>RPOG01000302.1:0-462096 GCA_008086565.1 Thalassoma bifasciatum | reverse complement strand
TTAGGCTGTTTGAAGCTGCAGCTGTTTGATTTAACTGACAGACAGTTGATGAGGAGCTGGATTCAAGGAGGTGGACAGGGTGTGAATCTCCTTAGGCTGCGCAAAATCCTTAAGGGCTAGCAGAAAACCAAAACTACCATTAGATTCCCAAGGCCCAGAAGTATCTATTGATGTAAATTTGATATCTGTTGAGCCACAGGTTTTACCAGAAATGTGAGTTAAAAAACTGTTACTTTTTCTTCATCTCTCAGAAAGTCCCTTGAGATTTAACATTAGAGCAGATGGGGACAGATGATGACTTTCTGTGACAGTTGGCCACCTGTGAGCTTTGTTCTTTGTCCTTTTGGTGTCAAGGGTCCTTAATCAGAAGCAGAACAAGAATACCTACGTTTCGAGCCCAAATTTGAGTATGTGGAGTGAAATTTGTGGCTCCTGGGCCTGTTTATCTAAAAAGTTTCCAGGTCATTTCTCTCCTGGTCCACACTCTAAAATTCAAATCCTCACTCTACAGTTTGAACATTCCACCACATACACACCAATGTTAAACTGCTGCAAGGGCTGATCAACTTCATGACCTTTGAAGGAGTTTTGTGAAGAAACTATAAATGCTAGAAAGAAGCTGAAATATACTGAAGAAGGCCAAACGATGGCTGAACATTTTGCAGGTAGAATGAAGTTTCTGGCTGAAAGTATGACTGAATGAGAAGGGTCTGAATGAGGCTGAAGAAATTCCCTGAATGATTCCAAATCCAATTCATTCTCTATGCGTGTGAAAATCGTGAAAAAAGTGAAATATCTCTGAAAGTATTAGTGACACTGGTCTGAAAAGTCATAGCGCACCAGTCCTGAACGAGCCGGTCGTTTTGAAGTTTGAACGGTGAAAATCGGTTGAAATTTGTGGAAGAAGAAGCGATCCAAAAAAGTGGGCGGAAGAAGAAGAAGAAGAAGAAGAANGCCAAACGATGGCTGAACATTTTGCAGGTAGAATGAAGTTTCTGGCTGAAAGTATGACTGAATGAGAAGGGTCTGAATGAGGCTGAAGAAATTCCCTGAATGATTCCAAATCCAATTCATTCTCTATGCGTGTGAAAATCGTGAAAAAAGTGAAATATCTCTGAAAGTATTAGTGACACTGGTCTGAAAAGTCATAGCGCACCAGTCCTGAACGAGCCGGTCGTTTTGAAGTTTGAACGGTGAAAATCGGTTGAAATTTGTGGAAGAAGAAGCGATCCAAAAAAGTGGGCGGAAGAAGAAGAATAAGAAGAAGAATCTTAAACTTTTTTGACACAGAAGAACATAAGCTGTGAATGCCTTGCTGCATTCACAGCAATAAGAATCTTAAACTTTTTTGACACAGAAGAACATAAGCTGTGAATGCCTTGCTGCATTCACGGCAATTACAGTTTTAAAATAACTTGGACCAAAGTTGAACATAACTTAATCTGACTTTCATTTCCACAATTCAACTACCTGGATATTGTTGGTTGTCTTAAATGGACTCTGCGCCTGAAGTCTGGTTGTAGTTTGAGGAACAGCAAATCAACCTCCTGTACAGTCTTTTTGTCAAATGTGTATTCCTTGTTAACACCTCAGTACCAGAGTGTTGACAATCAGTGTGTTTTTTCAGTGTCTTCACATTAGGCAGGGGTTTGCTTGTAATTTTTTAAATACTCCAAATTGTTTCTTAGAATAATTTAAGAAAAAAATGTACTTGTGCTTTTATAAGAGGGAGGAAGCCCATCCCACCTCACCCTTTACAGGGGCAACTTTATTGGGTCTACCTTGCTATTACTGGGTTGAACCCCTCTTTGCCTTCAGATCCAAACTCAATTCTTTATGGCATAGATCCCACAAGGTACTGAAAACGTTCCTCAGAGATTTTGCTCCATATCATCACAACATCACACAGTTGCTGCAGATTTGTCAGCCTCCTGTTCATGATGAGATTGCCCTGTTCCATCACATCCTAAAAAATGCTCCATTGGATTTAGATCTGGTGACTGTGGAAGCCATAGGAGTCCACTGAACTCAATGTCATTTTCAAGAAACCAGTTTGAGATCATTTGCGTTTTGTGACAAAGAGCATTACCCTGCTGGAAGTCTCCATCAGAAAATGGGTACACTGTGGCCATGAAGGGATGGACATGGTCAACAACAATACTCAGGTAGGCTCTGGACTTTAAACCAGGTTTATTTGGTACTAAGGGGCCCAAGAAAATATCCCCCACACCCTTACATCACCAGCCGTAACCGTTTATACAAGGCAGAATGGATCCATGTTTTCATGTTGTTTGTATCAGATTCTGACCTGACCATCTGAAAGTTACTGCAGAAATCACTTCAGACCACATTATGTTGTTACAATCTTCTTTTGTCCAGTTTTGGTGAGCCCATGTGAACTGTAGCCTGTTTCAGTGTCCTGCTCTTCACTGGCAGGAGTGTCACCTGGTTTAGTCTTCTGCTGCTCAAGGTTGGATGTATTGTGCTCATTGGATATTTGTCTCTTTTTGGCATCATTTTCTGTAAACCCTGAAAATGGCTGTGTGTGAAAGTCCTAGTAGATCATCAGATTGTGAAATACTCAGACTAAAAACCATGACATGTTCAAAACCCTTTAAACAACCTTTCTGACTGCTCTGTTCTGATGGTCGGCTTAACTTCAGCGGGTGTTAACCACCAATTAAACTTGTGTTCATAACAAAGCAATGTATACACACAGTCCATTTGACTGGAAAAAGAAAGCATAATTGATATAATTGTCAGAAAACAACTGTCTAGGCATAAACAGGACAAGTTAAATGGAGCGGTGTGAGGTACTACTAAACTTAGTCTTAGTCATCATGTGAAATGAAAGAGTTTTTTTTTTTTTTTGACTTTCCCCACCTGCTCTTTGCTTTCAGCTATGCATTTCCCAGAGTGGTTACGGTCACTTCGTTCCAGCGCCGGACTTAAAGGATCTGAATCTGAGGACTTTTGGAAACTTCTGCCATCTCTGCCCCTGTCCTCCTTCTCCCTCTCCTCTCTGTCTCTGTCCTCCACCTCTCTGCTGGGTTTAGGAGCTCTGGCCTCTCTTACTGCCTATTGGCTGGTGACCCGTCCTAGACCCATGCGTCCTCCCTGTGATCTCCAGGCCCAGTCTGTAGCTGTGGATGTGAGTGTTCATTCAGGCATTAAGCAACAGAAGGTTCATATTTTTGTGAATGGCACACATCTTCACAGTAGGGGTGTATTTAAGGTTTGTGTTGGTTGTGCATGTAGGGAGATCCCAGCTGCAGGCGATCAGCTCTCCTTAAAGATGACTCACTGCTGGATTTTTACTACGATGACACCAGGACAGCCTACGACATGTTCCAGAGAGGCCTAAGGATAGCAGGTGCTGTCATATTTACATCCTACATCACTGGAGCTTGTCCTGAATTTGTCCTGTAATTATATTTAAAAAGGTGCCAGAAAAGGACAATGATTGGAGTTACTTTTGTGCAGAACAGTTAAGTAAGTGCTTGAGGTTTGTTCATGATTTAGATTTTTTGTCCTTGTTCTGTATAATTTGCCCATTTTAGAGAACTTAAGTGAGTCAATAATTCACAAAAATTTCACACATTTTTTTGTCGTCAAAGAGTTAAGCAAACATGATTAAGACATCCAAGATTTTCAGTGTAAAAGTCCTCAATTCAAGCAAAATGTAAGGTGCCATTAACCTCATTCTAGGGTGCATAATAAGGTGACCTCTTTTGCCTGGACATGTTCTTCTTGGGCGTAAAACTGTCCAGAGGGATTTCATTAAATTCCCCAAAATGTCTGTTTTTCTCAGCTTTTCTATGAACCACTGATATTTATGAAGAGGCGCTGCACTGAGCAGATATATTTTTCTTTTTATTGAAGCATGTGGGGAAGCATAATTATGGAAGCCTATATTAGCCAGTTAAAAAAGAAATATAGCCCATTGAGGGATTTTTTGGCCTATATTAAGTAAAAAAAAGGGGATTACAGTCAAAATGTTGAGATGAAAGGTCAAAATTCTGAGATAAAAGGTTGACATTTTGAAATAAAAAGTCCAAAATGAAAGATACAGGGCCAGAAATTTGAAGTAAAAAGTCAATATTTTGAGATTAAGTCAAAGTTATGAGAAAAAGTCAAAGTTGTGAGAGAAAAAGTTGAAAATTTTGACTTCTTATGGGCAAAAAATCTCAACAAAGTCAATTTTCCATTTTTATATTTATAACTGGTGGAAATGGGCTTCTATATATTTAATAGCAAATTTCTACTTCAAACAGAAAAGTAGTGTTTAAAATAAATGTATGGGTTATGAAGCTACTCATTTATTTTTGCAGTATCTCCAAGGGGCCAAGTAAGGGGTCTTCTTTTCAGATTTTTAGAATATGATCACCCTACTCTATAACAGCGCTTGAATTTGCATCAATGTGACCCAGATGTCTGCTCTTCCTCAGGAAATGGCCCTTGTCTTGGCTTCAGAAAGCCGAAGCAGCCGTACGAGTGGATCTCCTACTCTGAGGTAGGTGAAAATTCATTCATTCATTGATTCTGTCCTTGAGTTTTTCCCTGTGGGTTGACTGAGTGTCCTCTCTGTCTTCAGGTGGCAAAGCAGGCGCAGGAACTGGGCTCTGGACTCCTGGCCAAAGGTTGCCAGCCCAACCCACAGCAGTTTGTTGGAATATTTGCACAAAACAGACCAGAGGTAAGGATTTGTTCCTGTGAGGTTTGAGACTTGATCTGATAACTTTTTATGTATGAATAGTTCTTGCTTCTAATCAGAGCTGCTGATCCTTAAACCTCCAAAAGCCCTAAAGTAATAAGAACAAACTTAATTTGTGCATATACTCAGATCTCCGTAGAGGTTTGTGACACTACTGAAGCTCAGGATCACATTTTGATCAATTTCAAATTAAAACAGGATATTTATAGTCACAAAAAGTTTTTAATTTTGAGAGCAAGGTGATAGTGGAGGGTGTTGCACTCCAAGGCAGTTTGTATTTGATGATGCCTGCTCCCAACAAATGTTTCATCAGGTAGAGCCATTTTAGTAATTCCTGTGAGACACTGAAAGTAAAAGATAATTTTCTGCTCTATCAGAGCTCTCAACATCTCATCAAAAGCATCTCAACACCATCTGCTTTGTTTTTGTTTGTTGTTTTACTTTTTTTCTCCCCCAGTTTGTTTTTTGTTAGCTTTTAAGTATGAAATGCACAATAAGATAGATCTTTGAGAAACTAAATTCTCAAAGCAGTCAGCAGAGGGTGACAACCGTGAGTGGATTCAAACATGCTGCTTTGTCTCCCTCTGCTGGTGGCAGTGGATGATTTCAGAGCTTGCCTGCTACACCTACTCCATGGCAGTGGTGCCTCTGTATGAAACGCTGGGTTTGGAGGCCATGGTCCACATCATCGATCTGGGTGAGACACAGATATAACACTGATGATTGTAGATAAATAGAAAGTGTTGGATGTATTTTAATAATCTGCATCATGCCAGCAAAATCAGCAGAAGGAGCCATGCATGTGGGTCCTCTTTTTAAATATCTAATTTATTTGTGAGCTTATATACAGTCAATGGCTGAGATGCACTGTCAGCTGAACACACCTGCTGTACTAGTTCTGTCGGTAAACAAAACAGTCTTGCATAAGGGCACTTTGGTATGTTGGACCTGGGATTGAACCACCAGCGACTATCACTGAGCCATCATACACTTTGTTTCCATCATACATAAACTTCAACTACACTGCCTGGCCAAAAAAAAGGTCACACACTCAAATATTTAGTTGGACCATTTTTGGCTTTGATTACGGCTCACATTCACTGAGCATTGTTCAGATAAGCTTCTGCAATGTCACAAGATTTATTTTCATCCAGTGTTGCATTAATTTTTTGCCAAGATCTTATATTGATGATGGGAGAGTCTGACCACCTTCTCTAGCACATCCAAAAGATTCCCAATAAGGTTAAGGTCTGAACTCCTCAGTGGTCAATCTATGCGTCTCATGCTCCCTGAACCACTCTTTTACAATTTAAGTCCTATGAATCCTGGCGTTGTCATCTTGAAATATGCCCGTGCTGTTAGGGAAGAAAAAAATCCATTGATGGAATAACCTGGTCATTCAGTATTATTCAGGTAGTCAGCTGACCTCATTCTTTGAGCGCATACTGTTGCTGAACCTAGACCTGAGCAACTGCAGCAACCCCAGATCATAACACTGCCCCCACAGGCTTGTACAGTCGGCACTAGGCACGATAGGTGCGTCACTTCACCTGCTTCTTTTCTTACCCTGATGCGCCCAAGACAATAGTTCCCCACGATCCTTCCAGTTTTTAATGATGCGTTGAACAGTTCTTAAGCCAATTTTAGTAGTCTCATTGCATCAGCTGGAGTTAAATAACTTGTTGCCAGCTGAAAGATAATCAGCTGTGCAGTGATTATCCAATAGGAGTCTCGTACCTATTTGTTTAGTTAAATCCAGGTGGCGACTTTTTTTTTTGGGCCAGGCAATGTATTTCGGCACTGTTTAATCCTCAATCCTCATAAATAAGTCTGTCAAGCATAATTTACTCTTCTCCTTGCTTCTGTGACATTTGATCATATCTGTAGCTGTATCTTTGTGTTTTGTCAGCTGAAATCTCTCTGGTGATCTGCGACCGGGAAGAGAAGGCTGCAGCTCTGTTGGAGAACAAAGAGAAAGGCGAGACACCGACGCTCTCCTGCCTGGTTCTCTTTAATGATTTCAGCGATGCCTTTGTGGAGAGGGCGAAGAAATGCGAGGTGGAGGTTTTGGAACTTGGGCAGCTCATGGTGAGTGGGGTGGGAGCACTAAACCCTTGTAATGTTCTCATTTAAGTGTATCCCCTGTAATTTAGTCATCAATTGTGATAACTAAATGGTATGAATAACTCCTCCTTCTCCACATCTTAGGAGCTGGGCAGGCAGAACCTCAAAGATCCTGTGGTGAGTCTCTCAGCTGCTACATCACCGCATCAAACTAGTCTCAGTAAATAACTAATCCCCCTCTGAGTCCCAGGATTACAGTGTTATCCTTGTGAGATGTCATTAACGCTCACCTATAAACATAGCTAAATGAAGAGAGGTGGACGCCTGTTGTCACATTCTCATATTTTATTGCCTCCTGCTGTAGCCACCCCAGCCTCAGGATCTAGCCGTGGTTTGCTTCACCAGTGGAACCACAGGTAGAGTCTGATTTCAGCACAATTATCCTTCACTCACATCAATGGACGAGTGTCCTTCAGTGCCCACTAACAACCTCTCCTCATGGCACCGCTGCAGTTTCCTTTGTCGCGCTGGGCACTGCAATAATGCTTTGTTTATTTATCCAGGAAAGCCCAAGGGAGCCATGATCACCCACGGCAACATCGCCTCCAACACTTCCTCTGTCATTAAGATCCTGGAGGTCTGTCTACACTTCCACCTCCTTGTCTAATTGAGAACAGGCTCACAGCTAGCATCACATCCCATCTGCATGTGTGTCTGTCTCCAAACTGTCCCTCTCCCTGCTGTGGCTAATGGTATGATTAATTGGCTGTTTGATTGCCCCTGTCGCTGCAGGTACTTTAACTAATTGCCCCTGTTTAAAGCAGCAGCTATCTAACTGCTGCTGGGAAAGACGTACAGCGTGTTTGATTGCCTGCGAGGCTTTATCTCTCCCTTGTGCTTTTGCTCATTTCAGTGTCTCGTTTTCTCTCAGGGTTCGTTTATTATCAGGCAGGAGGACGTGTCGATCTCGTACCTGCCGCTTGCCCACATGTTTGAGAGGATGATTCAGGTATTCCCCTTTCCTTCTTCAGAGCTTTTAAATTGCAGAGCGTGTTTGTGTGTTAACCCTGAATTAAATCTTTGTCACAGGTTTCCATGTTCTGCCATGGGGCCAGAGTAGGATTTTACCAAGGTGACATTTCTCTTCTTATGGATGACATCAAAACTCTTAAACCTACCTTCTTCCCTGTCGTGCCTCGATTACTTAATCGCATCTATGACAAGGTCAGTGCGTAGGTTTACAACCGACTGTTTCTTCTCAGTGCAAGCACTAATGGTTACGTTTTATCCTTCATTTTTGTGCATTTCTATTTATTTGTCATAAGATCCTTGGATCAGTGACCTCCCCATTACGGCGAGCTTTGCTCCATTACGCCGTGAAGAGAAAGCAGGCTGAACTCAGCAGCGGGGTTGTGCGAAACAACAGTCTGTGGGACAAACTGGTGTTCAACAGGATCCAGGTCTGCTGCTTAAATCTCCACTCCTCTTCCCCAAGTTCCTGCTGTTGAATATTACCAATAAAGAAGCACACAACTGTTGACCTCAACAGATTTTGCCGCTTGAAAACTATAATTTCACATTTGTCTGTATTTGCTCATTCTGTCAATCAATGACTTGGATGGTGTCATCACTTATATTTCTGCAGTTTTTGACACAAAAGTTCATGTAGACCAGCAGCCCCACATATAGCTGATGCATTTGTATCCAAACTTTCCAAGAGAGCAGTGTTCCAGTAATCAATGCCAAAATCACCAAGAGCATATCGGCCCTGTGGGAGAGTATTGGAAAGGCAGGCACACAGGCGAGAAAGAAACAGAAGGTTTTTGGCTCGGTTTAGTCAATGCAGACGGAAATATGGTTCAGGGTGGGAATGTATTTAAAAGGACTTGTTGCTTGTGTTTTCAGTATGATTGCATTATAACTATGCAACAAATTCAATACGTGAATATGATTGCAGGCCAACTTAGGAGGAAATCTGCGGTTCGCCCTGACTGCTTCAGCACCCATCTCCCCGACAGTGCTGTCCTTCCTCAGGGCTACGCTGGGCTGTCTGATCTTTGAGGGGTACGGACAGACAGAGTGCACTGCAGGCTGCACTTTCTCCATGCCTGGAGACTGGAGCGCAGGTAAGACACCTTTGAAATCCGTTCGTATATTATTCAACTGAACATTCGTTGGTTTTTTTGTATAAATAAGTGTGAATGATTACAAACTTCCCTGAGCCAAAGTGGGTTCTTCAAAAGAGAATGTTAGGGGTCAAACAGCCAGACTCTGTCCTCAGCAGGTGTGTGATTATGTCTTTGTCAGGTCATGTTGGTGCTCCTCTGCCTTGTGCCATGGTGAAGGTGATAGACATCCCTGATATGAATTACTACGCCAAGAACGGAGAAGGAGAGGTGAGCTCATCTTCGCACGAAACATCTAACTAGTGAGTTTGCCTGCTGACACTGCTCATGTTTTTATCAGATCTGCATTCGCGGACCAAGCGTATTCAGAGGTTACCTGAAGGACCCGGAGAGAACAGCTGAGGCCTTGGACAGTGATGGCTGGCTGCACAGTGGAGATGTGGGCCAGTGGCTTCCTGTAAGATTACATCCATGTGGAAATGTAATCTTCTTGCCCCCTGTAAGTGGGTAAATGTTTGTGTGTTTTTTCATCTGCAGAACGGGACACTGCGCATCATTGACAGGAAGAAGCACATCTTCAAGTTGTCCCAGGGAGAGTACATCGCTCCAGAGAAGATAGAAAATGTCTACATGCGATGTGTCCCTGTGCTGCAGGTGTTTGTTCACGGCGATAGTTTACAGGTACAAAGAGCGACACAGCTTGGTGAATATCCAAGTTTTTTTCTTGATGTAAATAACTGAGTCCTTTTTTTTTCTCTTGCCTCTAGTCTTATTTAATAGGCATTGTTGTGCCTGACCCCGAGGTGTTTGTTGACTGGGTAAAAGAGCGAGGGATCGTTGGATCCTACGAGGAGCTGTGCCAGAATCCTGTATGTCTCATAAACTGTCATACTTATTACTCTACTGTAGGGCTGAACGATATATCGTATTTCAATCGAAATCGCAATTTCGGACATCGTGATCATGTGTTCGCCAAAGCCGCGATTTTTCTTTTGGTCCTGACTGACCCAGGATCAGTTTTGTCAGCAGTTTCACACACACCTGTCTTGAGTGTGAAACTGTCGGGAAAAATCCTTTTTTCCTTGGGACTATTGTTGATTTTATTTTAACTAACTTGACACAATTAAGGATATTTTGCACTTCATCATTTTTAAAAATTAAGAGTCAAAGATATCTCTTTCTGTTCTTCAGTTTTCATAACTAAAAATACCATTTAAAAAGTCCGGTTTAGAAAAAGCAGGAATGGGTGTTAGGTTTTGAGAAGAGTCAAAATTCGACAACTTATCAAAAAATCTTTTTTACATTTAATTTTTGCCTCTGTATTTGTCATAATTTCGACATAAATTTTTAAAATTTGACTCTCTAGATCAAAAATTCAACTTTTTATTTCAAAAACTGCCTTTGTTTCAAAATGTAGACTTTTTATCTTCGACTTTTTTCATCTTAAAATTTTGACCTTAAATGAGAATGTTTGGACTTTTTTCCACATAATGTTAAATTGATTTCTTAAACTTAAGAAGTTTCATCTCAAAATCTTGACTTTTTGTCTCAGAATTTTGTCTTTATTTCTCAAAATTTTCACTTTTTATGTTAAAATATTGACCTTTTATTTAAAAGTTTGAAACAATTCTTACCTCCAGCTTTCATTTTCATCTTTGCATCAGAGTAGTAGCTTTAGATGTTTCAATGGTTTGATGTAATTTTCTGTCAAGTTTGTAAATGTTACTGTACATAGTGAAAACATCACTAAAGCATGATTTAAAGAAAATTGTGAATTGAATTGAAATCGCTGTATCTGCCAGAAAAAACGCAATTTGATCTTTTTCCAAAATCGTTCAGCCCTACTCTACTGTGTGAAATCACCATATGCTTTAAACTAAACTAACTGGGTTGTTGTTCTACCAACAGGATGTAAAGAAGGCAGTACTAGAAGACATGAAAGCTGTGGGAAAGGGTGCTGGGCTCAAGTCTTTTGAACAAGTAAGGAGTAGGTTTTGAAAATCCTTCAAATGCTGACTTTTGCTCCATCTGGGATTCTTACTTTGTCTTTTTTCCAGGTTAAGGACCTGCATTTACACCCAGAGACGTTCAGCATTGCCAACGGCCTTCTTACCCCCACACTGAAAAGCAGGCGTGCAGACATCCGCAGAGTCTTTCAGGAGCAAATATCAAACATGTACAGCAAGACGCCCTTTTAGAGGACTAATTTCAGTAACTCATACACACAACAACCGAGAACAACTTGAATCCAAACAGGGAAAAGGGAGTTGGGAGAAATTTTCAGAAAGCCAGCAGTGCCTTGTTTTAAAAACAAATCTGAGTCCCTTTGGCGATTGTGTTATTCTTCTTTTATTAAGTTTTAACTCATGTCCACCTCTTGCACAAATTTGTTCTAACACTTAAAGAACCAAACCACGTTCCCTTTTACATTCCAATTTCACTGCTGTCTTTGTCACTAATTCAATGTTTTGATTTACCGGGAGATTTTACTGATGAATGTTTTGTAGAGATAAATCACAGAAGCTACTTTCTGAACTAAGCTGCTTTGTTACTTCTTCACACAGGGATTCTTAGAGGGACACTGTTGGGGTGGTTTTTTTTTTCGTGCAGAAATGCCATTAACAGGAGGGTTTTTATCTTGTGATAATTTAATTCCTGCACTGCAATGGCAAAAGCTTTTCATGAGCTTCCTGGATGTTAGCTCGAGGGTTTACTACTTCTCATTGGTTCTGACAAAACCAACACGAGCTTGTAATCCACCTGAATATATATCATGAAAACTAACAAGTGGTTTAACCAGCAATGATTTGTATAAATAAAATGTCTGAACTGTATATATTGCTTGTATTAAGACTTGGGAGGACACTACTGACTCATTTCATAGGTAAAGTAAATGGAAATAAAGGTTAGTAAATGAAAAATCTTGTACCTCGAATACAGCAAAATCTCACAACTCCTGAGTCCAGATCGACACATTTAAAATGACTGTGGCACCAATTCATTCATATCTTGATTTTAAATCCATTTATTTCATGACTGATTGTAAAGTGACAAGACAGCTGATGACATTTAACAGATTTTAATATGAATACATCTAACAACTCATAACTGGAACAAATCCTAGTGTCATCCACTTAGTTCAAAACAAAACAAAAAATCAACCACAAATACACTTTCAAATTCTTCATTATTAGAAAAACACCTTCATTACGACAGTTCTGCTAACAAGACCAATGTAACAACCCATTTATTTAGATGTCCCGTTTATAAATCTGAAATAGAGCATTTGTCAAGAAATTAATTCTTAACTTCTGGGTATGACACCTCATAAGAAATCCCAATAACCATTATACTGAAGCTGTGGCTGACAGGAGTGCAAGGGCTGCATGATTTGGTCCCCTTAGTGGATGGTAGAGACTGAACTTTATTCTCTTTTTTTTATTATTAATATGCGAGTAGAAAGAGTACATTTAATGCATCCTGGTTAACAGTCTGAGCTGAAACAGGTACTGACCTGCTGCAAGTGTCTCTGGTGACATTTTTACAGATTGTTTTGTCTTTGTTAAGATAAAAGGAGTGGCTTTTACTTCTTAGTAAAGCAGCCAAGAAGGAGATGGCATCTATACTTTGCCTCCAATCTCACTGAACCACAACAACAGCATAAGGGATGGCAGGTGATGATAAAAAAGAAAAAACGATCAAGACTTGTATTTTCCACCAGAGGGAGCACCAGCCTTTGTTTTGAACAGACATTCTCTGTGAGCACCAAGTCGCTCTCCCTGCAGCCAAAGTGATCAACCTTTGGACACCGCTCACTGTACACAGTTTTGATTTTATGTTACATCCAGTTAAGAAAACATAGGCACATCATGAATGGGTGAAGTTTTCACTCATCCTGTAAACTACAGTCAAAAGCTCTCACCCCACATGGCACAGAGCTGAACTTTGAAATAACCAGCAAAGGCCAAAAAACACATTCTTACAGGACAACCTGCAGTACTTTAAATAACATTCAGTCTGTAGTGTTTGCAATTTCAGAGTTGGGTAATAAAAACTGTATTTCACAGATTATTGGTAACATAGCAGATGAGCCTAATAAAAACACTTCCATGCTCATTTCCTACTTTAGAAACAAATGTTTATAGACATCTCTGAAACCAAGAAGTGTAACCTTGTTAATTGGTTCTGATGAGAACCACTTGAGTCCTGACTGAAAAAACCCAACATATTGGCTTATAATGTTGCACTTGGCTGATGGCTTAGTTAATGTGGCATTTCAGCTGCTCTGAGGGATTTTAAAGAGGGAATGAAACATGGGAAAAACTGTTTAAGAGGAATGATAAGAGGTGAGGCCATAGGGAAACAAACTGCTAATCAGATTAAGGCGTCCGCTGTCCGTTTGAGTCGTGCGAAGGAGCCTGAAAAGAGTGCAATCCATTCAGAGAGACATGAAAGGAGCCTTTCCCGGGTTGTCTGCTCGCCTCTCTCAGTCGTCGGCGACAATGGACAGAGCACGCAACTCGCTGAGCTTGGCCTCGGTCTCCCTCTCCCTCTGCTCATCAGTCAACCCTGCCTGGTCGATCTGGTCGGTTAGGTCGCTGAAGATGTTGTACATTTCAGTGAAGTAGACCACCTGGAGGGGGGGGAGGAAGGAAAAGAGTCATTTTTGACAGAAAAAAAAACTCCCATCTCTTCTTGACTTGACAGGGTCAATCCAAAGAAATTTCTTCAAAGCCTCTCAGGAAAAAAAAAAACTCAACTTCAAACTCAGCTCCTCTTGCACAGTCTAACCTTATTTTACTTACACTATGTTCACACTGCTGGTCTCAAACCTCTTCAACCCGGCTAATGAGAAGTGATTGGAAAGGAAAACAGGAAGCCCACAGATATCAAACAACTCCAACAAAGCCCCAAAAAACCCAGCACTTCAGTGGGTAGTGACCCTGCTTTTCTCTCCCAATCTGAACAAGAGATAGAGAGTGTTCGTTGAAAGCTTTCTTGACACTTCCCACCCCTGCTTCTTCCCCTTAGTTCATGAGTCAGGCTCCCCTGAGAGTTGCTTTGATGATTAATAGACTTTAATCACATTACAAGACTCCAGAAGAGTAGGCAGAGAAAGAAAGTACTGGGAAATACAACCCCTTGGAACCCACACACACACACACCTCAATATTTATTCATGCAGAGATGCATACGATACAGCATGCTCTTATGGGGAAATCGTTGGCTTCTCTCAAGCTGCTTGTGTGTCCTATTGTAGGCCGAAACAGAAAGACCAACCAAGATACAAGTGGGAGAACTGCTTACTGATTTGCTCAGGGTCACGACAGAAAAAGAGCTGGGTCAAGCTTGAAATGCCGATGCATCACGCTTCTTATACAGAAATAACACTTGTCTCACTTTGTCATGAGAAGATTCAACTCTGTCGGGCCAAAAAAAAACAGGCAAGTTGCTAATCCAGATTGTTCAGGCCTTTTTAAGTGCTCAGTCTGAAAGACCTTTGGATGTTTATACCAATATTTGCCACCCAAACCACATGAGTGGGCTATAAGTATCAGGTTACTGCTGTTTGTGGGGGTAAAGCGGATATTTTTTCCCCAAAAAGTGGCTTGTTGAAAGGGCCATCGGAAATGTCCATACGACCAGTGATGATAATGTACACCAGATCAGTGTCTGAATGCCCTCTGTAGGAAAAGACACTCTACTATTACAATTAGTCGAGTCACCACTCGGAATAAACGCAGCCTCACACAACTATGACCTCCTACGATACATCAAGGAGCCTTTTGGGCACAGCAGCTTTAATTTACATGACTTCTGTCTGTGTGTTTCAACATACCATAGTCCCAGCTGCTTAATATTTATACAGAGAGGTTACATTTTAACCTCTTAGCCCACAAAAAAATGAATTATTGAAGTCACATTCTGTTCAGGAAGTCTTTAAACAAGGGGAGACCACTGTGTCAGGAAACAAAGAAAAACAAACAAGAAAAAGACAAAAAGAAGAGTTACAATTTGATTTTTTTCCCTTATTTTTGAGAATGAACAAACTCAGGGGAAAATCAAGACAATGTCTCAATTGAACAACATCTGTACAGGTGAATGGGTCAGGCCGGGTGTCCCACTGACACTCGCTGGACAGGACTCGCGGAGCTCAAGGCTCACAACAAAGGCAGCCTTTGTGTCTTTTCCTGCTGCCGCTGGGAGTGGAGCAGCAACAGCAGTTGAGAGAGAAGGGAGTGGAGGATGATACTGAGCACATGCGGCAGCAGCAGCAAGGCTGGGGATGAGGTCCTCTGCTCCACTGGCCACCCACGTGTGGCTGTGTGTGTGTGTGTGTGTGTGTGTAAACATATGTGGATGCTCATTCATGTGTGTGAGTTACATGGTTAAAATTACAGGGACACAAGAAGGGTGAATTATTTTGACTAATGAGAGCTCATGCAACTCATGAATCTGGGTAAAAACATGATTTATCCTTGAAAGACAGAAGATCCAAGGCTCAATTTGTAGTTTATTGCTAATTTTAACTTCAAAGTACTTCAGAGAGCTCTATCATTGTCATTAGGTTCAGGATAATCTAGTTAACCAATTAGAAGTGTGCCAATGAGCGTCCCATAGAGGAAATGACATGGGCAGGCAGGTGTGGGGTGGGGACGAGGACATGGTGGCGCTCGTTCGAGACGCCCAGCTGCTTTAAGAGAAGCTTCAGGTTGGGTGATGACTTGCAGGGCTGCAGCGGAGCCAGACAGATGAGGCCTTCTTGAACTAAGCACAGTAGTGTGGGCCGTCGCTGGGGGTTAATCACATTAGGACCGCGTGGAGAGAGACAGACTGCCAGGATTATACACTCCCTTCCATCAGACACTCTATTCACTGTTTAACCAGCAATCAGAGGGCGTAACGGCTCATTGTGAGGTGGGTGTGCACGCAGGCATGAGCGCCCCATTATGTGTGCTTCCCAAAGGATGGCAATTACTAACCTGCGCCCTGATAAGAGCCTCAAAACTGGGCTGGAAGTAGTCGATGCGGCTGTGGTAGAACTTGGGCATCTCGTCAAGCAGCTGCTTGTTCTTGGCTTCGAAATCTTCCCTGACTGGTCTCAGCTCCTCTCTAGCCTGGGGTGGGGAGACGAGAGGAAACAAAAGATCAGGTCATCAGCAGTCATTAGCAGCTTTTATTGTACATAAAAAAAGCCCTGATTTAATACTTTAAGTCATGCCATTAAATGTTTTCATCACATTCTTCCTCAACAACTGGTGTTGCATATTATAAGAAAAACAAAAACCTGTTAAGAAAAACAAGTTAGTTTTAAGCATCTTAGCACTGGAGCCATCTTTAGTGTCCTTTTTTCTTATTGTTCAGAGAGATATTTGCCTAATTCCCACGGAGAAGCAGTGCAAAAAAAAAGGCTGTAATCACGACCACAGTGAGGAGGAGTGGGTAATGTGGGCAGACTTGGCTGTGAGTGGACTCCAGCACCACTGATCTGTGTGTGAATGTATTAGTGGGTAGTCTACAGTAGGCATAGATTTATGGAATGCACAATGGATGTGTGAGGATTTGTTATTAAGGGGAAAGGGGAGTTGCTGTATTCAAACTACAACATATTGTTTAGCTGCTGCATTATGGTGCAATCATTAGTTAGTTTTCTTTACACATGCCGGTAAAATTGGCATACAAGTGATTTGTCAGGATCATTTCTTTAAGTGCACATGGATTCAAAGGGCAGGGATGTAGGGGCCTCTTCAAGGCTTTGTTCCCCTGACAGTGCTTTTCTCAATGTGTGTGGGTGGCTCGCCATGTGAGAATGTGTTAGAGGCAAAAGCATAAGCAACACTGCAGCGCTATCTGTGAATGTGTGCACTTCTGTAGTGGCCTCACAGTGTGTATGTGTGTGTGTCTACAATTCTCAATTACGTGCCTGTAGATGTGCAGCAGTGCCTTTTTGAAAAGGCACTACTTGAGAGCCTGGTAGCTTGCGTGGGTGAAGAAGCGCACATGTACAGTATGCATGTGCTCAACTATTTTTGTTCATATCCAGTCAGCATTTGTGTCTTTTTCCACTTATTGCACTCTATTCACAATACACATAACATGTAAGAGCAAGTGAACTCTGCTCCTGTGCAGAGGGAGCACTGTAGTGGACCAACACGTGCAGCGATGCATGATATAAACTCACAGTACCTGATGTAGTTTGACCATAACAGGACCCGTTTTCTCTTTCTCCTCATACTTTTCCACTTTAGACTGCAAGCGTTTGTAGTCCTGCAGCGCCTGTTCGCGGCGTTTCACTGCCATGTTCAGGCTCGGGAAGACGCCACCGTACCTGCACAGAGTAAACAGACAACCTTAGAGTCTCACACACACACACACACACACACACACACACACACACACACATCCAATCATGTCTTCAAAAATACATTCACTCTCAAATGAGGGGGAGTAGAAAAAAATCACAGAATTTTTCAAGGGGAAACTAAAGTAACTGCAATAATTAAAACAGCTTCCTTTGCTCTATGAAATGCATTTTGCATCGTTTCCTCTCTTAATAAAAGTCATTATGAATTAATAAAATCCCTCCCCTCAACATCTTATTGTAGAGGTACTCTCAAACCCCAGAGGACGGCTCTGCATCAAGCTTCCCCTAATCTATTATCTAATTACCGTACTTTGAAACGGCATGAAACAATTCATTTTGTGACAATTATCATATTCCAAATGAAAATATATTCTTACAACGAGAATCCTAGTCTTCAGCACTAAAAATAGGAAAACACTCATCTGTAACTTAGCAACAGGAGTCTGAGCTTCATCCTGGGACTTGTTGCACTGGTTCTATGGCTGCATTTAATGGGAAGCAGGAATACTGTATGCAGGGAATATTCAAATCCACTTATAGAAAACAAACAAAGAAAGTCAAGGATGATGGAAAATGTCTTTCAAAGGACAAAAGGTGCACAATTGCAAATAAAAATTAATCTTAAAAGGAAATAATTCAGCTAAGGAGCTGCTATTACAATCATAACAGGCATTTCTCTTCAGACAGGAGTTATAAAAATAGAAAATGTTTGGCCCTTCTTTGAAATGCACATCAGTGACAGTGTTTTTAAAAGCAGGCCACAGGTGCCTGCTGCATGTGAGTCAGTGATAAAAACAATCGTAATGAAGAGTGAGATATAGCTTCTTGAATGACTCATTTAAAGCTTTCATCAACAGTGCAGAAGCACTCCTACAATAGCTTAATATGTGTACCTCCTCCCATGGCATCACTGGCCACAAAACGTGTGGGCTTCATGATTTATGTTCCTCTTGTTGTCAGTCTTTGTGCTGCTCTGTGCGGCTGTAAGAGAGCAACTGAGAACCTGTGGACTGACGGTGAAGTACTTCATACTACGCCTGTGCACCTTTGCGAAGTGCTGGGGGGAGGGGTGTGTGTGTGAAGTGAGACTCAGTCAGACAAGCAGGGATTGTTTACTACAGGAAGTTAGGCAAGGAGTGGTCTTGTAGCGTTTGAGTGACATCACGGAGCCTAGCTCAGCCCAGCCCTGCGGCCCACGCTCCTCCGCTATTTATAAAATACCACTTTGGCCCAGTTTATGGCAGGGGTGGATGCCGATCCTCAAGTCTACTATCTGTTCCAGTGTACACATACTCTAAGTGCCAAGGGATTATGTAACTGCCCTCTAGGCATGACTGCACTCCAACACGATTGTATTGGCTGATGACAACGTAGCGGCAAACCAGCTTTCAGGCTGATCGCATTCTTACCAGCACACTTCACCTGACGGCGTGGTGAAATTTCCTCATGACACATGGCGCTGGCCTGCAATTTGAGCTCTAAAGTGGGACAACACTGACGGCCACTACTATCTGTGAGCACACTGAGACACGCAAGGGCCATTGCTCTCCTGGCACTGGAGGAGGAGAAAGAAGAGCCAGACACAAAGCCAATTGCTTGTTAACCCTTTCCTTTCCTTCCCATGCCGGATGGAGCTGTTTCAGCCTCACTCTTACACTTAGAGCTCTTGGTGCCAGGAGTTATGGTGACTCAGCGGTGTCAAAGGCTCCCACGCAAGATTATGCAGCAGAGTCCTGTGGAAGGTAAATATACGTACTTAGTAATGAAAGTTTGGTCTAAAACTATCGAGGCACAGGATCTTTCCCTTGATGTCCTTGGCAAGCCTTGCTGAACAACCACTGGTCAGCTGGCTGAGGCTGCATCTGCGCTCAGTTCTGCTTGAATGAGGCCTTACGCTAGTTGAGGGCTGCGTGGGGGCCAAGGGCACACCACTGTCCATGTGACAGGTCAGGGTGTGGTGAACAGGCTGGATGGAAATAGCATCTGGACCAGAGAAAGTGTTTATGAGGAGCTGCCAATCCACAGAAAGACCAAGCCGACCCGTCAGCCAAGCCCCAGTCTGGTCTAGACACCCCCAGTCTAGAGAGGCAGGCTGTTCCTGTTGACTACCAGCACATAACTCACTTCAACAAAAAGCACACAGTAAACCACTCAAATATGAGAAAAGGCATTGCTTGTGCAATAAACACACTCCAACTTCTTACGGCTCATACAGGGATTGAAAAGTGTCAAAGTTTCATCACATGTTCAATTGTGCTCACCATGAATGCTAAAAAAATACTTTCTGTTGTGTAAAAGGCCTAAGGGCAGTGGACCATGGGAAATTGAGTGTGTGACGTACATGCCAGCAGAACCTCCTTTGTCTCTCTCCAGGGGAGAGTTTGATCTGCTACGACTTGCCTTTGTTGATCAAAACTCAGACAACTCACGCAGCCGGCTTGGTAACATGATACAAAAAGATAAGAAGGAAAAACAAGGTTGAAATAAAGTCCCGTGGAAAAAAAATTTAAAAAAGACAAGAGAAAAAAAAAAATTGGACCAACTTCAGTCCCTGCTTTGAATAAAAAAACAGCATGCCCACAGCTGAGGATAAATGGCCTGTTTGAGTCCAGCCTCACGACCTGCAGCAGGAATGAAGTCCTTCCTCTGATTGAGAGAGGTGGACATGGTCCGTCCATTCAGTGCTCAGCCAGGGCAGAGGTCTCAAAACAGACTTGAATTCTGTCTCATCCAAAAGAGCAACAGAGCAGAAAGGGCTAGGTTAGGAGGCCGAGATAACACAAATGCCTCGGTGCCCACGCACTCCCCTCCCCGCACAAAAACACAGTGATGTCACTTAGTGACCCCGCTGAGTGGATGAATTCACGTCTGGGCCTGAGAGAGACACACACTCACAGGGGGGTGAGAGGGGAGAGGAGGGGGATGATTGTGTTTTGTGTACTGTACATTTTACTATACCAAGAATTGAGCATGGATGGCAGAATTTTTAAGAGCAATCACACACCAATACACCAGACACACAAACACACACACACACACAAACCATTCAAGGTCTTCCATTAACATTAATGTTCTTCTTTCAACTCTATCCTAATTCTCTGACACAAGATCACCGATAGAGTATTTAGAGCTGAAGTAAACAATAAAAATATTCATTAGTGATGGACTAATGGAATCTTAATGGAAGCTTTAAAGTATAGTAGCTTTTGTTTCTCTGTTTTATGTAGAGTACACTTTGATAAACTAACAACTAATAGAGCCAAGAGGAAAAAGTTAATGAAAGGTCAGTTAAGCTTTAAAAAGCATTGAGGAACTTACTTCCTCTGCTTTATTTCAGAACCACGTAATGCCCAACTTTACGGTCAAAATACCATCTTTAGAGACAGCACCTCCTTCAAGGTCTGGGTCAGAGCTTGTCTGTATGTAAGTTTCTGTCGAGAGTATGTACTGTCCTGAGACAGTTCTCCTTTCAACCAATCCACGGCTCAGGGCCCAGGAAGCTGGGCCTTTTGCCATATTGTGAGCCTGCCCACACGTCCGCCTGCCGCCCACCAGGAAGAGGAAATTAGAACCATTCCATCCTGTCATTGCTCCGCCACCAGAGTACGCGAGGAAGACAGGGTTCTCACACAAACACACACGCATACACACTGACCCAGTCTATTCATGTTTTATGAAGGAATCTCTTCACATTGGTTATTTTGATAAATGAACTAACAGGCTTATGGGCTTCAACATAAACTTGCACATGCTCTCTTTAACGGCATATGGTGAACCTCCTGGGAGTGGCCAAGAGGAGGAAGCTGAACCATAACAAGCTCTCCGGAAGACGGGTGGGATTGTCCAACCACTCCCTTCAGCACCTCTGCTTTGCATGAGCATTTGTGTGTGTGTGTGTGTGTGTGTGTGTGTGTGTCTTTGTGTGTGCGCGCGCATTTCTAAAAACGTGAGACTTCAGGAATGGAATAGCGCTCACTGCCTGCTCAAACGGGGGCGAGTATTAGGAATGAAAACCAAATAAACTTTCTTCCAGACACACACTGACACCACAGCAGAACCACTCAATTCGTTTTTACAATCTGTGTTACTTCACTGCAGGACTTCCTGTGGTACAGCACCATCGGGGCGAAGAGCAGACCGGGGTCACATCATAAAAATGTTATGGCGCACTGCTCTGAGTGTCATATGGATTTACCACATTAGGAACAATGATTCAAAAGAACTATGTTAAACTACTTTTACTAAACTTTACTGTCCCTACATGGAAAACTTCACCACTCCTTTACTCCATATAAATCTTTAACTTATCAGCAAAAACTATCAGACCCGAAACATGTATCGATACTTTTAGAGCCAACCTTTGACACAGCGGCCACAAAAAGCCACAAGAACTCAAATTGATACTTACTTTTTCAGAGGGTCGATAACTGTCTTCTGGATCTGGTTGACCTGCAATATAAAATATTGGGAAAATCAGCACTACTTTAACGAGGCATGTGAAATTACAAATTGTCATTTATTGTCAACATAAGTTACATCAAAACTGGAGTTGGAACAAAATATCTCGTACGTCTCACGCTCATTAGCTGCTAAGTAATGCCCCTGAACAAACATCTACATTTGTGTATATTTCAAACAGAACACTCAGGAAAAAAAATAAGGAGGGGGGGTGCCTGCAAAGAAACTTTCGTGACGTTGACTCTTTTATTGTACACAAGCCCTGAGGAGAAAACCCTGAATATTCATTGAGCTTGCGATACAAAAGGATGAAACTGTCAGGGGACGGACATGAAAGCAAAGCCCCACTGATTTCAAATCCTGTGGAGGGTGGGCTGCCGTACAAGATGAAAGTTCTTTGCAAACAAACATTTTAACAATAACAGTTTATATTTTTCTACATTCTCCTTCTGGTTGCCAGAACCGACAGGGGAGGGGAGGGGGTGAGGAGAAGGGGAGGGTGTTAAATGGAAGTAAACGAACATCTCATCTCGAGGCCCCCAGCCCCGGCACCAGGTCTCATCGACAGAAGTTGGTGCACAATTAATAAAGTTTGCAGCATCATTTACATTGCAGATTCAAAATGACTGTTACCAGCAGATCTTCCAGCACGACAGAATGCTAAGTTAACCATGCAAACAAGTCAAGTGAGGAGTAAATGCTACGTATGGTGGAGGAGAAATTTAAAGCACCGAGATGTGAAGTGACAGTTGCATGAGAACAGTGAGCAGCTCCGCTAATCATATGTTCACTCGCTATTGGAAGGACAGTCAATCACACAACAACAAGGAAGCGAGATCGCAGCTGTGCTTTATAAAATGCCCTGACCATCTATGAGAACATACAGCAACACTCGCTGCTTCACACCGGCACATTTCCAAGTACAAAATGGTTGATTGTGGTTTCAGGGAAAACAGAGAACCAATAACAAAATAAGTACATGGGAATTCACATTTTCTTTGTTTTACATATTCACACCATCCCCCCCTCCCCGACTTGAGCTGCGCTGCTGCTTCTAAGGTGAGAGCATGCAGCGAGGAGGGAGAACAACAGCGGCAGATTTGCTTAAGCATGCTGATGCCCTCTACCCTCTGCCCCTTCCCACAGAGAGGGGGGGCAGAGCTATTCCTTGGAGGCCCCCCAGAGCCTGAGGCCGGCGCTCAAGCAGTAGTCTCCATCAGTGAGTCACGGGGCAGAGGCCATCCTGGCACACAGGCCTCCCAAAAATACACACAGATCGCAGAGGAAATCAATATCCCTCCAAACGGAGCATCCTCTACTGCGCTGCCGCCATCTACACTGGGGCTCAGCTTCGGCAGCAGTGTGCCGGCGGGGCTGTGCGCCCTCCTCAGCCCCAGAAATAAACACACAGACCTGGGCCACTGCTGCCTTCATTATCGCTGCACGTTTTATCTGCTGGCTCTCTCACTCGCAGGCCCTGCGGCAGAACATCTCGTCTCAACACTGAGAGAAGAGCAAAGGGTGGATGCTTTTGTGTCTGTTTTGCTGGAGCAATAGGGTTTGCTGCTGGTGCCGTCAGAATCAACAGTCAGCTTGAAGGGAGAAGCTGGAGTAGTGTTTGAGTGAGCTGTGCAGGATTTTGAACACCTAGCAAACCTGAGGTGATATTCCACATAGCAGACTGACCAAAAAGTGCTCACAATCACTATTCTGCCTTCAGCTCACTTTCAGCCACTCTACAAAAAGAGCCACACAGCCCTGCCCAAACCTGGAACTGAACATTGTGTTATGGTGAGGATTTTTATTTAGTAAGACTGAAAGAAGTACTGAGAAAATCAGGTGTGACCTAGCTGTCAAAATCTACTCTGGATCAAAGTGTGTTAAAAAAAACATACAACCACGTCAATACAGTTGGTGACTGTTGTCCTCTGCAAGTGAAAAAGTGTTGCTGCCGAGCTGAATCACTGTCAAATACATCCCAGTCACAGAGCCAAGCTGAAAAACTTGTCAGCATGGAGCCAGGATAAGGAATCACAGCAATGCACTACAAAGAAAGCTCCTCTTTTTGCAACCAGAGACTGCTTGAAAGAGGAAAATGTAAAATTACATTAAAACGCATGAACTGATGGGGTGATGAGGGCACTGGATGCAGGCTCATGCAGGATCCTGCACCGGAGAGACTTCATCCTCAGTTCCAGGTTTGAGCACAGTTACAATGGAAAACAAAAACAAATTGATATTCTATAAAATCTGAAGAATGTAGAAGTTACAATATACTGAAAACAGTCAAACTGGCAGGAGTGCTCTTCCGGGCACTCAACCAAGCCAAGTCCTGGAACATACGCACCCCGGGTTACAAACCCACACACTCTGTCCAACCCACATTCTACTTTGTCTAGTCACTCAAAATTGCTCCTGTAAAATTTGATGAGCTGTGAGAAGTCAGTCTGAAAGACTGGTTAAAACCAAAAAGAAAGGGTATGCTACAAATGCTGCTCAGAGTGCACCTTGGATATTACTATTTTCCTCATTCAACAGAGACTTCCTTTGTCACATTAAAAGCGACTCACATCTGAGTTGAAACAAACCTGATGTGTTGGGCTCATGGTGATGAGAGGGCCTGATTTGGTTGTAAAACGGACACTGCACTTTTCTCACATAATAGAGAACTATCTGTGGTCTGATGTCTACGGCTATCTTCTATAAAATATCATGGCTGATAAAAACAAAGCCAATCCATACAGATCAAGCTGTTGTGCTTTTCCAATGAAACCACACCACTATTTATAAAAACCAGGAAGGATGCACCTTTTAAAGAAAAATGCTTTCATTGTTCCACTTTTGTTTGATCATTGTTGTGAAAGGTCATGAATTGACTCTAGTACACAACTAAATGTGAAAAAAGGGGAATTATTTCAAGGCAACAAATGTGAAAAAAACCAGAACACCTAACAGCAGGGCAATGAGTCAAGAAAACACAGATGGAAAAAAGTCAATCGGTATATGCCTTAGCGTGATCTCCTGTGTTCTCTTGTATTTTTTCCTCTTAAAAGTCTACTCTTCATAGTGCAGTGCCTTGAGGATGCACACATGCGGTGCCACTATGATTCACATTTTAACTACCTTTGGCGATGATTCTAATCAAAAAACCTGAAGTGCACCCAACGAATAATCTGAAGAGGCCTGACAGCTAAAGAAGAGATCTTTACAAAGTACATCTGGAAGAGAACGAGTGTGCTGGATTGCTTACAGTTCTGGAAAAATATACTGCTTATCTACAGTTTCCCCTTAGGACAAAACATACAGGAGTGAAAATTAATACACAAAAAGTATTGCACTCCAAATTTACAAAATGATCTAAAAAAAACAAAACAAAACAAAAAAAAAGAGTTACAAGAAAGGAGGGCCTTTCTCTAAAACAACCAAGCTGTTCAGGAAACCACCGCTGTTAAAAAAAAATGTATACATTTAAAATTAAAAACCTCTATAACTCAAGCTAACAGTTTCTTTCAATTATTGAACAAACAATACAATAGACTTGTTCACTACACAAGCTGAGCACAATACTTCTATGAACGCTATGAGAGGCTCTTTCCATTGTATGAGTTATTTCTGACACCAGTGAGTCACAAATGCATCAATCTTCACAGCTGATAACCAGGAGCTCGAGCTTATAGAGGATGATGCCACAGATGCTTTTCAAACTCAACAGAAGGAAAGACATACGGATAGTTTTAAGTCCACAGGCTGCACAATATTGACTGATATGGAAACAAATTTTCAACAAAAACTTGTCTGGATATCTCCTCCCTTCGTCTGATGAGACATGTCAATGGCATGTTCCATAACGGAGAGAAACAATGGGGACAGAAAAAATAATGGTGCGGCATGCAGAACAGCTCCTGTGATGCATGATGAGTGTGATTCTTTATTCAAGATTTTGAGTCAATTCTTCTGTGCACAAAAACCACCAACATCTACAAGGCTTATTTTAAGGTGACAACAACAAAACTGTTTTATATTTAGGTGACAAAACACCAATTCAAGCACAGTGCATTCCCTTTCTACAAAGTCTGTTCTGCTAAATGAGAGTGAAAGAATGTGGAATTGAGTCCAACCTTTTCCTGGTTAAAGGAATCCATCCTCTTCATGGCGGTATCTAAAGCACTCATGGACTCGTAGAAGGCCTGGTCCTGCTCACACAGTGGGTTGCTCAGCAGGTCTGCAGAGATCTTCACGGCTGCTTTGGACATGGCTGACAGACAAATGGCATGGTTAATCTATGCTTAAGGAAAATGCAATAAAGCTAAATATGTTTCAATTAAACCTTACGATAGCAACACACCAAATTATATACAAGATATTTTACAGAGCTAAATATATGAAATTTTGTTGGTGATAGTTAAGGCTTTAATTTCTTCGTTCAAGTAAGTTTGGTTTTCAAAAGTGTGATTTTACAACAACTACAGACTTCAGTAGACTGGCAGAGTTCTGCCCCCATTGTAAAAATCTAGGGGGGGGGTTGAGCTGCCTTGTTGAATATTCACTAGAGCACCAAGAATCTCAGCGATGTTTTTACACTGACAGCACCAATTACTGTTAATCTGTGCTCATGCCATTTTGTTTAGACACATAGCACATATCAGATTATGGCTTCACAGTCAAAATAAATGAGCTTCACTGAGGAGACACTATCTGACAAGAGAGGCTGTGGTGAAAATGGGCTTCATGGAGATCTGGAACAGTGTTTTCACACTCCCTTGGATTCTCTCAAGATCAATTTTCAACCAATCAATTATTCCAAAGTGGTGTTTCTGTGTACCACTCCCCCTGACAAGTAACAAATTGCCTGATTTGACACTGTCTGATTTGACTGTGAGACATAGTGATTACAGGGTCATGAGAACCAAAGGGTGGCATGAGGGCAGTGATTTAATTATTTGTATTAGTAGTGTACAGTAACTTGAGCTTGAGTTCCTAATATTCAGGGGCTGAAACAAGAAGAACAATTTCTTGGTATGAAAAGCACAGTTATCCCCGCTGCTTTCTCTGCCTTCTGTTACTTAGTCTAATTGAAACGGTGAACTGCAGCAGCCCTTTAAAGATATTATCGTCCCTCACCAGCTAATTGGCTGTGAGTTCAATGGAGCTCTGCATATCAGCACCCTTGACTTGATAAATGACGGCTGATATAGAAAGCAGTGTATTAAATGCAGCGCTGACATGCAGAGTAGGTCCAGTTCTTTGTTTGGTAGCAGTTGCCGGAGACGGGACCTGTGCAACAGATGGAATCCATTAACGTTAATAAGGGCCTGACAGCTATGACACTTTGATGATGCACACATCCATATTCCAGAGCACAAAGGAGAGGAAATGAAGAAGCCTCTCACTCCTCCATCCGTACCCGCTCCTCCACCCCCACAACTGACTGCTTACCACAGGCCATGTCTACCGCTGCTTCCCAAATACACAACTCCAAACCCAGCAAATAAGCAAATAAAAAGTAGAGTAAACATGGTTTCTGTGGCCGACAAATGCATGAATAAATACATGGAGGCAGACATGGTTGACAAATAGAGCCCTAACTGAAAGAGATACACTCATAAATCCATATCAAACACAGTACGATAGCCAAGGAAAGCCTATACATGATTAAGGGGAATACCCACAACGGCTTGTTTCAATTTTTTTGAGTCGTTCAGAGGACTGCAACACCACCAAACAAACCAATACAACCAAACGTCTTCTTTTCTAGCCTTGAAAAACCTGCCATGCAACATCAAGTACGTCAGTGAGCAAGTGGAGATCAATGGCACACCCGGGCTTACGCACAGTTTGGTGGCAGAACTCACCTAAATCAGCCTCTGTGCTTTTTTTCATGTCCTTGTGAAGCTTTTTTGTCTGATCCTCCAGCCTGTAAGACAAGAGGAATATCATTAGCAAGCACAAAAAAAGCAGTGACACTAAAAACAATAGGACACACAAGTTGAAATATGTTAAGCAGACAAAAGCATTTGTCAGAGTCAGAGCAACAAGAGTGACCAACAGGACATCTCTACAAAATGTCTCATAATCAATATGTGGTTTAAATATCACAAACATAAGATCAGTTCTTTACACTCAAGGTGTGTTGTTATGTAGAGTGAAATATCCAAACCAAAAAACTACAAAATGAAACAAGTACCTAAAAACCTGGTTCAAGAAGGAATTACACATTTCATTGATTCCACATAAAATGTTATTACAACATCCGTTAGCTAATTAATAATACAGGAAAATCCTTTCTGGTACTGTCAGCTACATTTGCACTCAAAAGCATTAGTGTCTTCGATCATTCCACTGCACATATTCCAATGAAGGGTGTTAAAAACGGCAATTACTAGACTATGGAGGCTGAAAACACATGCCATTCATTATATCAATTAAGGCAAACGAGGGGTTTAGAATCTCCCCTGAGACTGCTGTCATCTCACGTCTCTGGGTTTGATGAAAAAAGCCATGTGATGTGATAGAGGTTTATTTCCACGTTTGCTTCCAGATATTGTTTTAACTAGAAAAACAAAACTATATGGCACTACAGCCATTGGTGACAAGATCTAAGGACACCAGTGAAACACAAGATGTTTTTTTTAATCATTCATCTCAGTGTTAGAGAGGAAAAGGGGGTTTCCAAAACATATTCCCATGTATGTATAAACCAAGCACAGAAGTGACCCAATCTGTCTCTATACTTGCTTCTCAAGCCATTTTATTAGAGGAACCTAACACTGCAGATCCTCAGCTTTTATTGATTTGATTTTTGTCTTTATCTCTGAGCAGCCCGTCATCATTAGGGCTCCAATTTTGCATCAGAAAAGTAAAAATATTTATCTCCAAAGAACAAAAACAAAAGAAACTGTGGAATAACCTAAAAGCATGTGCGGTAAAATCTTTTGAAATTCTGAGCAAAAATAATGCCTAAGTTAATTACAGTCTTTTCAAGCATCTACAATCACAGGAGACTACTCTTATACAGGCATTATGTAGTTTTTGTCACAACACTTTTTGGTCCTTGAAACTCTAAACAGCAGTAAGAAGAACATTGAAAACATTCTGTGAAGTGAGCCAGAGTCAGACAGTGTTTGTGGTATGTGGTACAGTGTCAGGAATATGATCCACGTTTAACTTTCGTTTAAATTCCCGTGTTCCCGACAGGAACAGCAGGCATGGTAGACTTCAAGCAAAGTAGGGTCCAAAGGTAAATAAAAATCTTTAATCCATTTCCATCAAAACTTGTTTCTGCAAGCTTTTGTTTGTCTTGACATTTTTTAAGGATTTTGCACTCAATCGCCACAGACCAGATGGAGGTTGTTCCAAAAATGTCATTTGCAATAAATGATGTAACTTCATCCCTTATTGTTCACACCACAAGAAAAAACAACATTCTGTCAGAACAATCTCCACAGTAACTTCTTGTATTTTCTCACCAGCAAGATGCAACTAGGTCTCGTATCAGCCGTGCTCTAAATTAATGAAATTAAACTCTGTCCAGATATTTAGAATTCAGACATTTCTAATTGCAGCATGTGGTGCTCACATCATAGACAATAACATTAGCAATACTTCAGGCAGGATTAAGTCAGTATCTGATAATTCGAAGGCTTTTTTTTCTGTTTCCATAAAATACACTTAAGGCACAATAGGTCTGTGCAGATATTATGTCAGAACTCAGTTTTGTGCCATATCTTCAACCTGAAAATAGCTTCTGGCATTGTAGAAAGAAATCTGCACTTGCTGATTCGTGGTCAGTTTTATCATCGCTGCCTTTGTGAGTGCAAGAAGGAAAAGCATTTTAGAATTCATCACACCAAGCTAGCCTTTGTTTTTTTAATGTGAATGTGAATGCCAGTGGAGTCAATGGAGGGCATCATGTAAAACAAACTAAAACTAAAACAGTTTTGTAAATTGGCTGACACAGTTAACACTTTGGAGTAATGAAAGGAGACAAATATGAGATGAGGAAAATAACAGTTTAACAGTTAAACCCTGCCAATCATGAAGACTGGGTTTGCCGGATAGTGGGTGAAAGCATCTCACTATGTAAACAAACTAACATGCTCTGAGACCAAAGCCTGTACGCTCAAGACGTGTTCTTGTAGTGTTTGTTTGTGCATGTGAAACTCATGTTCCAGATAGCACCTCCTACTTTAAAATGTGTTGCACAATACTGTTGCATCGTTCTCTGTCAGCACTGACAGTGAGAGAGTAGTTCTGGATGAGTGCCAGGTGAGCCTGGAGTCTCTTTCCAAAAGGTGCTAATGGAGCAGCCGAGAGGAGCAGCTGCTGCTCCTTGTTCCAGCGCCCTAGTGATGAGCCAGTGCAGCCACACTCACCTCAGCACAATCTCTTATTAAAAACTGTTTAAACAAAACAACAACCTGAACTGTGTTCACACAAGAACTCCTTGGATGTCACCAGAGAAGAAACAGGCAGTCATCTAAGTTTGACCACCCACTATTTTGCAAATTAAAAAAACATAATTACACAAACCAATTCAGGTCTCAAACCAACTCTACCATGTCAGTTACAACTGAATGTATGTGTAACTATAACTAAAAACTTGTTTTCATTGGTTTCACTCAATTAAATTGGCAACAGCTGGATTAACTCCAGAATCGAAGTCTAGCATTTGTGCTGTAAGTGTCATTGAGCCTAATTTCATTTCATCATGTTGATTTTGACAAATTGTTTTGATGCCCCTAAAGTTGATGGGAATGACTGATGATCATTAAACCAATTAGCATTCAAGGTGCTAATTACAGCAAGCTTATAATGTATGAATTCCATGCTTGTTTTTTTTTACCTGATAAATAGCTGAGGCCAATAGATAATTTACTACCTGCTAATTGCAAAATAAAATATAACTCACATATGACAGCCAATGTAATTTGTCAACAAAACAGCACTTATGAGTGATTCTTTTACTGATGGCGTTATTGCAAAAGAAATTTGTGAGTAGAGCAGAAAGTGGAGGATTTAGGAGATGACAAAGAGCCTGAGAGTAAGACCTAGGAGTTAATTACCCATCACTCATCATGAAATGTTTGGGCAACTTCACCAGTAAAACCTCAAATATTAGCAGTTGCAGCTTGTTTAAAGTAAGGCACAGTCTGACTTCACCACTAGCCTGATAGCCAGTATAAATTTATGCAAGGAATGTTTATTGGCTCATTGCAAGCCCTCTCTATCCACTTTAGTTCAAACAAAGTTATTTCAGTCTACATCTTTTTTTGCTGGGGCAACTAAAAATTGGGTTGAGTCAGCATTTTCAAAACAGCAACCCTGGAAGATTAGCTTCAAAACTCAGGTTGTGGCTTTCTATCCACTCCTGTATTGTTGAGCCCCAAGACAACACAGGAGTGGATTAAAATTTTAAACGTTATCTATGGTACAGTAAGAATTTATTTTTGTTCATATCTGCAAAAAGATGTTTTTGTTTAACTGTGGATTGTCTGGGTTAAATACATCAATGATGATCTAAAGTATTTGTTGTGCTTCTACCTCTCAAGACTGTTTTATTTTTGGTTGACCTATTATGCACACTTTGCTTTTCCAATGTTGCACTAGGTTTCTTATACTTCAATGAGAAAAACAACAGACTGAATTGCAAAGTAAACTCTGTTACTGTATATGATGTGTTCTAATGTCTACCCCTCAGAATGGAAGTATAAAGAATTTTTTAAAAAAAGGTTCAAAAGTTGGCTTCAGAAACAAACAGGTAACATTAATGAAATTGCTTCACGTTTTTTTTTTTTTATTTCAATGTCAAGACCGGAAATTGAAATTGATGCATCAAATGACTGGGGAAATGTGATAGGCCAAAAAAGCCTATTTTTTTTACTCTATGAACTGTTCCCCCAACCCTCAAGTTAAAATAAACAATGTAACTTTCACGCAATTAAAGACGCTACAGTCCAATGTCAGTCCCTGTCAGTCGTTTTTGTGGGCTACATGAATGTACATGTAGCAGACAAAGTGTGAGGTCATGTGTGTCAACATTGGGCGGTTAGCTTGTATACGTTTACATTTTTGTTACCATACCGCTCACTCTTGCTGAGTCATGATTATGTGTAACATTATGGTTTAAGTTTGTTTGAACAGAATGCAACAAAATTTCATAAAACAACTCCTTGGTAATGACATATTTCAAACACATTATTTGCAGCGAAGGTTCGTTAGAGGTTCTTTCGTTGTAGTATTACAGCATAACAAACCAGGTTACTGTGCACATGGCACTTACACTTCTTTTACAAAAGCATAACTACTTGCATAAAATCAGAAGTCAAAATACAACAAAAATACCTTTTGTCAGGCAGAAAGAAAGCACAAACAGGACTCATAGTGGAACATACCATGTATATTTAGGTCACAGGGGCTCCACAATGTGTTGATATGGATCTCTAGGGTGGAGAACCTGAATGTCTGTACATGCCTGCTTCTCTGACTCATCTATAAGGTCTATTGGCACCACACCTTCCTGATAATGGGCCCTCCTACTCAACAAAACCTGAGAGAGAAATGGTGCTCCTACTCACTCTGCAGGCCCTCAGGGGAGTTTCTGGAACTTCGGCCTCCCAGTAAGAGAGGGCCCGGATGTACTGAGCTCTCAGTTTCTGAGTGTTTATGTCGTCCTTATTTTATGGGAAAAGATTAAAAAGACAGGAAACTAGAGGGTTTTGAGTAGCATGAAAAAGCCTCCAGGACATCAACTCATAAAGTAATCCTGGGCTTCTTTTTCTTTAATTTCAAAACATATATGACGCGTTACTTTAAACTTAGTTAGATTACCCCTTCTAATATCTGACTCTTTTTTATAGTTCCATATTTCATATTGCACCAAATCTTGTATATGGCTCATTTCACAGTTCAGTGTTAAGAAAAACACAGCAGGGAATATCAAACTGTGTGAGACCAAGAAACTGTATGTACAATGAGGAGCATGCCAAGTGTGAGTTTGGCACAAGTGCTTTGCTAGCATGAAAAAAAAATGAGGTACATAAATACAGGATAAAACATTTAAACTATCTAATTATGTTTCAACACATTAATGTATATCTCTTCATATTTCCAGTGTCCATGATGGGACAGAGAAAATCTGTGACCAATCCAAAGGACTTGGTAGTACACAAGTCATCAGACAGAAGATGATGAGTTTGAAACCATGACGACTTTATTATCTAAAGTTTAAAAAAGGTAATAAAGAATGCTGCTCGTACATAAAATATTATATTGTATTCAATAAAAAATGATTTCATAAAAATTCAAACTTACTTTTGGAGCTTGTCATACTCTCGCTCGAAGTCTCTTTCAACCTACAAAAGAAAACGTTTCATTCAATTTTTTCCAAAAACCACTACATAAAGACTGTGATTTTCTTTTCTGAATAGCTGATGAATTTCCTCATGGTATGAACACAGAGCTATCAGTCCTTTTTGAAACTAAGGGACCACATTGCAGGGGCTGAGTGGAGGAGCTCAGAGGACAGAATCCATTTCTTTGTACATTTTCACATCATCAGACAACGTTTGGGTGAACCAAACTGTTAACAAATTTAATACAGACCAAATGGTTGTTGTATGTTACATTGGTTTGCTTGTTCAACTTCATCCCATTAGTTCCAAAGGGCCTTTTGTGGGGGCTCAAAACCACAACTAACTAACTGTTCTTCCACCAGGTTCCAGCAGTTGAAAATCAGGTTAATTACTTTTATATCAAGTTTCTAGGGTCAGCTAGGGCCAAGACAGTTTGTCCAACCATATTTCTCAAACATGCAGGGCTACAGAGGCAGTCTTGGTTCCTGTGTTGTGGTTCTGTGGGCTCCTGGATGTAAACACAGTGGCAAAAACAACGAGGAAGGCAGCTGATGCTTTGTCGCTAGTGGACAATGTAACTGGGAGGCCTCTAACCCACTCCCTGGTTTTTGTCTAGGTTGGTACAGGAAGCTGCAAACCCAGTCTGACAGTGACTGCTGGGCCACACAACTATTACGCTGGAAGTGGTTTTCTCCTGCACTGAGAACGCCTACTCATTGTCACTTCAAGGTAACCGCTGCTGCCCTCTTGCATGGCTCAGACAAATTGGTATCCAATAATTCTTCCTGATGACAATATTTAGACTTCTATCACTGCTCCACACCATCCTGTAAGTCTCAACTATAACGTCACAACCTTAAAGTACACATAAATCAACTAAGGTTTTGATTGATGATCTAACTTTTTATCCATACTCACTGTTTTGGAGACAATCTGCTTCTTGGGTTGTCCAATCTTGAAGGGAATCCTGAAATCACATAAAAAGAAATGAGGGATGAGAAACATCCATTAAGGTGGAATTACTGAGCATGAAGACTGTCATCAGGTACATGATGGGTGACTGGAGGCCAGTCCAGGTGTAAAGGTGAACAGGCACCTCTTCCAGATCCCTGACATGGACAATCTGAAGTTGTTAATTCCTGCCTCTCTGGTGTGTGCAGTCAAAGCCAAGCGCATTAACTTCATGTCATCACTGTACACATCTGGCTCCCATTGCAGGAGGATATCACTAAACAGACATGATTGTCTGTGGCTTCACTGCATAACCCCAGCAGGCAATCCGACACAGAAGCCCTTGCAAAAATGAGTAGAAACCCCCAATTACTAAGATTTGTTTGGGATGAGAAAACCAATAAGAGTTTTTCTAGAACAGGACCAGTTCTGCAAAACAATCTAAAACACATAGTTGCACCTCATCTTCAGACTGAAAAATACAAACTTTTCTTGACTTGTGAAAGACAAACAATGACATCCTGAAACAAAAAAGCAAACCTACTGCCTCGTAGTTAAAGCACAATCTTTTATCCCCATTTCAAAACCTTGCCTAACCTTAATAAGTTTCTGCAAAGCAACAGAGTACTTTTTGGAAACCATAAAGCAGAAAACACAGCCTTTCCAATGTGTTTGACTGTAGGTTGTCATTGATGTGCCACTAATAGCCTGAAATCTAAGGTATATGATGGACAGATGCTGCTGACAGGCAGGGTGAGGCAGCAGCTGCGTCAAAAGAAAGGTGTGTAGACTAATGAGATGGAAAAGGGAGGGTGTGATGCAGGGCCTCGTTGTGCAACCAGGGAATGCTGCTGATGTGTGGGGAAGATCCTTTTGATGACAGCTCAATCACAAAACTCAACATGGTCAAATAACGGCAGGATTAATCCAGCAAAGAAAAATACAGAAAACAGGTTTCACTAGTGGCTCAGGTATCAAGATTTCCCTTGGATCACAGACTCTGTATAGATGCCACGCTTCTTCAGTTCAACTTGATTGATCGTCCTGGCCTAATCTGAACGGGGCAACAGTTTGAACTGATCCTAAATTCAAAGCAATCTGAGCTCAATTCTGATGTCTGAAGACTTCTGTTGCTTTTGGCCCGGGGTAGTAGTTTCACCCACGGTGTCATCGTTTGGGTGAGCCAACACGGAAAATAACCACAGAAATTACTCACTGCCATGTTACGTGACTCACCTTTCTCCTGTTACCTGATAGGCTCACTGTCACGTCATTCTACGCGCACAAGGTATGCGGTTATATATCATTATTCAAGCAGCACAAACGCAACAGAAAACTTTTTAATTTTTCACGTCAACAGGAAAGAGAGTTGACCCGGCACAGTCAGTCCAAGTCCTGCATGGTTAATTTTCATATAGATCTGCAAATAATAGATTCAACCATGTCAGACATCTAACAACCAAACACCTCGCTAAACAACTTGCCTCCTTTCACACTGGCTGCTCATTTTTTTCTTCTCCAAAAGATAATTCTATCATTATTAATGGGTGCATCACTTATACTAGTGGAATCTATAAACTAAAAGCTACATGGGTGACTCACTCTGGCTAACAGGGTCATGCTTTAAGGCATCTGCTGCAGGAGTAAAACGACTAAAGACGTTCATCAACTTTTATTCTTCAGCCAAACATTAAAGGTGCTCTGATTTATCATAATTAAAGTAGTGTATTTCTTGTGTCTTTGTGAAGGCTGCTTTATTCTTATTGCTTTGTTTATATGTGATTCATATTAGGCCTATTTTTACAGTTCTTTGGTCTAAAAAGACTTTTTTATGCAGACAAGTACAAAAAGTGTTAATGTAGAGTGCGTTTGTCTACCAACCAACAGTTTAAAGCAAACATTTGAGGGAACATCACACTTTGAGAGAGAACAAATGGGACAGACGGTGGTTACAGTCTGGTAAAAATCAGACCATTGTGAGTATATTTAAAGAGCTATGATTATATTTTCTTTAAAATGAGCCGCCTGGTATATTCAGAACCAAATGATTTAATACTTTTTTGTTCCCTTGTTTTTTTTCCAGTAGACCAGTCAGTTCCTACCAGCACTGTTCAACAACTGGCAGTACAGTTTGATGTTAGGTGGGTGTGTCCATGAGAAAATTCAAACATCTTAAGTAAAATGGGAGAGTTAAAAAATGTGTGCCATACAGCTACCACTGCTCCATGAGACATATATTTAAATATTTCCTTTCAATGTTCTCTTTTTCTATGTTCTGGCAGCAGGAACTATGGCAGGATTTGTTTTTTAATAAATGTAACTATATTAAGGTGGATTTTCCTTTTAATGTACCAAAAGATACATTTGCTTGGGAAAAAATCAAATTGGAGTTCCTTAATTTTATATATTCCGAGTATATCCACTTCTGCAAGGAGCCAAAGGAAAATGGTCACTCTTCAACTGCTCATGAGAACTGGCAGACTCTCAGAGAGAAGTGTGCTACAGGGAGGGAGAGGGAAAATGTAGCAGGCAACCAGAGGGAGGATGGTAGTCACTGTGAGAATCATTTCTGCCGTTTTTTCACACAGCTTTATTTCTGTAGGGGCTGTCACATTTAGAAACACTGGTACGTCTGGTCCTGTGAACCCAAAACTAGTGTCAGCCATGGCAGAGGCCCAGCTTTAAGACAACTGAAGACAAAAAACTTCTGTGTAACAGTAGCTGAAGTCAAGTCTGAAATTTTCTGAAAACAGCTCCAAGCCTTGTAAGAGGGGGGAAAGATGGTCAAAAAATCTGCCTTCAGATGTACTGAAAATTATTTTAGAAAATACAGTTTTTAAGGGGTAAGCTTACCCAGAATTCAGTTGAATTTGAGTTTTTAATTTTAAAGACCTCCCCCTATACTTTTGCCTTGAAGTCTTAAGTTTTGAAAAGCCCTTTGGATGCTACCTGATGTCTTTACCGGTGGTAGAAAAGTTGCAGTAGTTAAAGCTTAAATTCTCTTACCTATGAACATGTTATCAAACAAATAACTCATCACATACATGAATGCATTGTTTCAGAGAACAGGATTTCAAGGGTCACTCAATCAAGCAAGCTTTAACCCCTCAGAGCCCAGTGTAGCCCCTGTACTACAGTTTCCATATTAAGTTTCATCTGAGCTGCACTTTCATACTGTGTTTTCAACATGTCAACATTTCGATTCACTGATCTCTTGCCGAAATCCAGCATGGAGGGTAAATAATAAAAACATTACAATCCAGACCACAGCCATTTTCATCGCTTCCTATGTTCAATACAAGTCATCACATGTTTTGCATTTATATTTTTAAGGGATACAGCCATGGCATTTCTGTATCTAGAAAAATCAGAGTAAATTTTTCATTTATTGCACTTTTTATCATTATTGCAATCCATCTATAAAGTCCGGATATAAGTCTCTGAGGTTCATTAAAGTTTGGGTTGAAACTGTTGTATTTATGCAAAACAAGAGTTTAATGCAAAGCTGAACACTACAGCATGCAAGAATGTAAAGATGTGCTCTGACAGACTTGTCATGGTAGGTCTTAAAGGGTTTAAATCCTGCTATTTCTTGTCTCAATTGGACAAAGATGTATTTAAACATATGCTGTTTTACATTTACTGTAGTTGTTAGCAATCCAGTCAACTTGCATTTACAAAGCTATCTGATCTTTACTCAAACAGGCTACACGTCAAAGCAATCAAGTGAGCACGTAGGCAAGAACAAAGACGTAACAGTCCTCCCCATCCAGGACACATTATGCACCGACTGAAAGAACCAATGGCTTTTCACCAAAACTGCAAATGTGTGCGCCATCAGGGGGGACACTGCATCATTTGACCTTGGATATTCCATGGAGCACAGAGGGCTGGTTGAAGATGCTGGGAAGTGGAATTGTTCTGATGATGACCCAAAGTCAAACCTCTCACGTCATAGAAGCAAGTGTGCAAGCTCTACTGGAATGCATCAGTCAGCAGAGTCCATAAAGGACTCTTTTTACTGCTAGAGCACCCCACTCTTGACCTTGTGTTTGGCGGTGCGTGCTGGAAGAGGCATTGCTTGCCAGCTATTGACCGTTTGACTGAACTGAAAGACGTCGTCTTGTGCTTTATTACAGCCTCCCCTAAAGTGACACTTAGAATGCGTAACCTATTCTAAAGAGTTAATGCACATAAACGTCACAGATGAACTGAAAGAGTTAGTTATAGTACACATCAGTTTCTTCCTGTTTCTTCTTGAGCTGGTATGACAAAGTTTCCCTGGCCTGCAAAAAGCCATATTCAGGGCTGAATGTGAAATTTGTACAGACTTAAAGAACAGATTTAGTTGTTGTGAGGGTTGAAAGATGGACCAAATGGTCTATTAGAGTCTGAACAGCCTTTTCTAACAGGAATGTCATGTAAATAACCAGACTCCTGTTGATGATACCACACAATGAGCTGTGAAAGAACCATCTATGTTGCTGGCCTGTATAATGTGGTTTACATAAAAACATAATCCAAATTCAATTTCTCCAAGAGGAAAGTTGATTATCAGATCTAAAGAAAACACATTCAATAGCATACAATTCCTTTTTCTTGTTGTAATTTGTCTGAAAATGTGAGCACAGCCTTGTTTGCTGTTGTTTACTTTCTCAAGGACGTCACCAGCTGGATGGAAGATCTCCCATTATGAGACTTGCAGATTCAGCTAGTATCTGTGTGGATCATGCGCAGACTATGTCATAAGACCAACTGTTAACACCTCTCTCTGTTCATTGAACACACGACTCCATAAACCATTTGTGAATTGCAAAAAAAGAATTAAATCACAAAGCACTGCAAAGGCTTGAATGCACAAATCTCCTCACAATTTTAAGTGGAGTTTAAAAAAATCACACAGAACACAAAATGAGCTCTCCAATGTGGCTGGCAAGATGTTGGCAGAGTCCTGGTTTTTGAATATTCAAGTATTTGTTGATGTTTAAGGAATCAAATAGCTCTTGACAGTTTTTAGACCTTCAGAATATATATATATTTGTTCATATGAAGATAGCAAAAAATTAGGTGTGGTTCTGTGAGATTCAGACAAAACTGAGGTCAAGTGCAAACTTTGCGTGACCAGTCCAGTATAACATGAGTCTATGACAGCAAGAGAAGCAGCAGAAAAGGCAGTGACAATTCAGCTGATTGCCAAAAAGTTCTCAGTGACCATTGAATAGTTTAAGTCTAACAGTTGAGAAAGGTTGTAAGTGGCAGGATTTCATAGATTGATAAAACTGACATTTATTCTTTATAAAACTTGCAGGATTTTTAAAAAAATTCACTGCATGGGCTGAGATGAACTAAAAAGTATCGTCTGTAACCACAAGTATAAAAACCATAAAGGGAAGGCACCATGTATATATGACACTCACATGCTCACAACTTCTCTGGGCCTGAGCCTCCCAAAGATACACTGAGATAAAATTAAATAAATAAATTATGACAATAATAATAATTTAAAAAAATCATCCAGTGACATATTACTACTTGACGTTATCCTTCGAAAATTTCATCATAACAGTCCGAAGTGTAAAATTTCTAAGAATTTAAGGATTTTCTCATCTATTGGTGGTGATGGGTACTGAATTTGACACTTTTATAGGTACCAACCAAATTCTGTCAGTCCCACTGAGTACTGATTCACATAAAAAAATCAAACAGTACAATGTTTTGTACCAAAATGCATCCTTGCAACCGTGGGGGAGTGGAAGAGTAAGCAGTTTTACGTGCCAAACATGGGTATGGCGTAGGTAAAGCTGGGTTTTACTTTGTGCATTATTAAGAAAAACACTGCGTAGTTGTAGTTGATTTTAGTCAAGGGTTTTCATGTGGAGGAAACTTGTAAAACAGTAGCGATCTTTCAGTGTGACACTTGATGTTGTTTTGATATATCTGTTAAAGTTATCATTAAGAAATCAATGTAAACTTGAAAAATTTTCAGATTTTATTATTTAACAAATTAACATTCATTACTGCATAATCATACAAAAGTACTAAAAATTGGTACTACGGAGTACTGAGACCGATTCCTAGGTACCAGGCATTGGTATCGTGTCAGCCCAAATGTGAGAGGTAGCCACCCCTGTGATAACATTATAAATGCTCAGTAAAACTATACAAATCTCTTCTAAAATTTGGACAAATACCAATATGGCTGTCCCCTCAGTTGGCACAGCACTAAAATGAGACATGACTGTAGTTCACTGAACCTGGTATCAAATTTAAAATGTGTGAATATTCCTTTAACATAATAAATAACTTTTAATATTTGATGCCTTTGCACCAATGAAACATAGAGTTACATAAATTATAAAGCCTCAAATTCAGTTTTTATGAACATTATTTGTAATCATACCAAGTTGCTTAGCATTGAGGTTGTATTTACAATAAAAAAAAACTTGTACATGTGTTCACTGTGAGTTAAACAACTTTCTATGCTTAAAGTAGCACACTTAAGACTTGTGGTTTAGCATGTTAGTGAATATTTTGGAAAGTCCAGCACACACAGAAGTCACATGTTGGTTACACAAAGACGTGAGGGGTCATTATTGATTGGTTTACTTAAGAGCTCATTTATTCATCCAGCTGAAGAAAATGCTGCTTATGTCACTCAACATCACGGTAAATAAGACCTGAATTTGTCATTGTAATATGTTGGATTTTTCAATTATTATATTCATTTAGTCATTACATGAAAGTCTCCTGAGTACTTGTGTACGACACAGACGTATGAAGCCTAAAAGCTTCCGTACACTGACCCTGAGCAAACAGGCGACATTTGTTGTCACCGGATGATGAAATCCCTTTAAATGTTTTGAAGTGATCACCTTGGTACCCCTCAGTTGGCACCCAAAAGTTTCCATGGCATGTTTAAAAAAAGTTACGTTGTCAAACTCAAGCAGAAGATGAGTGCAGGTGACATCTAAGCTGAAGATATTGAGGTTTGATAGCGACAGTTTGTTTCTGCAGGTTCAGAAAGATTAGCCAATACTGTGTTAGCACTCTTGAGCTAACTGTACAGTACAGTTTTTTTTCGTGTATCTTTCAGTCGAAGTTAGCGACAACATCCATTTGCTGTCGAACACATGTCATTAAAATTATAAAGTGGTATCATAATGAGTTTTTGAGCTGCTAGAATTAAGTTTAAGAAGCTGAAGCGAACTCCTGCTCTGTTTACTATTTGAGTAACTACACCAGGAAATAGCCTTAGCCCAACCAACATGCTATCTACTCTAAGTCTGAGTTAACACCTCCCTCAGATTTACACTCGTAATATGTTAACCTAAATTAACAGGGTGACCGAAATACATACCAGCTCATCTTGAATGCCCTTTTATTCCGGTTTCATTGAGTAGTATTGTCTTTCGAGGACCTCATCCCTTCCTAACAGTCTAACAGCCGAACATGAAACAGGAAGTCCGGAGCCAAGCCGCTGCTGCTTCCTCTGAGGAAGTTGTTCAACAAAAACAAGTGAAGCGACTAACAGGTCTAAATGCTTCAATGTGTTTATGTACACACATCAAAAGTCCCTGAGTATGAGTAAATTTCTGGCACATTTTAATAAAATATAAAGCGCGTGTACGTTCAGGGACTCAAGTAAACGGAAGGCAAGTGATATTTTTCTTTATTCAAGTACTTACATAGAAATAACAAAACATTGCATTACAACAAACTGAAGTGCCAAGTAAACGGGGGAGCACATCTCCCCATCACAAGGATATAGTAAAATTCATTTTAATATTCAGCTCATCATAAAAGGACCTTATTATAAGGTAATAAAAACATGAAATAGGCTAAAGACAACCACAACATTTTAAACAAGACCCCTTGTTTTCTCAAAGGAAAAAAAAAGCCAACAGAACAGCTATCCCAGTGTGTGTTTTCAATTGTCTTTCTTGAATTGTTGTCAGATTTATCCCATTTCAACCATTGTGACTTTTATTTTCATGCATAATAAAGAAATGAGCATCACCCACAGCGTCTGAGGCAGCACTTTGGAACATTTCCGTGCACATGCAAACATGAGGATATACTGCGATGAAAAGGAAACAACACAACAGAAAACAGTGAGTATCGACTCCATCTGAACACCATAGTGTCACTGTTGAAGACCACAAAATCCCTGAAGCCACCCTGTTGTCCATATTGTGACATGAGTAGCCTATTATATCTACACATTATTGTAATCTCTTTAAATGTGAGGTGTTTTCGAAAAAAAAAAAAAAGGTTTATTTGTTAATTCTTATGAATCCGCCCAAGCCTTTTTGCCTTGCTTATGGCTGACTTACCGGACACTAAATCAAACAGTGAAACACATACATTAGCACATGGCTGCCTCCATCTGCAAGCGGACTGAGGTTACATTTACCATGATTTCTTGTAGAGATCTCATCACATATTGTTTTTGATCAGTCAACCCTGCAACCCAGTTTGGCACAAAGATGGCTGCTGATGTTGGCTCTATTCCAACATGGAGCACAGAACAAGGTTGAGGCAAATTCTAATTGCAGTGCGTTCAGCCCCAATTTTGGACAATAAAACTTAACAAGAGAAAAATACATAAATTATTCTTGGAGAAGCACAAGTAAGAGGGGGTTGGTTCTGAGATTGTTTAACATTGACACATATCTTGAACATTCACACATTACACAGAAGGATTATTGTGCAGAACATGGTGCATCCTGTATTGTTGTTCAACCACCAGAGTATATTGAAGAAAAAGGGATCATATAAATTTCACAAAAACAATCTGTCAATCACAAAAATGTGATATATTGAATGTGATAAACGTAATGACATGATGCAACTGATGAAATCCTGGGTTTGCAAAGTTGTAATTGCATGGCTTCATTTAGATGTGGAAATAGTTTGGTGTAGTTTCTGCCTGACTCTGCTTCACTCCTTAACACACAGCAACATGAAACAGTTTCTCTTTGAGGAGGCCACATTCTATTTACCATAGTTACAAATATCCAGTCTCACCAGCAAAATGTCAACTGAAGAGCACAAAAGAGAGCATTCTATTTGGTCAAAAAAGTCAAAATTATTCAGAAACTATAAGGACCAACATCAGATTATTCTAACGAAACATTACTGATAAAAAGTATTTCTTATCATCATATTTACTATATATGTATTAGGTGCTGACTCCATGAGGCTGTCTGCTACATGATGTTTCTTCATTAGAGGCTATTGAATACTGCATTGTGTAACCTGGCAAATCACAATTATATCTTCAAGTCATTAGATGCAAAGAATAGGCAAAAGGGAAACTGTGTAATATAGTTTCAAACTCTCCAAAGATTAGGTTAGGTTAGGTTAAAAATTGAAATTTCTATTTTGCTTTTAAGCAAATGTATCAACTCAGATACATTTTATTATAAGAGGAGCATCCAGGATGTTAGAGGAGGCAGACTTACAAACTATGTAAAAAGATACAAGGATGTCAATTCATCTAAGCCTGAAGATGAGCTGAGAGAAGCCATTCTGAGGCCACATGTATCAGAAAATAAGCTGAGCAGTGAAAACTGGTTGTAACAGGAAAGGGGAAGCATGGCCTAGGAAGCGTACTCCTGTTTGCACTCTGCCCTCTGTGGCACTGCTTCTCTCCACCTTTCATTTGGCCTTTGCAGTTTTGAGTCGATTCTCTCTTTAATTCTGATTGCTGTGTATAGATACTAAACATTTTTTTATTCCAGCTGATAACAATGTTGATAAAAAAAAATTCTGGGCTTGACATCCAGCCTACACCTCTCAATAGTCAGCACAACTATTCACTGGATATATTGTCAGTCAAAATAAAGGGAGGGAGAACGTAACTGTAAAGATAAGAAATGTGTCTGTTTTTTTTACCAATAAATAAGTGGGATAAATTCACACACTGTACCACCATGTGAATAAAGTAACTCCACCTCAAATAATGCACAAATACTTATGGAAAAAGATTGAAAGATTATTTCAACTTGAAGCAGCACCAGCATTTTTAACATATGGCTTATATGTTTGGCTTGACAGAAGAAAATAACTTAAGTGAACTAACCAACATTTTACTTAATCTGAAGTTTGGGGAATAACATTTTATTTTATTTTGACTAATAGTGATGTATTCTCATTTTTATGAATAAAAATGCATTTTTATCTTTTTTTTTAAATTTGCCCCATATTACCTAAAAACTGCCCTGTTTTAAAAGTTTGACGATACTAAACCATTAATTATGAAATAAGGAGGTAATTTAAGGTTTTATTAAATGTGGTCATTGCTGTGTTTGTTATTATTGTTTTAATAGACTGTCCAGAGTTACAGAGCTGTCTGCTTCTGTAAGGTTAAAGATCATTAAGGAACCACATGTGAAAGGTATTGGCATTGCATCAACTTCACTCAAAAACAAAATAATTTTGCCTGAAAACATCATGATTTTAGCTCTAATTGAGGAACAGATAATGCAAAAAAAATTGCTTAATCAGAGAATACATTAGTGCTTATTTGCTCCAGTTACCTTCCCCATGCCGCACATGCCATTTTTCTTTTTTCTTTTGTGGTGCACAAAGACACCTTCTTCTGTTGTAGTGCTCCAAATTTTTTCATTCATTTTCTTTTCTTTTTTTTTGCAATGTCCTGTGACAACGTAATATTCTATTTAATAACTACGTTACTAAAAGCTTTAGGACACATTGCGCACAAGCATTCAGTCAATTGAAAGTTCTTGTTTATGCAGATATTTGTATTTACATAGTGTGCATGAAAGCATGCACATATATGCACAATTTAATACTGAGTTATGGTGCATATGACAGTTCAGTACAAAAGTGAAACTTCTACTGTAGCTACCTGCATACATGTTTGTATACTGTACAAAAACAACAACTTCTTAGTTTACAACTCAGTCTCAGTCCTGCTATATTAAAAAAACAATGTAAACTTAGATTCTGACTTTTTCCTTTTCCCTCTTACAATATGCTGCTCATCTTTTGGTGGCTTTAACCAAATAATTTTGTCTACACTTTAAATCCTCATTTATCTTGGCTTTCTTGCTCTGCTGGTTTGCAACCCAGTGTTACATACTGAAGGAGTTCAATCTGTCTGAATGTGCTTTTAGCTAATTTGATTTACAGGTTGGTGACATGTGTCGTGAATATATTTCATATAATTGCAGAACTCAAGAAAATACAAAATTAAAAGTATTGGTGAGCTTCCAAAAAAAGCAACAGAAATTATATCTGGTAACACCACATAAAGCCACCATATAAAAAGGCAACAGAAATACACAGTGTCTCTCAGTGACTACAAATAAATAAGTATTGGCAAAGGCATTGATTGCTGCAGGCATGTTTGTTTTTTTCAGTACAGGTTACAGGACGAGACATTGGTGTGCTTTGTGTAACCCATTCAGTCATCGCGTAGGCTCAACCAAATTGTGCAGAAAAATATAAGATTTGAGATCTGATGTTTGCTTGAACTCAACACGTGTGCTAAGCTGAAATCACTGTATGTTTGGCAAATGTCAGGCACAATAATAAGAACAAGGTTGGCTGTATTACCACAATACATTTGGCACATTCTTTAGAAAAGGAACATTCAAATATGAAATAAAAACACAACACTTCAACGGAAAAAACAACAACAAAAAGACAGTCAAGTGCCACTAATAAGGTATCCATGACAGTACACAAATATAACCAATTGCACTTTTAAACAGCCTAATAAAATGAATGCATACCTCTCAGACAACTCACCCTTTAACTAAGCTCTGTTTTGATTTTTTTCTATTTTGACCCCTGTGGTGGATTCTGGCTTCCTTCCAATTTAGAAATTCTCAGTAAAATTTACAAAAGTTTATCCACACCAAAACCCAAGGACACAAACTGACCTTTAGGACAGAATGTGCCATGGTGCCCTTCTTTGTGGTGGCACTGTGTTACAGTAGCTGAGGCTATGAGTTACTTTCCCTTCTTTCTTTCACTAAAGGCATCCATCTCAAAATAGAAGGAACTGAAAAGAGCAGGCGATGAAAAAGAGAGGAAAAGAGTCACCTATTTGTCTCATAGTGGACGTGGTCCTGTCTTCCTTTGTCTCTGTGGGGCATGATGAGAGTCCAGTACATGTGTGTGTAGTGACGGTCATGATGTCCCCACCGTCGGGCCCCCACAGGAGCTGGGAGGCGAGCTGTGGCTCCCAGCAGCCCCACTGCTCTTGTCAGCCGGCTTCTTGTCCTTCTGTTTCAGGTGAACCTTTGCATGTCTCTTTCTCTCATCACTCCTGGCAAACTTGCGTCCACAGAACTCACAGGAGAAGGGTTTCTCACCAGTGTGTGTGCGGATGTGTGTGGTCAGGTGGTCACTCCTGCTGAAGGAGCGCATGCATATTCTGCACTGGAAGGGTTTGTGACCTGTGTGAATACGGAGGTGACGCGTGAGCTCGTCTGAGCGTGAGAAGCGTCTGTCACAGTTCTCTGCAGGACAGGCGTGAGGACGTTCGTGGACGGGGGTTTTGCTGGGACGGTTAGGGTACTTCCTCGGTCTGATGGGTTTGAGGGTGAGAGTCTGTGGCGGTGGGTGGTGCTGAGGAGGATGCTGCTGCCCGCCGATGAAACCTGGATGAATCTGTTGCTTGTCTTTGAACGCCCTAATGGTCTCCAGGGGTGTGATGGGTGGAGGGTTTACTCGTATGGGATCCATTGACTGGAAAGGCTTGTGCTCCATCACACCAACCTCCCCCTGATGATGGAAAAGGTTGTAGTCAGGGATCATGGAGAAAAGGCTGCCATCCATGGGGGCTTTAGATGTGGAGTGATAGTCATTGCCAGGGTAAGCAAGTGCTGTGCTGGTGGCTGGGCTGTGATGGAAGGAGACCTGATCCTGGTACAGGTCACTGCAGGTGGAGTATGCAGGCAGTGGAGGACCGTACACCTGCTCCATGTCTGATGTCTGTCCGCCCATGCTGGCTGCGGAGGATGATGTCTGCGTTGTTACCGTGCCTGGTGATGGAGAAACACCCAAGATCCCCGCGCTGACAAGGCTGATGATGTTGTTGTCAGAGCACCAGCCAGAGCTGCCGATGCCACCTGACGGTGGAGTGTCAAAGGCAAACTTCCCCAGATAGGTGACAGTCTGCCCGCTGCGGTTGGACTGGAAACTGGATCCATACTGAATCTCTGCTGATGTCTTCTCACTCCCCATGCCCAGATCCATGATATTATCTAGACAGGAGCAAATAAGAAACAGATGTCATTAAAAACTTATTTTAAACAAAAAGTTTGAATGCAGTTATTCAAGGCGAAGATCACTTAAAACAGAAAATGTTGCACAAATTGTGAAAAAAGGTAAAGAAAATTCACTTTCTCAAGCAGTTTCAACTTGAAGCGACAATCCTTAGTTTGCCCAAAATTCAGCTTTTCTGCATGCCTCTGCAATAGTTTGCCAGCAAAAAATGAAAAATAAAAGAAGTCCAGTGGAGTTCATAAAGAAATGTGAGCGCTGTCAGACCTGTAAGTTAAGTGAGTGACTGCTGCATGTGAGACAGTGGTGTCTCTCTCCCTCTCAGATCCCACAAGCCCTCATAAATCAAGACCTAAACACCCCCTTTGATCCAGTCATTGTGTCCCTCAGGAGGACAGCCAAACTGAATGGCAAGATCTGATTTCTTTACAGCAGGGAGGATTATAAGGCAGACGCCACATCTATCACGCTCAAGGATTCAAAACACATTTGCAGCAAAGAACATCTGCACATAATGGGGGTAAAATTTCACGTGTTTCCTTTCCAATCGTTGCATTAGTGAGCTTAACGCAGTTTGCGCATATTTCCTTGGAATTTTAATTGTACAGAGCGTTACACACTCACTCACTCATACAGACACACACACACACACACACACACACACGCACACACACATACACACACACACACACACTTATTCCAAAGATGCCATAAAGACTATCAAATGCTTAATGGATGTACATTTATGTGCAGATCTTGCTCCGAGATCTTAATGTGAGACAGTTAAAAAGAATTCTTTCTTAAACAGAAGTTTAAACAGACGTCTCTTTTCATTTGTAGGAAATCATACACAGGGGTGCTTATATACTCACTCCCAGTAATTACAACCTGCTGGAATTTGGCTAAAGGCAAATCGTAATAAAACAAACAAAAGCAAATTACATATATTGCACAATAGCTTTCAACACATGACGTATATAGGAGCCATGAGAATTGTGGCATGATTTCTTAGGCATGTATGACGTTTAGAAGAGCAGTCTTTGATGCCTTTTACTGTACTGTTTTATTTTTGGGGGGCAATTTGAGCTGTGGGACATTTAAAAGGAGTGAAGGGCATATTAAGGAGTCAACACTGCTATTTTACAGGTAAGCAAGCACAGAAAAGCAGATCACACACCTGCCCCACCTGTCATGTCACAGAATTGTGCTAAAAATAAATTTGTGTTTGCTGCACTAAAAATAGCACACATGTTATGGTTACATTAATTTACCCCTATGTGTCAATAATTTGGATAGCAATATGCTCAGGTATTATTCTAACAGCAACACACTGCACTTTGCAGCATCTCTTTTCTTTTAGGCATGGTTCAATTTCTTCAAATATCTCTAGAAAGAGGCCATAGAAAATATAGTTTATTGCCGTGCTTTTAGAAAAAGTATCGTTTATGTAGTCTATGTCACGGGCTTGAGTTTAATTCAGGTATGAAAAATAAAGTTCTGTATTTATAGAATATTGCGCTGGGGAAATAAATTTACGCCCGCGTCTGTGGATGAAAAGGGGAATTTTAGAGTTAAATTTCCACAAAGGTGTTATTTCAGTTTTGGAGAAAAAAAATCTGAATCCATACGGGATTAATGTTAATTTTGGCCAATGAAGCACCTGCTCATGCCCTCAACCACCCCAGGAAACAGAAGATTTGGAATATCTCGCGCATCATTGACCCATCACCTCAGAAGGTGAGCTCGGACAATTAGTGATTGATTTAATGCCAACACTGAGCCCAAATAACAAAAGTCATCCTCACACAGGCGCCTAGATTCGTCAGAGATGAACGCAAATGTGGGAATTTTACAAACCATACATCGGCCTCGCTGTAAAGGATGTTTCAAGGGCCTGGCGTCTAAATATGTATCATATAGGGAAAAGCAGCCACACACGCCTACTGAAATCCAATCTGTGACATGTTAAAGAGTTGTGAATGAACGTCATTGTCCAAAGTAGTTGACCCATCTTTGTGAGTGGATAACAGAAGAATTAATCTGTGGCATTTGCGGTTTGACCACTTTAATTACACACACTTTCTCAGATCCCACAGATTTCGGTTTCAGTCAGAGCCGAGTGCGTTTTTAGTGCGTAAAATTGCCTGTCTTTTCACAGCCGTTCGTATTTCCTTTAACACGGGTCAGATTTTCAGGGCAGCTTAACAAACAGTGGATTTGTCCTCAATATGAAATTATAAAAAGATGGAAATTTAGTTTTTTTTGGTTCTTGTTGTTTTTTAGGTTTTCACATGAGTCCAGTTTTTCCCTTTTACGTAGCGCTTAGAAATCCTGACCTTCTGGGTAAACAAACGAGGGTGATGAACAAAAAATAAATTTACACAACCAAAGAGAGTCAGCACAAGAGTGATTTTGATTCAAACTTGGTAGTGATTCACCTGACCCCCAAAAAAGTATTGTAGAAATCTGCCTTTGTGCGCAACAGCCAGAGCGCAAACAGGTGCTCCATGCCCCAAGACAACTGTTGCCTTCACGCACACCATAGTTTGAGCAACTCTAATGAAAAGACCCTTACTTTCGCCAGAAAAAAAAAGTAAAGTCAAATCTTACCTGTGTTCATCTGTGAGTAGTGGTTAATAGATTCCGTACTGGTGAAAATATTCATAGACGTCGGGATGTCCTCTTCTGGGTACAGACTGTCAGGGATCGTGTTTATTAAACTGCTCATGGTAAGAGGGAGCTTCTCCGCTAGTTTCCCTGTCATAGCAGTTAGATTCAGTCCGACATTTATAAAGGACAACGCGCGGATATCCAAGGAGCAAAAAAAGCGGGTGTTCAAAAAGTGGAAAACACAGGTGTGGACCAGGCGTGGAAAAAAAAAGGACAGAGGAGCAGGGATGGATCCTGTTGCTGTAGCTATCCAAGTATCCCGCGGAGGACGAGCAGCGCCGGTTCTCTCCTCCTGTGTGATCACGGGCTATTGTTGTTATTAATGTGATCACAGTGGAAGCTGATGGGCTGCTTGTGGGGGAATTTGAAGTCTGTGAATCAATGGAGGAGGTGGTGGTGGTGTTGGTTGCACAAGAGCGGCTCTACTTGCTCGATTGGAGCTGGATAGGGGACTCCAGTTTGCCTGTATTAAATAGGGGGATGGAACTTTTGTGTGACGTAGATGACCATATATGGACAGAGCGCCCAGCACCAGGCTCTCCGCGCGTCAGTCAGGCCGTGGAAACTACAGCGGAGGCAAAGGCTCCGACGGATAGATAAAGTTTGTTAAATCTGCATGTCGCTTCCATCCCAGTCCTTCTTCGGGATGAGCCGGTGGTTCCCTTTGTTCCTGCTCGTGGAAAAAACCCTGACAGCGCGTTATCTTTATTGTTGTCAGTGTTTTGTGGACTGTCAGGCACTCTGGAGGCTATTTATGCAACAGTATAATGAGATAGAGGAAGGAAGTTATTGTGTATCCACAGACTTTTTCATAAGACTTATTAATACTATTATGATGCTGAACAAATACTGGTCGGTTGATGTTTGTTGCACAAACTTTCAAACTTCATTTTGAAAGGCACAGTGACTTTGACTGGTTTGACTGCGTTTGTGAGAATGGACACACTTTCTACTGTAGTACACTGAGTCAAATCCCTCTCCTCCTGCACTGGCTCCCACAAAGACAGTAATTGACGGGGTTAATCGCTCGTAAATATTGCCAGCGCATTGTAAATCGAAAAGGCTTGCTTTGACTTGGAGCCCAAGTGACCGCTTAAGTGGAAACTCCAAATAAGGCAGTGTCCGGCCCCGCCCCTTCTCCTCTGTATTTGGACATGTGAGTTCCGGGTGAAGTAGTAGTGGAAAAGTGATCGGAAGCCACAGACGCTCAGAGAGATGACAGTGAACACCGCGTCATGGATGACTTTTTCACCAATTTGCCAACTTGTGAAAAAATAGCACCTCTGGTTGCCTCATAAGGTTTCAAAAATATCCCCTTATGATTTGGTTTGTTACACAAAAACAGTTACACAAAGCATGGGATTTTTTTTTTTTTACTTGTATCACTTTCACATAACAGTTCAGTAGAGATTTGCTCAGTTTTGGTGTGAACTTTACCTATTTTCTCCTGTACCTGCAACGACTGAAATCACACAGGCCTTTTCGAAAAAATAAATAAATAAACAGGAAATATTGAATGAAATGTCAGTCCCTGAATATTCAGACCTGAGAAATTAATAGTACCTCAATGAACCAGAAGTGTAAACAGAGTGTGTGGGAGAATTAGTCTGAATCATGCTCTGTGTTTAGGGGGCTTACACAAACAGAGCAGCCAATGATCTTGTGTGTCTCATCACCACAGGCAAGTCTTCAGTGTATACTGTGTGTATACTGTGTGTGTGTGTGTGTGTGTGTTTGTTTTATGAGGAGCAGACGTACCAGCGGGCACAAGCAGAGCTCTCCCAGGGCACCATGGACCAGCTACCGGTAGATTAGACAACAATAATCCTGATGGACTTGGCTTTGAATTCATCACTTTTCAGACTACTGCTGTTCTGACTTCATTGACTGACTCACATGCAAGTTAAATTTAATTTAATTTTGCAAAGCCAATGTGTTCAAGGTTGAAGCCTACTATATTTAGAATCTGCATACAGCTATTAGATCTTATTTAAAAACTGTTAGAGTGATTTCAGCTCTCTCTGTTCTGTCCGTGATATAAGCTTGTTGTATCATGACTGTCGACCTTTTTTGCTATTCCATTTGTCTGCTATTGTTACATACTGCAATATATTTGTAACACTCACTGATATTGATGGGAAACATCCATTTTATAATATTTCTTGGAGAAAACTGCTGTAAATACACGTAACTCTAACTAACTCAGTCATAAAGCCTGAACTGACTAACAGAAAGTTTTGTGTCATAAGACAGTGAATTTGTTTAGTTGTTAGTTCATCTTTTACTGTACTTCTGTCCAACATTAAATAAGCATAGGTATGCTCTAATTTTTGTCAGTCACAAAAAGCCTGGCATTATGAGGTAGTGCATGACCTTTGAACCCTAAATGACACATTGTAAACAGACCCAATACATTTATTAAAGGTACTGTTTGTTGTAATGTCATTACATCAGGTTGTTTGTGTTGCTCCTGTTTGGTTCCAAGATTGCTGACTACATTTACAGTGGGATATCCTTGGAAAAAGGGTGCCTAAAGGGTTCATATTTATCAATGCAAACTAGTCGGAGAGTTCCCTCAGGTCAGTCTGTGACTTGCTGTGCAGTGGTGTCCCTCCTCAGGGGAGGCTTCTTTGTGGTCATGTGGTTGGGACATTTTCCCTGTTGTCGGTTTATTTCCTCGACTGTGAGCCTGTGATGCTTGTCAACAGGCTGTGGCTCTTTTGCATACGAGATTCCATTGAAGTACAGGCTTGTCATAAAACACAGTGGAAAACTCTTTTGACTCCGGATGCATAGTCAAATTAGGTTTGTTTTATTCCAAAGCTTCATGGGAATCACCAATGTTTTTCCTCATTGTTGTTGAAAGAAGTAGAAATGTTCAGATTTTACAAACCGTAACTCTACTTCCTATATTTTACCAAAAGCATCTGATGCATGTATGGATATTAATATTATTTCACCTGCAGCATGATATGTCTACAAACTGGCTGACCAATGTGCCAAAAATTATATAAGAAACAAACAACTCCCAACGAAAATAACGATATCTCCAATTATGACTCCTCAAGCTCCTGTTGCCTTACCTTGAAGCTGACCAGAGTCATAGTTGGATGTCATATTGGACAATGTTTTCGGTTAAACTCCAGTAAAAGTGCTGTGAGTACACTTAAACATTTTCTGAAGCAAAGCAACGAATTACGCAGAGTTGTTCACAGGCGTAACTTTTCTCCAGTTATCTCTCTTGGCTTAAACTGTGCATCTTAACTATTGCTTTTTTTTTGTTGGCACGTTTTGAGTGTCTCTTCGAATGTAATTAAGAGATAAAAAGATGCTTTTAAAACACTTCACCTTGTAAAAGGTACATTTCATAGTTTTGTGTACATCTTAGTAAAAGCATCTAATGGGGCCTGATGAAAGAGTGGTCATGGGATTTTGTTTCATACAGGTAGATGTAACGACACTTACCAGACACCACCTTGTGTTGAGATTGAACTGGGGATGTTGTTGTTGTACCAGATCAATGATATATCATAATGAATGGAATAAATTACAGCTTAGTATTTACAACTGTCATCTCTTGGCACAGAGTGAGACCTCCACAACTCCACACAGAAACAACACATATGAGATGACATCACTTTGCTGCACAGGTCCATGTAAGAGACATCCTGAATCTGTTTCTTTGCTCTTAATTTTTTCATGTGTTCATATCTCTGGGCTCAATGTCAGCAGATACTCAAAATCAAATGACTTGGACTTGGAGGTAACAAAAAACTGATTGGGACATCCCTGGGTTGAACATCACAGAAACTGTGCAAAGCTATCTGCATATTGCACTTGTGACATGAATCATACTGATGTGACACTTAAATACATTTTCTCTTCACACATAAGAGAAAGGTCTCCAGTGAAATCATCTCCTCTTCAGCAGCAGATAAACTCCAGTCATCATGCATATTAGATCACTTAGTGCCCGTTAGGCTATTGAATTGATTATACAAATTCCCTTTAATTAATGTAAACTTGAATAAATAAAGAAAAATATTAAGCACCTTTTTTAAATTGTCAGGGGAAGAGAGACGTTTGGTTGTCGATTTTTTACAGTGGAGGCAATATAGTGTGCACTGGTGAACTACAGCTGTCAGTTTTTCTTAATCAGAATATTTCAACTCTCCTGACATTTGGAGTAAAAATAAACACATTGAAGGAAGCTGAGTGGCAAACCCAGCTGTTTTGGCAGGATATCTCCAACATATAAAGGAGGAAAAAATGCAAAGTGTATTTGGAAGTACAAATCCTGGCATTTCAATGGTGTACTGATAGATTCAAGTAGGTGGTTTTTGGAAGAATGCTCTCCCACTTGGCATGCCTCACAATGAGTGCGGAATTATACTCCCCTTGCCAATTGTTCAAAATGTGATTTCATAAGTCATATAAGATGGGTAAATCAGGGTCAATAGTTATATTCAAGTCGACGGATACTTCATGTTCGTGCAAAAAGCAGCGGGCCGTCTGTCTCACTATTTGTTTGTGTGCATTGTTTGACTGTTTTGTATGTGTACGTAGCTGCTTGGACTGCTAAGTCGAGGAGGCAAACAAAGCAGATGCAGGACATTTTGATCAATGATCTCCCAGAGTTCATGGAGGGGGCACATCGGGGTTTACCAAGGCTGGCTTAACCACCAAAGGAACGAAAACCTCCATTACCTACTCCTGCCGAGCCCACTGATGAGACACCAAATTAGGGTCAATGAAACCACCAACTAAAGATTGATCATCAGAACATCAAAGTGCCTCGTGTAAATCCAGCCCTTTTCAGACATCTAGGGTATTGATACAAACCCCTCCCTCAGGAGAGTTGCTGGTTAGAAACCGATATTCCTCATGGGGGGTACTCTGACCCACCCTCCACAAAGACCAGTGAAGTCTAAAAAGTAGCACCGCGTGAAAGGGTTGAAAAGTTTATCTACAGCATCCTCTGCAGACCTGCCAGGTGGGCCTCTTATGCAACCTTCCATGGTTCAAAGGCGGTTCATTGTCACAAAGTTACACTCAAGGACTTCTGAGCACGTGTAGGAGCTGAGTTCACTTTGTAAAAAGTCAATCAGGAACCTGAATGAGCTCAGTGTTTCCACCTGAGGTGAGAGTGGTCAATGGAAATATGATAAACAATTACACTAGCAGTAAGTTCCCTTCACCCAATACACCACGAGACCTTCAGCCCCTCCCCCTGCCCTGTCACTCTGCAGAGTATTTTGGTTCAAGTTCCACTGCGGCATCCGGCTGTGTCGCGGTCTTGGTTTCACCTCCCACTTCCTTTTTTTGGCCCTGACGTGTTTCCGCCCCTGAATTAGAGTCAACTTTTTTTTCCACAGAGTTGTGATATCAGGCCGTCTTCCTCCTCTTGCCGACGGTGATCGGAAACTAATAAGAAATCCCCTGTGATGTCAAAATCTCTCCTGGATCCTTCGCTCCGGACCGCAAAACTGAGATACAGGGCAACATCAAAAACACAGCAGAGGTTGCAACACAAAGAGGAAATCTCTAACTAACAGAGTGATAAGATAGATACAAAGAGAGCAGGCCTGTTGCATGCATTGAAGATGGTGTTTAATTCAAGGAAAGAATGAAGTAATATTTTTTTATTTGATATGCGGGCAGGTATCCTCCCCAGACACAGAGTTCTTGAGGTTTTCGGTGCAGAACATCTGAGTGGCCACAGGCGCTCCAAGACCAGACCTGAGCACAAAAGAACTAAGATCCCATTTACCTGTGGGAGCAGAACAACACAGACAGACACAGAGACAGAGAATTATTAGAGATGGGAGGTGCTTCCAACCTTGGTTTGTATTCATTCTGGTATTTTCATGAAACATAGATCACAAAAATCTCAAAACCCTACAAATTTATGAAATACTGTATTTTATCCTTACAATAAACCACATAAGTTTAGCACTATGTGAGCATAATCTCTGGTGCATTGCAGGAGCATAATTTCTCCTGACCGCTCGGCCCGTGTTTAAGGGATCTGAGGCCTAACAGAGCAGCACATGGCTCTGGGATGTGAGTCACTGAGAACAGCACTGCTGAAAATAAAACATGTTGCTGTAATGATGGAGGTGGGAACGCAAGGACGTATTGGCAAGAAGATATGATTCAATCGCCTGGACTGTTTCTTTTTTTCTTCCCTCCCCTTTTTAAACAAACACCAGACGGCCATCCGGCTGGTATGACAATATCACTTCTTAGATTTTGACAACCACTGATTCCCTGCAGCTTCCCCTCCCTTAAGGAAAAAAAAAAGACAATTTCACAATTATTTTTCCAAAGCAACAAAACCCTGTGTGCCTTAAACTTGCAAACTCCAACAGATTCTAGAGGGAATGAGTGTATGTTTGGGAGTACAGAAGACAATGCCGTGCCGTGTAATCCAGGGAATTGATGACATTCTGGTATTTCCTTATGTGCAGGAATTACATTAACAGATGCTCAACAGAAAGAAAGTTAATCTGTTGAAAAATACGCCAACTACTGAAATGCTCCAAATCCAAAGAGGGAATGGTCTTGCAGTTAGGGCTCAGTCTAAATCTGCCTGGATAGAAACATTACTGCTTTCACCTCTCCTTGCAGCTGCTCTACTGGCCTTCACGATGGCTGTTTTTGCCATCAAGGGGAAGCATTTTGTTTCTTCCAGCATCAAGGGAAAGATCTCGGAGAAGAACTTAACTTTGCTGCTGCTATGCATATCATTGCACGGACAAATCAGGTAGATTCTTGACATTTTTGACAACATATTTCCAATATTCGAGTTTTTTTTTCCAGATTAGATTCCAGCATCAGTTTTGAATATACATTTACATCATTGATGAATTATTACTTGACTATAGTAGGGCTTTTCTGGGCTCCTCACCCCCCCCACATGTTTAGCCTCTGAGCCTGACACCTCGCTGTGGCTGCCTGTGCCATGAAGTCAGGTCAGGCTTCGAGCTCAGCTGGGGAGAATGATAAATAATAACTGGGAGATGAGCACATGAGTACCTGAATGCTGACAGGTCCCCTCCGTGAATGAGGGCTGCCTGCAGAAAGGGCTCCGATAATCAAGTGAGGGCAATGGAGTCAGATGACCTGTCTGTATTGTGGGGCATGGCCCCTGTGGCCCCTGTGGCCCTTCTGGCCTGTGCTCCAGTAGGAGATAATGCACCGCCTCTGCAGATCCTCAAACTCTCCTCAAGAGCTGAGGGGTGAGACAGCAGGGTGACAAACTTTACGCTGAATATAAGAATATAGATCATGACAGATTTTACTCCCGTACTATCAGTAAAACTTTCTTTCTGCCTGTTTCATAGGGAGAACCTGTTTCAGAGTGTAAAGCAACATTTCCTCTTACAGAGGCTTTCACATGGGAGATCATTTTATTGTAACGATCCCCAGAAGAGTCAAAACCAGGCACTGCTTGTAAGGCTTTACACACATAATCCTGTCTAAAGCTGTGCAATCATTGGGCGCAGTCCAAAATGAGGCAAATTCACAATATCTGGTGCTATCACGCTGGCTGCCACCCTGCAAATGTCTCGACTTACAAGTGACCTTAAAATAGGCTGGTGCGTGTTTGTAGTGCGGAGACGTGTTTCCACCTCTCCCATCTGTCTGCTCATGGAAAGGACAGATAGTGTGGAACCTGAGGGCGATGTTTAAGTCTTCCTGACTCCCCTTTTGTTTCCACCTAGCTGCTCCGTCTGGGTATGGCAGGAAGATCGGGACTGCTGTGAGGTGACACAGAGCTGCTACATTTAGTAGTGTGGGCGGTGTCCCTGTTAAACCTCTTATAGTCTCTCAAAAATATTCCAAACCAAGTGATCCTGTTCATCACAGGAGAGAAAGGGGAGTCAGATCAGGTATAAGAGCTTCTGTCGACTTCATCACAACACATCCATAGTAATGATAATCCATTCCTGTTTTCATGAAGGTGGGGGAGGTCTTTGTGGTTGTCAGAGGTCAGAGGTCATTGCCTCTGGCTCAGAGACGCTCACAGATGCTTCAGCAGGGAGAATGACTGCGATGGAGAGAGCGGGGTTGAGGAAGGGTGTCACAGCATTTGGCTGCGTATTTCTCCGCTGAGCCTGCTGTCAACATAGCACCATTCATTGTCAGCTAACGATGTCACTTTTCCGGGGACTCTACATTCAAGCTGGAGGAGATAAGTCACATGTTGAACCATAGCTGGTTAGTATTTCTCACCTGACTTATTAATGATACCTTTTTTTCTTCTAAATTTAAAGTTTTTTACACTTATGACCAATAATTCAAACAAGCTGTTAATATTTATGATAGTTTCTATTTAACATTTAATACTTCACTAAGTGCACAAGTTATTTTTCTGTGTTAACATCTATATTTTTTATTTGAAGTGTTATTTATGACAATATATTTATCATTTTATTAGTGCATTTTGAGAAAACAGTGAAATATCAGTTTAGTCACAATTTTCAGTGGCTCAGGCGCTTTAAAAAATATCTATATTTTCTCCATCCAACAGCAAAACTAAAAGGATCTGAAAAGCTGGAACGAATGATATATTTCTGCTTCAAAAAGACAAATCTTCAACTGATATTTTCCTCTGAATCATGTGGTATTATTTTTTTACTGCTGTACTTTGATCATTTGTGAATTGTATGATTGCTCTGAAACTATCTATGAATGATGAAAGTTTGGAATTTTTTAAAGAAACTTTTAACCTCAAATCTTACAAACAGTTTTTAAGATAAGAACAACTACTTAAAAAAAAAAAAAAACCAAACCAGCCAAAATTTAACACGTCAAAGTGTTCCTCTAAGGCAGCCGACTCCTGGCTGAAGCTCAGGCCTGCTGTAGCAACCAAATCCTGGCTCTCTTGACTCCACACAGCTCTGATTAATGGTAGAGGCTGTGGGTGGGTGGTAGACATGGATCTGCCCATTACCACACTGCAACATTGCAAATGGCTTCAATTACTGTGGAGTGTGCTGAGCTGGCAGTAGGGGCTCTCGGAGGCAAGATGAGCAACGTGCAGCATCCAGCAGCTAACTCCACTGTGATCTGTTCATTCACATAACATTAGAGTCACGTACATCCACTTGCTTTTATTTACAGAGGAAAAAGGGGGAAAATGATAAAAAAGTGCTATGAATCTTGTTTCTGTTTTTTATATTCGGCCAACATTTATAAAACACACCTGCCTGTCTTCTGATGCTGATCAATGTTTCTGAGGTTACACTGAGGGGTCTGTGTGTGTGTGACCCCTGTATGTGAAGACTTACATGTAGGTTGTCACAGCACCGGTCAGCCTCTCTCAAGGCCTCATGGTTTCCCTCTCTGGCTTTGTAACACTGTTTCCCTTGACAAAGTGACTTGTCGGCACCAAACGGTAGCAGGACATATTGAGGGCTTGCCAAGTGGCTAACAAGTATCACGAGGGCCTGCAGGCCCCTGCCTGCCCCCCTCCCCCTCCCCTTTGCACAGGGGCAGCCTTCAGACAGGGACAGCCCTCCTGAGCCAGAGCAAAAGGGATTCCCCCATGATCACGCCCTGTGCCTGGTGCCCGGTGCCAACAGCGAAGCCCCCCTGTAGTCCCTTTTGTAACAAAGCAGCTGTCTCCACCAGTTCACTGACCTGCATTCATAACCTTAACACAGGAGGCTCAGCACAGGCCCACAGTTCCCCCACAGCAGCCCTGCTCCACCTCTCATCGTTCACCCACTTCACCACTCAAGTGATGGTCAGAGATGAAAGAAAAAAGACGACAAATTTGAGATAAAATTGAGTCAATGACTGCGCGACTGGAAGTGGAAAACGATCATTAGGAGTCTCCCACCCACGACTAAATGCTCTCTCCTTTGCAAATCACATCAATTAATGTCATGGGCTATGAAAAATGCTCTCTGTGTCATACCACATGGAGGGAGGACAGACGCTAATAAGTGAACATACTTATCGGAGGAGGTGGGGAGACATGGGATTCCCTCCATTCCTCTTGTCTGAGCAGGAATACTGTGCTCAGCACGGCCAAGTGGAAGCCAGAATTATTACAGCAGGTACACCACTGATTCCCAACAAACCAACAAATTATTCCTCCATTCACTAACTATAAACAGACTCTCAGTCTTAATGTGTCGCATAATCTTCAAGTTATTTCCTCCAGAATTGACCCTTCAAATAAAACATTTGGTTATCTTGGAGGGAAAATTTTAATTTCATTTCCTTTGAATAGAGAGAACAATGTGTAGGAGAGGGGAAATGCAGCAGAAGGAGTTAAACTCATCCAGCAGATTAAGAATGGGTGGATCAGCTCAGTTCAATTGCTCCGTAATGGGGGGGCAATGACTGTATCATAGCAGAAAACAAAAGTGATCTTGTTCATCATTCAGCATAAGAATACACTACAATATTCTAAACAGCAGGCTGTTATTCATGCTATTATTTTTCTCATCTTAACCACATTTGACACTCAGAGTTCTCTGACAATGAGGTAAAAACTTATCTCCATAAAAGTAAGTTTTTGAATATGCAAATTACACCAAAGTGTATCTCATTTGACATTTCTTTTTCCAGAGGTTTCAACATCAAACAGGCGTCAGTCTAATGTGCCTGGATTGTTTGCTGACATGGCTGTCAAAACTTCAAACAGCAGAGACTGGCAGCTCTACTCATTCACGGCCACAGAGCTTGAAGTCTCAAACCGCCCCAATCTCCCCTCAAATCACCGGCTGTGACCTGAGTAGAGCAGACAGATGGGCACGCCCCCTGTAAGGTGCTGTACTGTACATCGAGGTGAAGTTTCCCACCTTCAAGAGACTTCTCATCACGGGGAAAAGTCAGAAAACCTTCAGAATAAACAAAACTCTACAAGAAAAACTTACTGTCTTTTGAGAGACAAAATGAGAATGCTAACTGCTGATGCTATCAGCATTGAACAAGGTCATGAGTAAATAAACAGGGATGATGTGTGCTGATATGACTGACACAGATTCCAGGTTATGGTAGAGGTTAACAAGAAGTGGTCAGACAGACACGTGCAGGTGTGCGTGGGAGCTGACAATACTTGTCTCCATCCTGCAGGCATTGACACTGCAGTAGACTTACTCATAACCTCATTAACATTTCTCTCGTTAAACACTTGAAGAAAATGATCTTTTTTAAAGCAGCTTCAAATGCTTTGGTTAATTATTATTAATGGTCATGACTGTGGTTTACTCAAAACATCTTGACACCCACTAACAACAAAACTGGACTTACAAAGGCTTTTATATGGCTGGAGTGTCCTCCTGACATATTATGTAATAAATCAAATTACTAATAATAGCAGCTTCAGCTAAATCAGAGAGACATTAGTTAAAATCTAATATAGAAACATGTCACTCTAAATAAAGGATTAAGCCCACTCAAACACATGAGGCAAGACTTTAATCATTCTAATGTTGAACGATGACAACTTCCTGCTTATAGTGTCAAGAAATACAAATGTACACTTGCTAATGTCTAAAAAAAGTACCTGCCAAAGACTGTTAGAGATAATCATGTTGTGATGTTTGGGCCTTGAGGTTTGATGCCACAGTGCAAACTTTTATTGATTCAACATCTAAATGATGTCAGTATTGTATATGATTGATGGTATGAATGTTGAACTTAAGGTGCTGGTGAGTTGGATCATTACCACGGGACGACTCTTCTTTGAGGAGCGACACTGATGTGTTTGGAGGCTGTTCAAACAACAGGAAGTAGTAGCGGTGAGTACCAGATCCAACTGGTGGGGATGGTGGATAATACTCTGCAACAAAAAATAACAACAAATGGGTATAAGGAGGGTTCGGATTAGAAATAAACATCAAACAGTTATTTTTGATGTCTCCATTTTAAGTTGTGATAAAGTATATTTACCTGTGAGAGTTTTCCCCCCTAACTTTTCATTCTGAAGTCCCGCCCCCTGGTGATTCAGAGATATAGTGGGTCAAGTAAAGCATTTTGTAGGGTTACAAAAAGTTTGGTCCACTTGACATTTAGAATGAGTTAAGATTTCACAGATATTTAGTTAAGGTGAACAAACACACTCTTTTTCCTCCTGTCCTCCTTTTTGGCTGTAAAATTATATCTGGGGGGATTTTATAATACTCCCCAAATGTACGTGTTTTTCTCAGCTTGTTCTACAGTCCATTGATTTTAACGATAAGTTACTGCATTGGGCTACTGGCATTATTCTGATACACCAACATCAAAGTCAAAGTTATTACATAAAAAGTTTAAATTTCTTACATAAGAAGTCAACTTAAAAGGTAAGAAGTTAAAATTTTGAAATGAAAAGTCACAATAAAATGTCAAAACTCTGAGATTATATGGTCAAAATAATGAGAAGCGAAAAAACAATAAGAGCTTAAATTAAAATTATAAGAACAAAGGTCAAAGTTTTGAGATAAGACAAAATTCTGAGATAATGAGTCAAAATTTTGAAATAATTAAGTCAAAATTTTGTAGTAAAAACTATCAGAAAGAAGAAGAAATTTTGTCTTTTTATCTCATCAAATTCATCTTTTATATCAAAATTTTGATTTGATTACAATTAAAAAAGAATTTCTATCTATATATATACACACACACACACACACACACACACACACATACAAATATATTTACCTCATAGACTACTTCCTTCTAGCCAAAGAGGGTACTTTGAGATACTTTTTTAATCTCAAGCCTTTTTATTGTCCAGACTGCTTAATTCTGACTAATTTTGACACATAATGGTATAACAAAGAATTCAAAGGGTACAAAAACACACAACAAACAAAGGCAATCATTTCTGACTTTTGATTTAAAAAATGGTTCCAGGCAGCTTCACTGGAGGTAAATATATACACAGTATTGATAACAATATATCAATGTTACATGTCAAAAAGATCTGTGATAATTATATCTGAAGATTATCACACCACATTATAACTCTGACAGGATTTCCAGGTGCCAATTTCTCATGTTATCAATTGTATATTACTTCCTGTTGCCTAGAGACAGATATCACATTACCTGTTGTGAAGCAGGATATTTTTCACATGAGTTTTCTACTGTATATTTGTCAGGTTAAACTGCTGTAGCTCCAGGAAGCACACAGGGATGTTTGTTTAAAAGACTGGGCTGCTTGGGCTGCATCCTCGAGTGGGAGGAAAAGGACTAAATATGTTGTTTGAGAAACGGCCCAAAACCCACTTGAGGTAAGCATGGAAGTCCCCATCATGGGCATCAAATATCTGGTCTCTCTCCACCTATTTCTGTCCTCGTTTCTGCACACACAGGCTCCCCCCGCAGGATGTCAGTGGTACTGTGTTACTAGACAGCATGTGAGGACAAAAGACGGGGAGAACAAGCAGATCTTTTCTCGTCTCCTTTGAGCCTTCAGTGGCAGTGAAGTGTGCTCGATTACGGGCTTCAAGTGCAGATTATGAGGGGATTGCATCAATGGACTGTATGATCAGATCTTATCTCACAATAGTGTTGTGTGGCGAGTATGCATTTGGATATCTAGGGAATGTTGAAAACACTTTGGGCTCTAAGCTTTTATGATAATTTCTATGAGAGGAGGATAAAAAACATTAAACCAAAATTATATATAATAAACCCAGTTATCCAGTCCTGACAAGTACAGGTCAACATGGGGAAAAGATGTGAAAAATCTGATTGATTAAATGAAGTTAATTTATTTTTTGATTCTTCACCTGGCAGCTGATGAAATGCTGTCATGGTATGTAGTGCCAAATGAACACTTACAACTCTATAGTCATGAGCACATAATGTGCATGCCAGAGTGAGTGAGATACACTTTGTAATGATTCATTTACAAGTATGAATAATTATATATATTTGACTCTTTCAGGCATGTAGCAGCGGCAGTATCAGAGCATATGTCCTCTTTTGTTCATCATCTCTTCTTTAATCCTGTAACTGCTGTTTAGGAGGTTTAGCAGTAAGTATGAGAGAGCAGAGCACCAGTGTTTACACAGACTGGTAAAAATTCTGAAGATTAGTTTCAACTGTGAGGCTCTTCATCGGCTGATCAGTGAGAAAAAAAATCTTTATTTAGAAATAGCAAGAGTCCTGCAGCCTGCAGGATCCAAACCCATTGCCATAGCAACAGGTAGTCAACATTTGAGCGTGCAACATTTTCCCACATCTTAATGCTCGCTTCTCACTCACTCTCCATGGCACCCCCTGCCCTTTTAATTTCATTAGAATACAAAGAGTGAAAACAGCAGCAAATGAATGTGATATTGAAATTCATCCAAACAATAAACCCAAAGTCAATAATGTGCAGGAATCACATATGATCAAATGTAAATATCATGTCCTGACAGTAATCAGAGGGCCATGCTCTGTTTTTTTTTAATAAAATGTTTCACATAAGTTGTGACAGGGCAGGGCAGTGTTGAGGTCACGGACTCCCAGTGTTCACCAGAAGATGACGGACCCCCTCGCACTAATCTACAGGACGTTCTCACATGGTGGGCGTCATTCCTTAGAGACCCCGCTGTGGGGGTGGGCACAGAGGGTGAAAAGTTCTGACTGCTAAATGACTGACAGCTGCTCACAGTGTTAATTATGCTCCCTAAGAGAGGACCAGTTAAAAGGTTCATGCGTCTTTTTGAACTTGCAGTTTCTTCAGGAATGAAGATACACTTTAAAAGTTTGAGTAATGTTAATTTTACATCATGATTAAGAAAGCAAAAACACAATTTAAAAGCATTCAAACTAAAATTATTACCCAGGGTACTGATTTGATACTTAACAGGCTTGACTATTCAAAGTCTGGGAATGTTATAAAGAAATGTGATATAATGTAATCAACAATGCTGCCAAGCACACAGATGAGCTGGTGAACAAGCCCTTCTACAGGTCTCTTCAAATCCTTTCACATATGCACTTTGGATATTTTCCCCAAAATTTCAGGAGCTCTGGAAATGTGACAGGCTCCACATGACATCAAATAGATGCTGCTCTAGCCATGATGTAGCTTGATGTTTTACAATCTCATAACAAATTTAAACTGCAACTTATGTAATTTGAATATTCTAGACATTTAATTTACTATTCTTCTCATTTTTAAAATTTTTGTTTTCCTCACAATCCCCAGTTGAGCCCATCCATTAACTTACGGCTTTATTTTTGACAATAAAATTAATTTTAAAAAAGAGGGCAGACAAATCAACAGGGGAACCTTTTGTTAGGTTTATTAGGTCTTTTATTATATCACTTTCACAGTGTTTTCCTGTCAGTCAGTACTACAAGTGAGTCAAAAAAATTTCACAATGTTGACAAAAAAGAGTAAAAACATGAATTGGTACCCTTGTTTTCTTCACCATGTTGCCTAATATTATTACAGGTTCACACTTGTATTCTATTGAACTGATCCTTTAAAAATGTGCGACTAAGAGACTGCACATGCAGAGATCCAGAATCCTGGGTTCTTGCAAATGTTTGTGTCCACACAGGATCTTTTAGCATATCTTAAAGGAGCTTAATTGAAGTTGTATGAACAACAGTTGACGGATGCACTGCTGTTTTATGAAGTAGGTTTTTCATCAAATAAATCCAGTTGTTGTCCAGTTGCTCTCCAATAAAAGCAAAAACATATTTACCAAATACTAGTCATAAATTGACATTTTCTGTTCCTTTTTCAGAGCTTCAAGCCTTTTAATTTGTAAACCAAGATAAAAATATATATCTATATAATTATCCAACTGTATTAAAATTCAATAGGATCATTAATGTGTAATTGTGGAATGAATAAAAATCCAATAACAGGACAGCTGAAATATAAACCACAGCAAACGAAACGAAAAAATAATCAGAATGAAACAAGTTTGCTATGAACGTAGCATTAAGAGAACTAATCTGGCAGTCAAATGTTTTAGATTTTGGATAAATCCTCTTCTCAAAGCTTAAACCTTGACCATATTCAAATTATAATTCATCATTTCAGATTTGACACCTGGGGATCATCAGGCAACAACTGAAAAGAAATGCCAATCACAGAATCCTTTTCGAGAGGTACTAGAGTTATCCAACAGAACAAAATGTGACTATGCATCCTCATAAAAGGGGAATACCCATTCGTGTAGCTGTGATAGTGAATCACACACTGAGCAGTGTGGGAGACGCAGGAACTGACCGAGATAAAAACTGAAAGTGTCAAAATGGCTGTTGGTTACTTAACATGCCGAACAGAGGGATCGTCATACTCTACAGCACGGAAGTGTGTCATTTTTTTTTTCAAAATATAAGGATTCATTTTAATGTACAGAGTATGACACAGTGAGGTATCGCTCAAGACAGGAGGGGAAGCTTGATACCTGAATCAGCAGAGGCCAGAAGTAGGTGTGAGGCTTTGTGTGATTCCAGAATATCAAACAAAAAGTAAATCCTAACAATAGAATAAAAAATCCTGCTGCTTTGCCTGAAGTTTACAGTGCACCTTTCAGATAAAAGACCTGAGTTCAAGACTGCAACACGAACTGCGTATTGTAACAAAACTATTTAAGAAATGGTGTTACTACAGGTTAACCACTGTTCAGATGTAAAAGCTTGTTACCTCTTTTTAAAACAGTCCAGCTGTGATGTCTGTGCACTCCATCCCTTTTCTCTCTGTTGTTCATTGTGGCCCAGCTTGCCTTCATGTTTTACTGACTCCATTTCACACTCTGACTCAGTCAAAAGCAAAAAGGATCCCAAACAACCTACATGATATGAGCAATGAATAATTCTGAAAATCTGGAAAAAGCACTGCAGCAGAGCTTTTTCTGTGGGTCACGTAATAGCCTGACACTTCAACCACCAATATTCAGAGCAAAAAAAGAAAAACTCTGTCTCTCTGTTCTGTGCAAAGGCTGAAACAGCCCAACTAATTTATCATAATCAGAACAAAGAACTTGGATTTTTCAGATTTGAGAGCAGTATTATCCTCTATGAAACTCTTGAAGATGATAATTGCTTGGATGCACTTCCTGTTGGTCTAAAAGTGGTAGCCATAAGTAGGTCCTACAGGTTTTACCTTTCTCAACAACACGATGCGTGATTTGTAAACTCCTCCAGGCCTTAAAAGTAGAACATGAGCAGTGTGTTTGTATAATGTGTCTACATAACTTCCGCTAGGAATCCTCGGAAAGAGCCAATAGGTAGGAGTCCGCGAGGAGGTGGTGGGTTGGTGCAGGGGTGCGGTTTCACCAGGAATACCCACTTGCCCAAGAACCCTTTTCTTTCTCTGTGTGGGTGAGTGCTTCCCTTTGTCGGTTACTCATGCACCTCCTTGTATATCCACTGCTTCCCTCCCCCTCTGCTGCACACCCTGTAAACCCACACCTACGACAATCAGCACCCACGTCCTTCTAATGCAGTTCTGAGAGCATCATTCTCCCTTTTACTTGCAGTCAGGCTAACAGACGGGGAGAGAGAGCATGACAGATGGTGTTCACAGCTCTATTTCTGAGGCTGGACTTGTACCGCCACAGCCACCCCTCCCTCCCTCCCCCCCTCGCCTATTCCACTCAAGCCAAGTGCTTATGACTGCCTCTTCATCTTCGCCTCAGTAATCAGCCCATTCATTTGCAGGGTTATTGTGAATCAAAAGTCTGTGTCTCATAAAGATCTCACCGTTTACAGGTTAAAGACAGTTTTTCTTCTCTCAAGTGGAAAAAGGAAACACATGATTGCTCAAACAGGGAACTAAGTTATCTTAAGGAAACAGGATTTCAATATAATCTGCCTCTTTAAAGTGATTAAGGACCAAGACTTTCCATTATATTGAAGTGAAAAGAGAGTGAAATCATTTGACTTTTAAGTGTAGTGTGCATACTATTCAGCACTGACAGAAGACATTTGGCCTTCACCCAGCAGTCCTTCCTGAAGCCTTAAATAAGCAATGTTATTCAATAAGGACGCAGCTCTTAAAGCTGTGAGAAATGTTTCAGCTGAAAAAAGGTTTGAAAGAAGTAAGTAGTTTAGCAAGTTTGCTCTGAATTTGTTTGAAGATGTCAAGTACGAGGCAAACTTCCCCACACACACTCAGCCATGCGACTATTTAGCTACATTACACAAAGGGTGCAGAGCACTCAATGGTTACAGGACTTCCTCATCCTGCAGATGAATCCACTCCACTATAACTGGGTCTAAATTTGCCAGGAGGCTCTCAAGAAAGAGGAGCTGTGGCTCAGGGGTAGAGTGGGTTGTCTTCAAATTGATAGTTTGGCCACGTCGATTCCTCGCTCCTGCAGTCCAAGTTAAGTGGCCTTTGGCGTGACACTTTGTGTTTCAATGTGCCTGAATTTTATTAGAGCAGTGCTGATAGGCAGTTTAGCACTTTGAACAGCAGAAACAGCCATCGACTCACAAAGCTGGGTGTAAAAAATTAAAAACTGGCATGTAGTTTAAAGTGCATGTAAGTTGTTAGAAGACTAAAAGCACCTCTTCTTGTGGGCCATTGGCTATTTACCATACCAAAGTATAATCTTTCAAGCACTGTGAGCATTAAATTATCAGCTGCAGACAACAAATAAAAGTTTGGCCAAGACCAACAAGTAACACATAATGATGACACTACATCAGTGGTTCCCAACCATATTTGGTCCGTAGCCCCATTTTTATATCACAATTTTCCAACGACCCCAGAGATATTTTCTTTCTTCAATAATGTCCCTGCAACAGTATATGGCTTCATTGCTCTAGCAATGGCATAGATAACCTCTAGGATGCTTTTGGTGCCCGCTTGCTTTCATAACCAGTGGGGTGCATAAACATTTTGAAGGGCAGGGGTGAAAGAAAAAAAAGGCCAACACAACACAGCTTTGGCACTTCAGTGTGTTTTTTGGCTCTAGGAGGCCAGTTTATCATGTTTTGATCAGCCAAAGTGGCAGATTAGCATAGTTTACCAACCAGGAGGGCACTTCAGCATTTTGACTCTCCAGAACGTTGTTAAGCACACATTTTGTCTCTAAAGACAGCACCTTAGAGTGTGTTTTTGTCACAATTTCTGGGTTTTGTCACCAAAGACAAAGACCCTTAGTTCAGCTCAAGAGAGACCACACCCTTATACCTATACAAGATCACATAGACATGAACAAAAATAAAAAGAAATGCAGCAAGTGAGCCACATGCTGAAAAATGGCACTCGAGCTAAGCTAACAGATGGCCTCACCTTTCAAACTATTCTGTGAACCTCAGCAATAACTTATTCCTGCACTGAATGTTCTCCAGCCTTCTTCAAAAGCTGCTGTGTGGCTTTTGCAGGTCATGTTCCTCTTCTCTGACAGATGAAGATGGCACAAAAACAAACTTTGGCACTACCAAGTGATGCATAAACTGGGAGAAATGCCAGCCTTTATTTAGTAGCAGGCAACCTTTGGTTCTTAGCTGAGCAGCTGGTATGTTATAGCTTGTGGTATTGTTTAGCGATTATAGTATGTGCAAGGTATGTTTGTTTTTCTCCATTCATTTTTTGTGTATAATTATTTTTATCTAAGTACAAACAATGATCCAACTTTACTTTTACATATTATCTAAGAAATAATACAAACAATGAGTAGAGTGTTTTTGAGAGTAGACTAAAGGACCCTGTTTGAGTTAAATAGGTTTGAGTCTTGGATGATTTGTGGTAAAGCAAACTAATGGTGACCAGCTGAGCAGGGTGGGTTTGTCAGAGCAGGGTGAAAGCGAGTGGAGGAGTCACCTTTGATCTGCTTCAGTGCATCAACAAATTAACCCACTTACCAATAGCCTGCTAGACTAATGGCTTTAGTAAAGGAACTCATTTGGCTTTAGTAATGAACTGAGTTGGAAACACAAACAGTCCAGTTATTAAGTGAACTCCAGACATCACTGACATCCCCGACACACTGTGATGCACCAAACCTGCACTAAACTGGTCGAGCTCATTAGCAAGGAACCAAATTACTACTGAAACCACTGGCTTAAGAAACTAGCTACCCTAACTCATTATTAGACTGATTTAGTCAGTGTAATTTGCATACATTAGGAATCTAACAAAGAGAGCTGGGCTGAGTTGGTCATCTCATTCACAGAGAGCAGATTGGGCCTAACAGGGCAGAGTAAAGGCCAAAGTGAGAGCATTTTAATAAGATAATCTCATCTAACCTGGGTGCTGCTCTCAAGCCATAACAGTCCTCTGTGTGTGTAAGCAAGTATGGGTGCTGATGAGCTTGTACTTAACTACTGTTGAGGGAAACCCAAGCTTGAGTTCCCAAGGTAACAGTCGGTTTGAGTGGGGGATGGCTGACTCATTTTTTTTTTTTTTTTAAGGGAATCCTGGAATCTGAACAAGGCTGCCCACTCGCCCCACCCCCGGCTTCATCAGCACAACAAGCAAACAAGGCGCTGACATGTCCCCATATAGGGCTTCCTACTGACGGGGGTGGCACTGGAAAATCCCAGACGGAGCTTGCCTACAAGTAGCATCAGTAGGCACGCACACACACCAAAGGGCCTTGCTGCTCTGTGGTTACAGCAGTTTCCGGCAAAGAGACCATAAATCCACCAGATTGTTAAACAATTCAAATACATCAGGCTAGATTTGGGGATTTGGATTGATATAAGTGGGGATGGATGTGATATAAGGGAAAGGGGGGGGGCATTGATGAGGTTTTTTAAAACAGTCAACAGCATAGATGAAGAACTTTTTTAATATGAAAGTCACGCAACAAAAATGAGTATTAAAACAAGCAAGGACTTCACGTAGAGGTGGAGGAGGAAAAGAAGTAAGTATAGCAGTGTGGGATGAAGAAGGAGTAGGTTGACAAGAAAACGAATTCTTTGCCCACACAATTAATCTAATTAAAAGAAATTAAAAGCGATCAACAGGCGTGTAATTGACCATTAAGTAGTTCAAGGTCAGTCCATTCTAATGACTTTGAGGTCTTGCAAAAAATGTGAACATTAAACTTATCGGAGCAATCTACAGTGTGCACACCAAACTAACAGCCATGAGTGTTCCCTCTTGAGTGACATCATGTTCCAATTTTACAAACAGTTTTATTTACCATGAATTCGGTAAGTATTGTTTATTTCCAAAGAAACAAAGGAAACCCAGGGATTTAAAACTGAACCGTAATTTCAAACACTAAAATCTGTCTTCCAAACCAAACCTGCACATTTATTGTCAGTAATCCCTGCTGTTGAAAGTAGCCATTCTGTCCACAGTTTTATCTGTTGATAATTCTCCGGTTCATTCAGTGTCTTTAGTCATTAACAACTGAGAGCTGGTACAAAGGGATTTAAGAGGCAGCATTACTGTTTTGAATCACTGGATGTTTAATTCTTCTATTATAATTGAGGCAGGAGCGAGACAGAGGTTATGGTAACTGCTGGAAACCTGTCCCACTTCACAGAAAGGTTAATGAACCTTACAAGTCCTATGGGAGATGGAGTATGCTGTTAATTTGACAAACGTGGGAAATAAATGCTTTTATGCTTTTATTGACGGTGACCAATAGCGGCCTTTGCTGAAATGAAAGGTTTTAGTCTTTTGGGTGCTTTGCTATGAGGCAAAACAATAATGTGGAATGCATTTGTTGGAAGAAACTAAGTACATAATTGTTTGAATAGCAATTTCAGGCCAAAAAGCATCTTCATTATTAATTCCTACTTTTGGGGAACATATACTGTGCAAAATGTACAGTAACCTAATGTTATGAAACATCTGCCTTTATTATGAATACATTTGTTGAAATGAGGGGTTTTTAAAAAGCAGCATTTTAAAATCTACATATTTCCACATCCCATTTTATGCACCATTGGTCTGGGTTTCATTTTAACAGGGCACCAAGGGTACAATAAACATACAGCTGAGGAGAAATGTGTGTAACAGTGTCAGCTCCAACCTGAATTTGTCTGAGGGTTAGTGGGATTCACTGCAAAAGGTGGCTTTGATACATGTGTTAAGGACAGAGGTTTTAGGCACAGCACCAACTTTGTATACAGTGAGCATGATTAAGAGATTAAATGGATAATCTCTTTCCTGTTCAAAGAGCCTGGCGGAGGAAGGGATCTGGTTTCATAAAAGCAAGATTTTACAATGGCTTTAATCAAAGGAGCAGAGTTCAGATGACATCCAGGTTTCTGAGAAAAGATTCTATAAAAGGTAACAAAAACATTTATATGTTCTGAAGTGAGTAAATTCTCTTCAAATGAGAAGAAATATATAGTTTTGATAACTAAACAATATAGAGAATATTGGAAACAAAATGTGCGCTAAATATAAGGTTATTCCGTACATTGTAAACTCATATCTGGTCTCGCATCTGACTAAATATTCCAATAACAAATAGGTATTTATTGAGTCAAACGTCTTTGTGTAACTCCAAAACAAGCTCAAATCCAAAGCCAAATTGAATCCTTTCCCATTTTGATGAATCACCCTTGAATGGTAGCCACCGAGGATCAAATCCAGCTGAATTGTCCTGATCAGGAGAGATTCACACTCCTTAGAACTGAATATTTTGAGGATACAAACAAGTGTAACTAAGTATGAAGAGATACTTGTGAATTTAAAAAGTAATGTATCTGTGGAAAAAGTCTGACATAGCTGACACTTTTGCGACAGTTTGAAACAGCGCTTCAGCTTTACTAACGTGCTTTCTTTCCTGAACAGCTTCATGGAAGCCTTGCTTATAGGAAGAGACAGTTTTCTGGCAAAGGATTAATCTAAAAGTTACCCACAGCTCCAGAGTCCACAAGTGCTTCTAGCCAAAGAGTATTTCTCTTCCAAGTGTGCGGGGAGTTGCAGATAGGTGTGGACCTGTAAGGATAAGGGTTGCAGTCTTCAGAGTCTTCTCACCCTCTAGCAATTACTGACATCTTCTGACCAAAGAAGTGTCACAGTCTTTTAGATGTAGATACCTCTACAGTTGGGCTTTCTCTCACTTTAGTGTCCATGTTGCTGGGAAGGTATAGATTCACAAGAGAAGTGATGGGCAAAGGGACACCTGCGATAGGGTTCAGCAGCATTTGAATCCCTCCAAAACTTTGGTTTGAGTCCTCAAATCAGTTAGAGTAGTTAATATGTGAGGAAAGCTCTTAGAAAAAGCTACACATCACTCTCTGTTTTTGGGCAGTTATCTCACTGTTATTAAACTTGTACAAAAAATGAGAGTTAGGACTATCCTAACCTTATAGACCAGTCCAATATATCTCTGTGAAACTGGCCCCGGTCTTGGTCTTTTTCATACCCCATCTCTTCTGAGCCAACTTTCTCACTCTATTTCTCACTCTTTCTTTCTCCCAGCAATACCATGGGCACTGTTTTCTGTGCCTGCATGCACAATGTTTGCCAGAGGAACACACAAGAATCCGAGCTCCACAATCCCTCTTAACCTTTGACCTTGGCTTATTGTTACCTGTGAGCTGAGCTGTGGCAAACATGCAGTACAAGTACTGTACAGCCCTGCAAGCTGTTTGTGTTCTGCAAGTATGGAGGGCAGGGGAGGAGGGAAGGAAGAGAGGGAGCTATTTAATCCCCCCCAAAGGAACTCCCCTCTCAACCCGTATCGTGAACTCACAGGCAAATCGCGTTGCTGGAAGGCACACCACACACACATCGCTGTCTTTTTAATTTCATCAGCTGAAAGAAATCTATACAGTGCTTTGGAATCCGACTGAGCAGCGCAGAGAAGTGAACTATACAGCACCCTGGAATGTAAACAGGTTTCTCACAACTGTAGCATAAAAATATCACATTGTAACAGACCTCTTGGCTATGATAATGGTCAATAGTACAGATCAGAGGTCTTAGTAGATTTTATGGTTGTTAGTCTTACAGCATATCAATAAGCACAACTTGAACAAATCCAGAGAACAATCCAGAGGAAATGCAGGGATGGTACACAAATTATTCAGGGACGAACAGATAAGATATTGGCTTCTGCTGAATGCATTGTATTGTATTGATGGTGGCTTCTCACTCTCCATTATGAAAATAATGATCTTCTTAGAATATTAGGAACGCTGTCATTACACCCCAATTCAGTCAGAGGCTTGTTTCAGAAACAGAGAGCAGCTTTAATCTGCACTGAATGGACTCAGCTCATGTGCCTTTTTTTCATCGCCAATGACTGAAAAATGCTCACAAAATTAGGAACAATTATCACTTAATATTCATGAAACACAAAAATACTGAACATTCAATTCACATGCAATTTCAAACATCTTACAGAGAGCTCTGACACTCACATCGACAGTTCATACATAAAATCTATTCAGTGCCATTGCACTTTAACCCTTATGGTTTTTTTTATTGTACATCGTAATGTACTTTCTTATGCAGTGTTGTAGTTTCTAATTTCATACTTTAGTATTACTTTTAAGATGGAAACAATCATAATCAGTACCTAGAGTTAGACAGGCCACTAATGTGTGCCAGCTTTGCATACATAGCTGTCACACTTAATTATCATGCCAAAATACAAGAAAATACATTGGCTGCTGGAGGTCTTTTGTGAAGTCTTTGTTTTGTGTACAATTAACTGGCAAGCATGCTATATACTTAAGTAAGGGCTATTTTAGGTGAGCATAATTGTTAGTGAGTTGTTTTTATCAGCATGCCTCACTCCCCTTCACCGTACCCTATCATGAGACACCCCTGAGAGGAAGCATTTTCCACAGCCATGGCCCCAGGAACCCCCACTAACCCTGACATTTGTTCATTTACCCGCCCATTTCTCTCCCCTCCTGGCTTTCAGGCCAGCTCCTTCCCTCCCCATGGTCTGTGTCAGTCAAATTGACCAGTTTACAGGGGAACAGGTAGGCAGACTCCTGCAAGCCCCCCACCTGTACCCTGAAAAAATGAATTTGCACGCAGGGCCGACTGCCAGAGATCCTGCTTTACTGACTGAAGTGGAGGGAAGGGGGGGTATGACAAAGACGACAGCTTGTGTGGGGGAACATTGTCTGCGGCTGCGACTAGAAATCTTTTCAGGAAAAACAGGATTTTATACACAATGGTCGTGGGTGTGAAGAAAGGGGGCACATATTAAAAGAAGCGCCTTTATGTGTGCACAGCTACTGGTTTTTAAAACTGCATTTGCATGGAGAAGGTCCAATCTGTTCTTTTTTCCCTTACTAGGCTATAGTGTGACAGACTGGATCAAAGAGGGCTTTCCAGGTTGTCCTTGTTTTCTTGGAGAGTAATCGTGATATATCCAGGACAACGTGCAGGGTAGAAATTAATGCAGCACACTGACTGACACAGAGCAGGCCGTCTTCCTAAAAAATATGAATTTATGAGAGATGCAGTATGAACTGCTTCCTCTCCCCAGCCTATATCCAGGTGGCTAAATCAATAAGAATTAGATAACGTGAAAAAAAATACTTTATGGACGATAAATCCCTCACAGGAGTCAAAGCTTCAGACAGGAAACCATGGCAGCTCACATTCTTTATGCACCGAAACCACCTCAATCATCTCACAACACCAACCGCAGCAGGAAGGTCAGCCGTTATCGAGAAAGCAAGAAGCTCCGTAGGTTATCAGCTACAGTACTCTGTGTGCGTGTGTGTGTTTAAGTGTGTGTTTGTTGTATGTGGACGGGGGATGGAGCTGACAATTGAGCGGAGGATTCTTATGTAATTCTCCCTTTAGGTGGCGGAGAACAGTGAGAGCAGCAGCCCACACTGAAGAACCTGTTTGTTAATAAGCTGCATGTACGATAAGATCGATAGTGTTATTACAGGCTGTTTGTACACACACAACAGGAGATCCAGATGTAGCAGAGCCATTGGACCACAGCCACAGAATCAGCAGGTTAAGCAGGTATGAGGTGGGCATGACTTCTGACAAAGTCTTTATTTAAGCAGAGATTTCCTCGCTCTTTGATATCTTGAGTCAAGATACTGGATGCAACATAAACTATAATTATTGACATTTTCTGGCTTTGGCTGATATTACATTCTGCATGCACCACACCGTTGTTGTATGGTCCTTAAATTTGCTGTTCTTTAGAGGTTTGGTATTGAGTTTTTATTTTCTGATTATTAACACACTGCCTGGGCAAAAAAAAAAACAAAACAAAACAAAAAAAAGTTGTCACAAAGGAAAGGTCACACACTAGTATTTTGTTGGCTTTGATTGTCACAAGATTAATTTACACCAAGAGTGAAAGGTATACTCAGGTAGACAGATGACCTCATGCTTTGCACATAATGTTGCTGAACCTAGACCTGCCCGAGTGCAGCCACCCCAGATCGTAGCACTGCCCCCACAGGCTTGTACAGTAGGCACTAGACATGATGGATGCATCACTTCACCTGTTTGTCTTCTCACCCTGATGCGCCCATCACTCTGGAACAGGATGACTCTGGACTCGTTAGACCACACGACCTTCTTCCATTCCTCTAGAGTCCAATCTCTATGCTCCTTAGTAAGCTGAAGCCTTTTTTTTCCCAGTTAGCCTCACTGATTAGTGGTTTTCTTAAGACTACACAGCTGTTAAATCCCAATCCCTTGAGTTCCCTTTGCATTGTGCGTGTAGGAATGCTCTTACTTTCACTTCCAAACATACACTTGAGTTCTAATGTCTTTTTTTTATTCAATTTGGCCAAATGTTTAAGTGATTACTGATCACTATCATTCAGGATTTTTCCTGACCACATTTCTTCCTGGAAGATAATCCACCATCCTTCCGGTTTATAATACAGCATTGGACAATTATTTACCTTAGTCTAGTAGTTTATACAATCTCCTTAGATGTATTCTCTGCTCAATGCATGCCAATGATTTGACCCTTCTTAAACAGACTAACATCTTTTCCATGACCACAGGATGTGCCATGGTTGAATTTTAAGAGAGGAGCAGTTACTCATTGCATCAGCTGGGGTTAAATAACTTGTTGCCAGCTGAAAGATAATCACTCAAGCAGTAATTATACAACAGGGGGCTTGTACCTATTTGCTTTGTTAAATCCAGGTGGTAACTATTTTTTTGGCCAGGCAGTTTATGTGCCAGTATTGGAGGATGAAATGTGTACTGGAGCATCTTAAACATGAGACCAGCAAGTATCTACAAATAACTTCTTCTAAACTCTTAAGTATAAGCACATAAGACATGCATACAAAAAGAAAACATATCAGTACACCAAGGAGTGTGTGAGCTTAGGAGAGACCATACTGTAGTTCAAACGCAACGCAAAGAGAAATTCAAATCACAAAAACTTGGATCATTATGAGACTGAGTGGCTGTCTAGGAGGGGCTGATGTAGTTTTGTGAAAGAATGACTTCCACCGGCTGAACTCCATGTAAGAGCACCTCTGACATTTGTCTGGCTGCAACTGACAGCAGGATGAGCACTGCTCGAAATGTTAAGCACCTCCAGCTGGGTCTCCGTGTTATGGACTATTGTTTATTTGTACCAAGAGAGGTTTTGGATAGTTAAGATGAATGGCTGAAACTATTCAAAGCTGCGACATATAACATAAACACAACATTATATTGTTGTATTATACATGACTGTGAAAATAATGCAAGCTGTTTTCTGACTTGTTGGTTAAGTTTCAGTATTAAAACCACAAGTGTGTCTTTGAGTTCCAGCATAACTCTTAATCAATCACACCACACAGGTGCTTAGTTTACTTCTCACAGACATAAATATTATTGACAACAATCTGTTCCAATTCTTTAAGTCCCTTCACACAATGAGCATGTGTTTATGCTGTCAGTTAAAGTTTAAACAAAGGATGACAACAGGTACACCGAGTGGAGTTTAGATTGGATAAAGTTGCTTCATATGACTCTGAGCCAGGAGGCACTTTCTATGTAAAAGTTTGTGAAACCATAAACAAGCAAACTGTTAACCTGGGTTATGAGCATGTTTAGCAACTTTGGAGGGAAAAAAATCACATTAAAAAGGAAAATTGTTCAATTCCTTTGCGCCCACCCCCTTGTCATAAGATATGGATGTCCCGTAAGGTTATTTGTGTTTGCTGGGAAATGAAGTGCTCAACTGGATTAAAAACATACTGCATATGTTTGGAAATCTGTTTCCCTGGGCGTATGAGTGGAGTGAGCGAGCGTGAAGCAGCAGCTTGCGTCTCCTCCAAGAGAGAGGGCAGACACTCTCATCATTAGCTGGGCTACAATGTGCTCCTCTACCTGCTCCAATCTGCACAGCCAGGCTCCTCTCTGACGCCAGACAGATGTTCCCAGCACGAGGTGCAAAGTACCGAGAGGGGAAACGAGAGTGAGCAGGAGAGGCAGAAGAATGGAAATATTCAGCAGAGTACACAATAAGAGTTTAATTATGAATAATACCAATGACTCTTTGTTCTCACAATGAAGCTAGCTATGGTTCGTCTGGCCTTTGGGAAATTGTTTTTGGCTTCCATATGGGGGCAGCTGTCTGTCAAAAATAAATGCTTGAATCATAACATGCCACAGTAGGATAATTACAGGACAAAGAACAATGCAATTATGTATGTTTATTTGCAATATTGGTGAAGTATTTTTGCTAAAACAAACTGTGAGGCTAATATAACAGTTGAATGTCATACTCAAGAACTTTGTGCTATCATTTTGTGAGGCTGATATTACTAATAAATTGTGACAAACTGTTTTTTGTAAAAAAACTGGCTGGCTGTACCCATACAAAACTCATCTATTATAGTTTGAAACAAGCTTTTGTTGTTCATACAAGTATGCCACTGCATCTGTCTTTACATTTGTTTTCAACCATTTTCCCATAACAATCGAATCAAAACTGTTTTTTGCAGTGTAAAAGCTCTTTCCTGAGTTTTGGCCTGTTGGTTTACAATAACAAAGAGACAAAGTAACACCAATGTTGTGCAGTTATGCAGGAAGGAGTTACACGCCTATTAGCTCGCCGTTAAAGGACATCTTGAGGTGTGGAGCAGACGATCTCTGCAGGCCGCAAGATTCACAAACACAAAGCCAGCTGGTCTGATACAGTCACAATACTTCACTGTTTGTATTTTCCTGACCAGCAGCAGAACACAGGCTCTGTCCCCCTGTGGGAGCTGCTACAACAGAGATGGATGTTAAAGCATGCATATCCCTCATGCACCATAATACTAATGAGCCCAGAACGCTGTGTGCTGAACTGTCCAAATGACCTTCAGTTTGCTGGAGAGAGGGAGTTAGAAATACGAGGGTGGCTTCAAATTCAAAGACCTTCTTAGAGTATATTTCAAAATCAACAGCTACATATCATATTTCAGCACATGTGAAACTCTTATTTTGTCTTAGTTCAATGTAGTTAATGTAGAATTTTAAGAATCAAGAATATTATTCATCAAAAAATAATAACAATAAGTTGATTGTTTTTCTGTCTGTGCCTCTGGTGGGTATGCATACAGTTGGCATATTTGCACAATTGATTTTTCTTATTTTACAGAATTACTTCACAAACAAATTACTCAAGGCACCAAGAATCCAATAATTATCCTTATGTTAACATTTCTGCACAGGCCTCGTATAGAAAAAGTTGTTTCAGACAGCAAACCTCTTTCAAGGAGGAAAAACCCTCAGCAGACAAACTTCATACATTATAAAAAGTGAGAGAAAAAATCCATAAAACCTTAGGCTACACATCACTGTTTAAATGGGATTTCACAGTGATAATGAACACCTTGGCTTTTCTCAGAGCAGTAAAACAGCTTTAACTCTTTCGCAAGTTCACATTGCATCATGTTGACTCGCAAACCGCCAAAAGTATAATGAGAGAATAAGTATTAAGAAGGGAAAGTAACACCCGGTGGTGTATTTGTATAAGCTGCCTCTATTCACATACTAATGATTTGCTTGTTACAGTAATTATCGCTGCGAGACCATACTGGAACATCTGCATTGATTTAGACTCAGAGAGAGCAGAGAGCGGGAGGGAGAGGCTCACAATCTGGAATTCCACTTCGAGAGCTAGACAACAATCTGTTGATGGTTATTTTGGTAATTGTCCATAATTGATGTAAAACACTGAGTGTGTTGCAGAAGATACTAAATTACAGTTTCTCTAGCTGGCTGGGTCATTCAAGATTGGCCTCAGAGCTGAAAATGCACAAACACAATCTAATAATGTTAGCTTTGAGAGAGACTGGACAGCTGGTGAGAAAAGACAAGCCACTCAGCCACACGGTTTACACTTCGCTGCTGGAGTAATGGCTCCTGGCAGTCAAAACTCAAGATGTGATAAATGTGACGGTGGGTTAGGCAAAAGAGTTTGACACATGACATTACAAATTTAAAAAATATTCTCTTTGAAATGTTAAGTTGGGTGGTTTCACTGCAGATTTATTATCATTTTCATTACTCATGAACTAGATAAATGCATAGTTATTCACACTGTGTAAACTTTCATGCATAAAAAACCCAAAACTGAGAAAAGTGCTGTCGAAGTTTTGGAATATCACTTCTTTAGAATGAAAAGTAGAATCTGACCTTTCAACTGCTTTTTGCAGCACACATCTATTGAAATCACAAATCAAATCAGTGCGCTGTATATGTCTGTATAAGGCAAAGCCAGTCAAGGTACCTTAGCTTGTTATCTAGGGCTACAAAACAACAACAGAGGGACCACAAGTGTACATATACATATATATATACATACATACATTGCCACACATGTACAGCAATGATAAGAGTCAGTGAAAGTACAATGTCACACCCCAGACACTGGAAGAGCAGTTTTTGGGGTATTGGCTGTAACTTAATCAAACACAAAGTATGTAAGTATATGTAAAAACATGTATTTTGGCTTGGGGGGTTTTATTTTCAACTTTATCTGGCCAAAGAAATCCTACAACATCAATATCTCGGAACCAATGAAGCAAGTACAGTTTTAGCCTTAAAGCACCTTCAAAGCAGCGAGTCTTGTTTCCTTGCTAATATTTTGCCATACATATTAAGGTGGTGTTCTCTTACATGATCTGTAACCCTTCCGCCTTTAATGCCCCAAGTTTAATGCTCCTTGAGAAACTTAGCTGTGGTTAAAAAAATGTTGTACCACATTCTTTACATGCTCTTGTCTGACATGTACCCCTCGCAGTGTTAACAAGCTTTACAAATCAACAACAACAAAAAATAAAAATACGCAACCTTGTCACTGATGTTCTGCGTTTCTGTTTGTAGGTCACAAAGAGGCATCAGTATAAATTTCAGTCAGATTCATCACTGCCTAGAAACTTATCAAAGCAACTTTAGCACTTCAAAATTTCTTTCCACAACTCTTTGCCTTTGTTGAGCAGATTGGTCAGGCAGGATGAGGTCATACAACTTCATGATGGCTTTCAGTTAATGCTAAATATATGTTTTCTTTCTCCAACACATTTAAAGGTAGGGTCTGCAGGATTCTCCTGAAAATAGAATATTGACTTTTGCTGGAATAATCCTGCTCATTTTTATTTATGGGCCTCTATACATGTGTGTCAGTGACTGTGTCTGTCTCAACCCCTTCCTCTGCTTGTATGTTGGTGTTTTGGTTGAGTTGGAACATCTCTGGGAAAAGAGTAGTCATGGTGACCAGCCAATCACAGCACCCCTAGTGCCCATGTGACTTTGTGTGTTGATATTACCAAGTGGAAGGAGCTATCCTGAGCAGCCATGATAGTGGCTGTAACACGGAGAATGATGCAATATTTGCAGGATGCCTCATTAACCTGCAGGAAGTCAGGTGTACGGCTCTTGTGTCTCCCCCACATAGAAACACAATGCTGCAAGTGCTCACTGGGCTGGTGAGTTCATTCTTGTAGCTACAGCTATTAGCTACAATTGAATTGCTGGCACTGAGCCACTGAGGATGGACCCAGTTTGGATGTTGTGTTTGTAAACAGTAATGAAAAAATTCCCGCAGACCCTACCTTTAAGTTATTCTAAACCCCCTATCAAGAGGAGCCAATGCTTCCATGCAGAGCTTCACACTACAGTTATGGAGGTGTTCAGTGTCAGGCCCTGTTTTTTTAATAGTGACGAGATCCTCAGCTCATTTTGGCTACGCTAGCATTCTGATACAGCTCAAACCAAAACCAACCTTTAATCTCAGCCTTCAATAAACAGAAAGTCCACTGTGTCCTTGCTGTGTTACCCTTGCTCCTCTAATGAGACCTCGACTGAACAATCTGTGCAAATCTGTGATGCTGCTTCGCTCGGTCTGGCCTGACCTTACCTTACTCACCACCGAATTGAAGAAATCTACCATCATGGCTATGGATGAAAGATACATTCTAATTATGGAAGTATCCACAAACTGGGCCAAGACTGCATAACCTTGGACTAATGAATATATCTGAAAACAATATGGCAGCTGCTGCTTATGTTGTTTGACGAGCAGGGATCAAAACACTGATCCATTTGACTGATTAAAACATGACCCTCGACTTTGAAGCATCTACTGTAAAACATCATGCCGGAAAAATAGGGTGAAAGAAGAAAAAGGCTGTTGAACAGTACTGATAAGAAATTATGTAAAACCACACAGAAAAATAAAGCATTCATCAATTATCCTTTTTAATGTGCTTAGCCTTTCTTTGTTCCTGGTTTTAAGCATATATGTCAAATTCACAACTGCACTGAAACAAAAAGCAACTCTTTCACATGGACTCTTGAAAAAACAAAACTGAGGTTGTGTGAAGTCACCTAGTCACCCTGGTCAATTAAACACCTCCCACTAGGGGTTGGCATCACTCAAAAGGCTCATTAACCCTTCTGACCAACCACCAGTCACAATCAAAAACACATCGCGTCACAGCGGCCAATCCCTACATGGACAACGCGGGTCAACACCCACACGAGTGACAGGAAATTGAATTGCTGGAGAGAATGTGGTGTGTCTGAGCACTTGAAAGACATTTGTTTATTCAGGCTGTTCACATGGGCAGACTTTATGGGCTCAAAAATAAAGCAAAGGTGATGCCTAATGCATATTTTTAAGCGGCAATTACAGATCTTTATGTGTTATGGATGTATGAGAGTGATATGAGGTAAATATGCACAGAATTAGGGATGTGGTTGCATAAATCTTCTCTAAAGCTCAGCACAGATGCGCTCACAAAATTTAGACCCATTTAGAGGTTTACTAAGACATATCATATTTAGATCTTTGAATCAATGTGCATTTACTCAGAGTACAACGCTGCCTTATAAACTAAAACGGGAGCAGGGATACATTGCTTTGTGTGCTTGTTTTTAAGAGCACTCGTCTTAATCTACTGGGTTGATCTCTTGGTTCCCGCGGGATTAAAAAATGTCTGCAAACCTCCAAATATTTGAGGCAATCAACAACTCAACACGCATTTGGCGTTAGAATGCAAGACTGTGAAAACATACAAACGAACGGATAAAAAGGAGTGAAATATGAAGAGAAATAAGGGGATCGGAGCTGTGCCCATTTCGGGGGTGTAAAATATGGAGAAGTGTGGATCATTGGGGGAGCTGCTCTGCCTGGGGGAACAGATGAAGGGAGGACACTCTGCCAAGATCTCTCCACTGGAGGGGGAGCTGAGGGACTTGAGCTCTATGGGAGAAAGAGTGTGCGCCTCGCATGCTGCTCTCCTCAATCTCAGTCTCACACGCCTGCATTGACACGTCCCGGGTGCTCTGCTGCAGAGGGAAATTGCTGCTGACAGGGCCTTGCAAACTTTCACAGCCATTTAGAAAGACTTACACCCACACTTTTGTCACAGGCATTTATTGCACAAGATACATGATATGAGAAATTAACATTTTTTGAACTTGGCATCCTTTTTTCACCAAGTTAGGCTTAAAAACCATTCATAATTTTTCAGCCTTGCGATCGGCCCCGGTGCAGATGTAAACACGAGACATGCCAAGTGAGACCTCCAGATTATGAAAATGCACAATTTTCAGGAAAAAAAATATTCAAACACTTTTTCTGAAATTTATACCTCATGAGTTCTTAATCCAATAAAAAATGCTGTCCGTGTCACAAACACCAAAACATGAGGCTGGTTTTTTTCTAACTGAGAAGAGACATTGTTTCAGACTTACTGTACCTTCAAGTCCACGATCAGCCAGTGCCTCCAGAAAGCAGCTGTTGGTTTTTCTGGTCTTGGGGCATCAGGATCAACCATCACCAGAACATATTTCTTCCCCTGTAAACAGAAGGAAACTCACATTTATTACTTCTGATGCAGACAGTGTGCTTCACTACAGTGCCACACACAGTGATTGGCCCAGAGGCAGCTCCAGTAACAGCGGCACCTGATCCCTTTTGCTTTCTAAATGCAGCCATGTGCTGTTTGTGCATCACATAGCCCAAGGCTTGACAGCCAAGTCTGCAGCTAACAACACTTTGTTTAAATACTTCAAAACATGCCTCCTTTTATTTTCATGGCTTTGACTTATTGTACCTAAAAAAATGCTGCAAAGTGTGAGTTTTATTCTTTTCAAAATATTTGTAGTGTGTTTTCTAACGCTGTCACTTGATTTGTCAAGTGGGTGCACAAAGCTGACAAAAAACCAGCTCATACCAGAAGGTTGGGTTTGCCTTTTGTTTGCCTGACACGTAATTTCAACAGTCTTACTTCAGCTGTCAAGGCCAAAATGTTGCTTAGAAGAAAAAGATTACATGAGACAATATTGTTGCAAAATAATGAAATGAAACTATAATAAAAAAGTCAGTGATGCACATTAAGATGCATTCTGCAACCATGTTTAACAGCTATGGAGTTGCACCCTCTTTAAAGCGAAAGCCCAGCTCTGCCTCTTCTCAGTTATCCTCAAACTTAACATCGTTACTGTGACATCAAAATGACAAGATTTTGGATCCAAAATCAAATCCTCTCGTTAACATATTCACAGTAACTTCCTGCCACTTACACAGTATCTTTGTACCCCTCAATCTGTCAATAGATAAAGTGAGAGAAAAAGCATCTTAACTAACACTTGATCACAGTTATTGGACGTTGACTTGGCGGCTCAACTGCCGGAAAAAATCTTCATTCTGTCTGTCCCTAAAAGTTAGAGAATTATGAGAGCAGATTGAATTATTGCAAGAGCACATTTGTCATCCCTGGTTGTGTGCCCAAAATCTGCCAGACCATATGATGGGCTTTTTTTATTTGTTCACTTCCTCTACAAACAGAGACATTAATAAGGGCTGTTTCCACCACAACGTCCTCTTTTACTGTATATGCATTTCCAACTGAACGTAACGCTTTCAGTTTCCATACAAACAAAACAGATGCAGCATTTCCTTACACCCTTAAACTGACTGCCAAACATTTCAGAGAATCAAATGCTTGTGTGTAAACATGAACCTTACATTTCTGTTTGTTGTGTCCTATCAAGACATTCTTCTTAAAGGGCTCTGAAAAATTATCGTAAGCCGATATATTTGAATGAGATAAAGAAGTAGTCATGTATTTTTTTTCTGCAGATGCTCATTTCCAAGAGGATTCTCTGCCTACCTGACAAGCAGTAATAAGCGTAAACAACTAAGCCTAATAATAGGATAATACTGTAGTCTCAGTGATAGTGCCTGCAGGTAACATCCAGACATACCAGCAACAATAGAGCCTCCTCCACAGCCTGTCAAAAGTGACTCTATATCAGTGACCCCCCCCGGGCAGCTTACCAACCATGACCTGTTGCCTTCTGAAGAGTTGTAATCCTCATTTGTACATGTTTGCTACCAGGCAAAGACACTGTGATAATGTAGTTACACTAATATTTAAGTCAGACCCTGATGTATTCAGAAATAACATTACAGCACACACATACACACATGTAAACAAACTGAAAGGTAATTTAAGCATCAAAATTAAAAATGACCTGCAGTCACAATTATCACTGAAAGGAATTCCACTTTATAGGATATTTCATGTAAGTTAACATGGATAGAAATATGCTGTATATGACAGGCTCAGCCCTCCAAAAGCCAGATTTAGAACAAAATAAGAACATTCACATTCAGATCCAACTGTTTCAACAGAAACATGGCCTATTTGTGGTGGGCACTGAATTTCAATGATTCCTGCACATATTTACTGCTTGAATTTCTACCTGTAAGAACTTGGCTGGACCAGCTGGCATGAGAAGCAAATAACACAAGAGGCTCCCTCCATGCTTGCACTTCACACATTGTGGCATGTACCCTTCTCTCTTACACGGACATTTTTTTTTTTTTTGCTCCATCTGTCAAAATCCACATTAATTACACACAGATATGTGTGAAAGACTCCAGGGAAAAACAGATGCATACTCTGCCATCGGAAACGATTTATCAGGGCTCTAATAAACTAAACATATATTAAACATGTTTTAACAGAACTGACTCTCATTGCTGAAGACTGGAAGTAACACAGTTTCCAAAAATATCTCATCAGTGTAATATCTAACACTAGTGAGGAAAGTAACATTAATGCCTTGATGATCATTTTGAAACGAAGATCTCTTTTTAGGCTGGAATAAATCAAACAAACAATGATATGTTGAGCTTCTGCTTCATGTTTAATCCATTTTATACAGTAAATTCAGATTACAGTAGAAAATGTGAGATGTCACCTGCCCACTGTGATTCCTGCTGTGATGGTAGTAACAGGACTCAGAAAACCTCATGGAGGCCCATAGCAGAAGTGAAACCTGGGTAGGTGTAGGTTGCAGACCACAGAGCTTCATCGGGTCATTATACAGGAGGGGATGTGAGGCTCCTGGGAGCAGACTGGAGGTGGGGGAGATTGAGCCTGCGTCCTCTTGGGATTAACCTCCCACTCCCTCTTGTGATCACAGCAAAATGGCCCGCAGGGACCACACCTCAGACACCACATGACTGGAATAAACCCTGCTGATGACTGGGGGTCTTGGCGGCAGCTACTGGACAGTGACAAAAAAAAAAACGGTAGGAGGGCCTATCGAGAATGAAAGAGGTGTCCTCCATGGAAAACATGAACTTGTTTATGAATCTATGTCACAGAAACTCTACCGTTCCATATATATTCTTGCATCTTCAACTGCATGTCAATTCCAATATGGTTATGGTATTTGCAAACAAGAGATAGGGAGAAAAAGGGCAGAGGAAAACCAGCGTCTCCAAGGATGAAACTAGCGGCTTACCTTTGTATGAACTCTGCTGGGGATGAGAATCAGAGAGATGTCTAATCGCTGCTCTTACAGAGCTGCCTAGGCTATCGAGCCCCGCTCTGCTAACTGATGACACCAGGAAGGGCGAGAGAGAGTTAGCAAGAGGTAGAGAGGGAGGAGAGGCCCCTCTGTGAGTTTACAAGTTCACGCTTTATCCCTGACCCAAAACCAAGCAGTGTCGTCCGCACAGCTGCCTATTAATACACCCATTGCTTTATCCCCTCGGTTCTTCATCTCCTTCTGCGCACAGAACCCCCAATGATTCATTAAATGGTCGACAGTGCTCATCGCTCGACCCAGGGCAAAGCAGCGCATCGATCTCAAAGCCCTGTTTAAGTAGTAAAAACACTTGAACTCGTTTGGTAATTAACAGGTATCTATGTTGTGATTAGGAGACAGTGATGGCTTAACAACCATCGACTGCAGCTTAGAGCAAGGCTGAAAGATTGATCTGCAAATGTAGAAAAATAGAAACACCAAAGCACCACTGCAACAGCTAATTTTTCAAATAGTGATGAAATTCATGCAACAATTACACAGTTTATGCGACCAAACATTACTCTAAATCAAAGTGAATTTACAAACAAGAATCAAGTGAATTCCCAGACCTAATATGTGTGGTCTTTTATGCAGTCTCATTCTGCAGGGTGGGATAGCGGAAAGATGGTAAATCAGTGACAGAGAAGGTTATCAGAGGTAAAAGTGGCAGGGTTGGAAAAGAAGGTTCGTTCTGATAGAGGGGAGGTCAAAGGTCAACCAGGCAGCAGTAATTGAATCCTGACCAGAAGGTGCTGGCTAGGGACCCAAAGATGAGACGGAGATAGAAGAGGGCTGGCACTCACCTAGAGGTCAGTGACCTTACAGGTGAGGGGACCCTCATTGACATTAATTACAGGGGAACCCCAGACCTGTGGTCCACAGAAGACTTGAAGCCTCATTGTTTCAGACTGCAAGCATCACCTCTACACCTGCTTTAAAGACAGCTGTAATGGGTAGATAAGTTATCCTAATGCATGGTAAAAAGTGGTTAAAAAGTAATAATGATTGTCTTCTAAAATCTTTGTTTACAAATTTGTACAAATTTGTACAAATTTGTCAAAGAAGATATTCTTCAGAAGTCAATTACATGTAAGTTCCTTTAAAAAAAATCTCAAAAATTAATAACTGGAGACCTTGCTTAAATCTACTGTAAGGGGCTTTTATTCTTGTTGAATTTGGCGCCCCTGTGGAAGAAATGGTTTTGATATTTTTCCCACCTTCACAAGTTTGGCTCTTACAAACAAAGGCACTTCACCTTTTTAGGCTTCTGGTCTCTGTCTGACATCCACCTGATGAGAGGTTGTAGAAATGACCTCATAGATACAGTAAGTTTTCTTGCTGGAGGTCTTGCTTACCTCTGTGGACCATAAAGAGGCATCAGTATTAAAGCCAGTGTTTTTACAACAAGTTAAAGACTCCTCACTGGTGCTTTAAAAAGGAAAAAAATGTTTTATTAGGGAAATGTGAACTATTCACACACAGTCACATATCATGGTGTTTTGCATTCAGTGTCTTCACTCTGCAGGGAAGTCAATGCACCTTGCCTCTCTGGAGCAAAAAGCCCGCTAAAGATGTATCTGGAATTATTATACAGGATGATCTGGGGGAATTTCACCACAGCCAACGATGGCAACAGCTACTGGATTAACATTCAGATAAATAATATTGACACATATAAATGATATGCAAACAGGGTGCCAATACTCCTCAGTGTGTTCTTAAGCACCTCGCACAGTGCGGGCTGCTCACTACCTCCAAACCTGCCTATTTTTAACTCAGCCTCCCTCCCACACAAGAGTGGAGTGTGAAGTGGCTTATAAATCCACACTTGGAGGAGCCACATGGTCAAAGGAAAGTCACATGTGGATACAAACGCATATTCTAGGCCTGAAGACAACACAGATCCCCGCTGGGTAGTCAAAGAGAAGAGATAGCCAGAGCAAGAGGAGGCAGAGGTTCAAGAGGAATCAAAGCAGAATATGAAGCACAAGTTTACATAATTACATAATCACATTAACATTTTTTTTTGTCTGAACATAAAAGCACAGACTACAATGCTACATTTAATCAAATTAACACATGACAGAAGGTAAGACGAGGCCAGGAATTATCCTATACAGCCTGAAAATACAGCATATTTAAAATTAATATCTCCTCTGTGTCATGAGCTAATACCTGTAACATCTATTTATTTTTCCCTTCACATCACAAACAAACAGCCCCCTGATAGACTGATAAAATGTCTGAATTCAGCCAGGCCTGTGCCCTGTTTTCAAAGCCTTGTACTTTTGCGGTGCCGGCTGGAAAAGCTATGAAGCCATAGCTAACAGGAAGATGGTTCACAGTCTGATTGAAGCTTGAGGGGGGTGAGGGAATTAGTAGCAGCCTAGGGAACCATTTCTGCATTTCTCTCAACGTCGAAGTCTTCTTTCAGCGCACCATGCTTGCAACACAGCCGTGCTCATGTTAAGCTTATTAGTCACCCTGGATGCGATCTTGCTAGCTGAGGCTTTCAACACTTTCTAGTTGTGGCTTTACACACATACACCTACTCACTGCCATGGAAGCATTTCTGCAAATGCACATGCTCAAACACAGTAACTACCACTAACAGGTACTCTGAAGTAACATGCAGCCAGGCGCTGGGATGTGAGTCTCTGATCCAGCCCTGTGCTAAATGAGGCAAGAGGGAAATATTTTTGTCATGTACTTTGGCTGCTGGGAGCAAAACACAGTCAAACAGGGCAAATTACAGCACTGGACTCATATCCATAATTAGTCTGTCAAGCATGTCACACACTGAAAAACATAGATGTGCTATTTTACCACCAAGTGCAGCCTATAAAAGTTAATAGTGAGTACATTCTGATTACTTCACCAGGATTTGGGAATCCAAATCAACTATTTTGATTCTAAAGTACTTTGGGGAGTTTGGGTAAAACAGATAATTAAGATCTTTTGGGATTACAGGATGTTTTGGATTCTGCCCTGCATGTGCGATTAAAAACAGCAAGCTCGCATAGTGCATGACATGAGATTTGAAAGCTGCAACCACCTAAAGGTCATATTTAACATGTGTTGTGATTGCTTCATCTGGGTCATCAGGTTTAATTTAGGCAGTTATCTGGCAGCTCCTCTTACGGATTGTTCTTTTTTTTCTGCTCAAAACAAGAAGAATGAAAGCTTGAGCTAATTCTCTGTGTTATACTTTAACAGGAGAATAACTGCTATTGTTAGATCTTTTTGCCACATTTTAATGACTCAAGACGGTCCATTATTGCACTTTGTTTAAATGAAATAAATTAAAGTCTCCTAACACTTCGACAACCATCCTGCACAAACACAATCTGAAAGCGGTAGGATTCATGCTGCCATGAAGGGAGCTTTAGTTGTAAGCTCTCTGACACCCATTCCTATTTGGCCATCAGAGCTGTTAAAGGTGTCAGGCCTGTTCACAGGCACTGTGTGTTTCACCAGCCAAGATGGCTTCCACATTTTTTCTATCATGATTAATTATGGTTTCTGATGGTAGTACAGTGAGAAAGTGTAAATTATTCCCACATTTTCTTGTGCCCTCCGTTCAGTCACTGTTGTGTAGGAAGATGCTATTGACGCCATCCATGGAAGGCGACCAAAAGGCATCTACATGGGGTGGCAAACTCTAGTGACTATTAAGGGGTGGAAGTGGTGGTGGGGGGTGCTTGGCGTGTGGGCTGAACCTAGACAGGACTGCCAGTTGACGGGGCCAGATTTTCCAGTATGGAAGAGTCTTGTTTCAGTGGGCGACGCTGGGTGTTGGGAGACTGGGAGAAAGGACTGCCCAGGGCTTGGAAGCTTGAAACAGAATATTTCAAACAGACAAGCACCGTCTGTGTTCCAGTGTCACCAGCCCACCCGTCTGACAATCAGGGCCATGTCATCACACAAGCTCTGAGTAATTCAGGGAGCACTCTTATCACCTTGGAAGATGTGGCAAATTCAGATGTCAGAGCAGTCTGAGGTCTCAGCAGCAGAAATAGCATTAAATGATACATAGCATAGACATAACAGTACAGTAAAGTGTTCACCTACAGGCAAAATGTCAAGCGCATGAATTGCAAAGCTCTGTGATATGCAATCACAATGCGCTGCTTTGCTTCAGACAAAATCCACAATATGTCTTCAAAATCACACACTGTGCACGGCGCACTGAAAATCCTTAGTTTGGAGAGCTGGCTGAACTAAAATAATTTGTCTGACAGATCATTTTGTGTATGTTGATATATTTAGCGCTGTCAGAGAGGACATCACAGAGAATGGCACTTATATCACAATGCAAAAACTGTTATCAGAGGAGGTACAGGTTTATGGTTCAAGGGCTTGTCCATTCATAGAGAACAAGCTCAGCCTCTCTGCCTGACACACTGATAAAGACAGCACAAATAAAACAGCTCCACAGCTCCATCTTTGCCTCTCCCCAAGGGAATAATATATCACCCATCTGAATGTGGCACATATTGAATCATTTCCAGCGCTGATGATTCATTTGAATAAATCAGCCTTTTTTATTTTGCCAACTTGAACTGATACTGAAATAAGGAAAACTGAAGTCACATTGTTAGATATGAGGAAGGACAGGTGTTAAAGTGTTCTATAGGACTGCTAATCCTAATCCCCTTTCAAGCAACAATTAATGACTACAGCAATAATCTTCACACATATGTTGTTGCAATTCCTTTCAGACTGTCAGCCATAGCCTGCCTAGCTCATACAGACCAAATCCAGGGGGATATGTCGCTGCAGGCAGATAGGATCTTATCCTGGATTTGCATAGATAAATGCAGAGTAATAATTCAAGAAGCACACGGGATGGATGTAGTTTTGACCTGAGATATATTCTCAGTCTGACCATTCACTATTGACAAGCTCGCAGGAGCTTAATTTTCAGATAGGACTGATCCACAGAAAGGGAATACATGTTTCATTCTGAGATAACTCTCCACAAAAATCAAACATTTACAGGGAAAATATAAAATACAGAGGCTTTTTAAACAAAAACTTTCAATGTCTTCCACAAAAAAGCTGCAGATGCACAGGATCAGCCTATAGGCAAAAATGAAAAATCAGCAGCTTGTGCAATGAAAGGGTTATATCCGCATTCAAGCTAAGAGACATACTCTAACATACACAGACACAAATCCTGTTGAGCTGAGCCGAGCAGAGATACCCTACCAGCCCTCCAAGGCACAATTAGGATTTCACGGGGGGAAGAAATCTACATTCCTGCACACATGAAAAAAGTCCTTTCTCCCTCCCCACAACAATATCAACTTTTTACTCAAGGAAAAACCTGAAGCACCACTCGATAGGATTTGGACAAAGAAATAAAAAACAAAGCCAGGAAAAATCTAAATTTAAGCTGCAGTTGTTAAAGAAAAAATATTATGGTTGAGGAAAATCCAGTCCTAAGCCTCCCAGTTCCAATCAATTTCTCCTCTTCTCTGTGATATGAGGAGAACATCCACTCATAGTTCGTTTGAAGTGCTCGTCTGTGTGGAGCCATGCAACGTTTGTATGGACAGCCTCAGCGTACGATTTTAACACCTGTCAGGCATCCAGCCTGAGCACGAGGGGTCAAGCACCTGCCTGTCTAAATAAAGGACAGGACAGAGCAAAACACTACATCTGCTTCTGCACAATGAGAGGACATACAAAACCATCAGGGTTTCATTATTATGGTACAGTGTATAGGGGGAAAAATGTGAGGATATGTAGAGGAATGAGCTGTCAGATTCAAGCAGGTTGACCAATGCAAAAATAAAGGGTCTGATAAAAAAAAAAAAAACAGAAAGGCGGGAATCTGCAGTAGATTTGAATAAAGATTTTTCTGCAAACACTGTAGCATGTGGTAAATTAACTGATTAAAGTCATAGGTTTGGGCTGTTACCCATAACAACTGAGTGAAAGACTGACTTGCGATCGGTTGACAAAAACTCTTTCTTCTGTGCACAAAGAACATTTTTTGTCACTGTGTTTCAGTGCCTGACAGAGTAAAAAAAAAGGTAAACTGTTGGTCAGTTAGATGACACTGACCTGACATCTGATGCTGAAACCTGTCTCATATTCAACATCATGACCGGCAGAGTGACTGATAATTTCTAAAACTACAAAATAAATAAAATACTTCAAAGTAGATTTTAACCCCCCCAAAACAATACTAATGTTTCAGCCTGTTAAGACTCACGGCATATGTTCTTCATCTCTGGGTTCATAGCCACATTACAGGACTCTTTTTCTCAGCTCTATTTTAGTTTCTTATATCACATTTAAGCATAAGACATGTACCCTATTATAAACTCCTTTGTCTTAACTGGATTTATTCTCATAGGGAAAGAAATATCAGTAGCTTTTTATAGCCATTGATAGGACCACATTGGACAAACAAAGATGCCTCCTCTCACAATGCAAAAAAGTATTTCTGCCATGGTCTAGCCAATGATTGTGAAAAGTGAGAAACCTGCTATAAAGAGCTAGGTGTTGAGTAAGCAAAGAGGAAAAATATGACAATCCAAACCAAACTGAGGAACTTTACACACTGAAGATGAGCTAAAATATTCTCCAAACAGAACAGACGTTTCAAAAAAAAATTTTTTTGAACTGAGTAACATAAGTCCTTCACTAAATCACAGATTTTGCTTTGGCATGCCAGAATGATTGCCATCTTTACGATGTAGAGAAAGCAGTGCTTTGGTGTCATATTTTACCCATTTAAGTGTGAAGTATATGTGCAGGAATAAAAACAAAAGGACACTTATAAATGCCTTTCAGGCAACTCTTTAAACTCTGGTCCAATTAGAAAAACATTCGCACAGTGAGCACAGCTCTGTCTTCTTTGACCCCATCATGTCTGATTTCACTTTGATGGGCAATAAGCTAAATACCACCAAGACAATAAATGGACTCAGGCTTCAGCTGCAGTGAATGCCTTCAAATTCAAACCAACACTTTTCCTGACGCAATCCGGCAAAAACTAATGCCCTGAGGCTCCTCAATAGAGCACTGTGACAGATAAGGACATGAGCAGTACTTGAGTTTGACTGAGACCTTTTAGCTGCCCGGCCCGGGAAGTGGTGTTTAAGGAAGAACACATTGTAACCGTCACTACTGATTCTCGGATTTGTGTCGTGTCTGCAGAAAAGGTTAAGCACATCGTCTATCTGAAAATGCCCAGATCTGAAGTCAGGCATTAAGTTGGCACTTGGATAAATCATGCCATCACTGTGCTTCAGTTTTCTCATTATACATACCTCTCATGACATTCACAGAAAGAAACAAAGCCTCCTGCCAACACCTACTCCGTGAGAGAGCTCTTTCAGTTCAGCTCAAAAGCTGAGAGCTCCAAACCTCCACACCACAGTGTGGGCAGAGCTGGCACAGCCATGTGCCTAAGAACACTGACTGAGTGCAACAGTTGGACTAATAACTGAACAAAAAATAAATAAAATGGACGCACAGTGGGGACAGACACAGCTGAGAAGCAGGTTGACTTCTGCCCACCTTTCTTTTATTCAAGAGCGGAAAGATGTCCACAATGCCTCTCAGGTCTTAGTGCCATGAGGGGCGGTGAGCTCGCAGTTTCAGCCACTTCAGGGTAAAGCAAATCACCTTAATATGCTAAGAAGATTAAGCTGGATAAATGTCTAGATACATTTTTTGAAAAGCCACGTAAATCTGTAGTGTTTTTATTCGGGGAGGGGCGGGATGTGAGTCAGTTGAGACGATCAACACAAACCCACCAAAATGAAACGGGATTGGCTAAGGAAAATTGGGCTTATTTGAGATTTTGCATTTTAAGCTTCTTGAATCTAAGACCATCCCACCTCTTTCTTATTATTTCAACACCAACCTTTGGGACAACAAAACTACAAAATAAAAAAATAAAATGCTGGTCACATGTGCCATTGCTGGATCGGCTTAGACTCTTAGACAAAGAAGAAGAAGAGGTGAAGTTGAAGGTCTCTAAAGTGAAGTACTCAAAGTGCTTTCAGGATCTTTTGTTTGCAGCTCAGGTGAACCATTCGAGTCAAATTAATTAATCAAAATGGATAGCTGGCTTTTTTTCTGTCTTGGAAATTAGAAATCTGAGGGTGTCCGCCTGTCAGCTTGCTGTGCTAGAAATTAAGTGTGAAAATGAACGGGAGAAATGGAACAAATAATGTAAAGGGATTAACAAATCATTTGCATAACATTTTCTCTGCTTCCAAACTACAGGATCAGGAATATGACAGGGAAGGCAGTTTTATCATCCGCTGTTCCTAGATCAATCAAAGCATCAATGGACCTGATTGCTGTTAACATTAGCAGCTGCCTTTTCATGTCAAAAGCAAAATGAATCACTGGTAAAATATCTTTAAAAAACAGCAAAAACAGCCAGACGAGGTAACAAAACAAGTTTGGAGAAGCAGGAATCATCTGATGAAAAACCTTCTTTGAAGACAAACTTGAATAGAGTGCATCTTTGCAAAGATACTTTACTTTCACTGTGCCAAACGTGTATTAACCTGTTTTTCTTCTTAACACTCTGTCTCTCCATCCACAGCTAAGACAATAAGACCACTGGGGAGATGAAGGGGATGGCATTATGGAGAGTTAAGCATTGTGAGCAGCCCTGAAGCTGTTCCTAAAGAAGGTGAATCAGAGGATTGGGACACAACTGGAACTAAACCCTGTGCCGGACCACAAATGAGAAGCACAAAACATTTCAGGCAAAATGCCACTAAGCAAAGCATCTGGGTCTTAAGTAAACTTCACGTGATCACTTTTAACTTTGTTAGTACTTAGTTCTTAGAGAAAGGAGGCTGTCGAAGAAAGAAAAAAAGTCTGTTTCAAACATGAGCATCACAGTAATCCTGTCCGACAACTGAGAAACTAAGTGGAAGTTTACACTTCAATCTCTCTCCAGAACTTTGACACAAAGAAAAGGAGCAGCTTCTCTTTGGAGACGTGAGGCCTGCTGGAACCTTCAAGTCATATAGCACGCAAAAAACTGAGAGACAAAATGAAAACTGTACCGAGCAGTTGCACATTTTCAAAGTGACATATTTTAGATCGTGAGGCTCAGACATCTCCCAGCTGGACGGATCACATTAATGAAACCCACAAGTTTCTGGCAGTGCCAAAGTGCGACAGAGTCAATTCCAGATCTTACACTGATTCCCTGGTAAATGTTAGGTTTCTGTGGCTCTTATAAATAGAAATTTAATCTTGTATGTTTGTCTAGGTACCCACATGCAGTAGATGTACTTCCCAAGCAGATTATGAATCTCTGTTTAAACAGATCTCGCCGTCAATGTATATGAACCAACAGTGAAACGACAGTTTCTGTGTGAATACTGAATAATAATGAGGAGCCTCAGGTTCAAGTAGTATTCTTACTTAAGATGCTGCTTTTACCTCGAGGAGTATCGAGGAGTCTGCAGGTTTGGTTCAAACTAATGAATTTTATGTCACAAAATTCTAACCTGGAAATCAGCTGGCAAAAAAACCTCTTTTATCACCCAAGTTCCTTTCTATCAAAATACAAAAACCTATCCTTAACAGATCAAGGGTTGCTGAGTTCAAGTGTAGAAACACGGCTGTTGCAACAGTAATGTTCAACACTGTTACACCGAAAACAACAACACTGTGTGAATGCATCAAAGAAATGAACAAAGATGAAAACAGGAAAAAGAAGAGAAATAAGAAAGCATGTATAATACTCTGTTGAGAGCTAAAATTGTGGCTGCTTTAGTCTCAGTTATGCATGAAAGATATTTGCACAAATCTTTCCTCCTTTTGCGCTGCCGCCTGAGGTCAAATGCAGCCTCGCAGCGCACTACCACATGTAGTGATCCAATGCCTCCGACTTCCTTCACAAGGTGCAGATTATTCTTCCTCTGTGTGGAAAGGTGTCACAGCTTTATTGCCTCTCTTCATTCCTCTGAATATGCACAATCAATCTGGAGCTTCTACTAGTAGCAGGTTGTAATTCGTCCCTCCTCAGAAGCCTGTATGAATCATGCATGTTATTGTAGTAATGGGCACTGACTGAATGGAGCGGGACACGGGTCAGCTTAACAGGGTGTTAAAATGACAAAGGGGAACATTAGCTAAGGAAATAAAGTTCCTGAATCTCAGCCAAACACCCTGATTTAATCCAGGAGAGCCAAAAACACCCACCTGATGACTCTGAATATGCAATTAGATGGATATTACAGAACATGTTTCACTGACCCCTGCTGTCACATGGGGGCTCAAGGAAGCACCTCATCTCTTAATCTAAATATACATCCTTGACTCCTCGTTGACTGATCACCAAAGCTTACTGGGAATAAAATCCCCATCTCTGTACTCTCCTATCCCCAACATGAAGACCTATCAGGAATCCTGCATGGGTGGACATGTAGGCTTTCCTAGGAATGACAGGGTCTGCTAAAGAGGAACCCCACCCTCGCTTTCTCCGGCATGCCAACACAGAGGAGAGTGGGCAGCGCTGAGACGGCAGCCTGCCGTGGGCACTGCCAGGCTTAAAGCTGCCCTGTCGTCATCAGAGGCTTGCAGAAAAGAACTGAGATTCACCAAAAAAAAAAAAAAAAAAAAAAAAAAAAAAAAAAAAAAAAAAAAAAAAAAAGAGGAGGGGGATCGTTGCATTTAAATCCTCTCTCAACGCCCCCACATGTTTTAGCAAAGCATAAAAATCATTCACAGAGAGAGAGAAAGCGAAAGAGAAAAAGATAGAGGGAAAAAGAGAGGAAACAGCTATTAGCAGCAGTAAGCAAGCTCAAGAGATCATAGTGAGGCAGCTCTAATCGCAGTAATGGTTTAAACCCTCATTCCATCCACCAGATGCAAGAAATGTCTACCCAAAAACAAGGCTTTGAAATCCCCCATGTCTAAGAATGTGCCCTGTGGCTACGGTCCTTACTGAGGAAAAAAAAAAAAGAAAAACAACAACTCCAAAACTGTCTCCACTTTTGGAACAACTATGAGGTAAAGATAGCTCTTGTGGCCTGTGTTGTTTACAGCGAGTACAGCGAGAAAAATACAGCCGGCTTGTACCAAATTGAGATAATCTAAAATATGTAACCTGCATTAATATCAGTGTTTACAACCTAAAAATCAATATGAGTGTTTGTAAGGGTGTTCAGGAAAGTTAGCATTTAGAGATACTTAGGTAATTAATTCATTTTTCTTTAATCTGTCTTGAGGTAATTTTCCTTCTAGACTTCTCTCTTACTACTCAGTGAATATATGCATCTGAGTGGAAATGATAAATAAAAGTGCCTGCATCACCAGAGAAATGTATATATATCAAGTGAAACTGGTTTGATAGCTGTTATTAAGCTTTCAGCTCTTATGTCAATTACTCAATGAAATACAGTGACGGTTTAAAATGGTAGAAACTCGTTGAAACATCTTTCATTTCTGCCAGAAGCTCACCTGGATAAGCTGCAGCGTAACCAGATAAATATAGAGCTTGATAATCCCTTTGACTTTAAAGGTCTTTGGTTATTTTTGGAGCCTTAATTTTCAATATTCTTTCACTCTTTTCTTCAGGCAAAGCTTTATCTCAGGTTTTGTGTCCTTAAAGCCAAGAGTGCAGATTTTCCAAAAACCCTTTATCAACTCAAATTCTTCATGTTCCCCCTCCCTGTAAAAATAATTCTGAAAGCATCTAAAGATGTGAATGTTGTAAACAGAGACACCAGGAGAGTACATCTAGGTGGCTCAGGTTGTCGTTCCTCATGCAGCCTGTAATCATATCACTCTAAGTTAAGCAGTCATTGGTACCAGCAATAAAGCTGAAGTCTGATGTAAAAAAAAAAAAAGAAAAAAAAGGAGCTTTGGTACAAATAAAGGCAGAATTTTTGGGTGTTCTTGGAGCAGTTTTTTGTTAATTTGACGGATGACTGAGCTGAATTTCTGCCCTCTTAGAACTAATTTACACCCCAAATAACACAATTTTTACAGTTGGTTACAGGCTCAAGGTATTTATCGAGTGAATCTGGAACAAGTTGGTCCCAATTACAGCTCCTGCTCCTCACTCCTACAAGAGTTTTCAAAGACACTTGATACAGAAAAGTCTCCCTGCAAATCAAATATAAAAGCCTGTTTCTGACACCAGGAATGATGATAAGACAGCCTGGCTTCTTTGGCTTTTGTATTGTACCTGCTGGCTGTGTCACTTATAAAGGTGACGTCTATTTTCCCAAGTTTTGGTGCTCCTTTAGTTTGCATATCAATGTGGATCAAAATTACACTGCTTTGTCTGGATTAATTCATACAATTTACAGTACATATCAAACACAATATATTGAGTATGTTTACCCCAAACACACCACTTTGAATCAGCAACATGCATTTCTGTCCGCTGATGATGATTGTTTTAATAACGTTTTGATTCTGGCTTCACTTCTTTAACAGAGTCTATGTCTGACCCCTGTGAGAGTGTCTTGTAATCTGTGCTTGAAGCTACAGCAAAATGTTGTTTTCTATTAGGTATTAATTTTCATCAAACACTGACTGTGAGGTTTGACGGTTTCCTTTGCTTTTCTTTTTTGATTACAACCCAAGTGATCATTGTTTTTTAACTAGCTGATAATCAGGCTTTGATTCCACCTAAAAAGTGGAAAAATGCGAGAATGCAAAACTAATGGAAGTTTTGTAAAATCAAGGGCCAGAGTGTCAAAACCCAAAAAAGCAGCCGACAGTTTTAATCTCTGCTTTTGGTCATTGTGAAGTTCAGAGGTTCATTTATATAGAAAACTACACAGAAATAAGTTTTAGCTGATGGGGTGCACACATTTTACTACTGTATCAAAGTGGCGCCGTATATTTGAAATCCTCATTGTTCATTTGCACTAACGTCATCCATGAAAATAACTTTATCAAGCCATGTTCATTTAAGCTGAAAAATCTCCCTCTTCCTTCAAAATCTAGTTGCTTCTAAATGTAATTAGGATTTCTAAAAATTCTCCATCCACACACATGCCAGACTTCATAAAAAAACAGTTTAAGTGTTGAATCTCTGCTCTGAAGTTTGAACACAGAAATCTGCAGTTTATGTAGCCCTTTGCTTTTGTTTTTGCTTATGAGCACCTATTTAGGGGCGGGTTTATGGGCCTACTGCCCATTGTGCTCCATTACAATTACTCAGCAGGCACCCATCCCGTCCCAGTAATGAAGTGGGTGTTACGGTGGGTGGATTTGAGCATGAGCAGCCACTACCTTGTATTCCTACTACTGAGTACACGGACTGAGTGGCAGAGAATAGCAGCATGGCACAGTGACAGAAAGCGTGGTGGACCAGCAGAGAAACCACAGGACACAATCTGATCCTTCAATAACACACGTTTACTTCTGTGTCAGGAAGAATGGAGAATTACATTTCAAAGCCCAGTAAATAAAGTTTTTATTGATTTAATCCAACGTGTAATCTGTTTTGCTGTCTGACACTGATTCTGGCAATAAAAGGGAATCATGTAAGACAGCATTATAGATAATACGGCCATAGATCAAATGGAGTTTGGCCAAGAGAAGGGCAATAGATCATGTTCAAGCTAGACTGCTTAGCTCTGGAATTCATAAACTAGCTCCTAAATCGAGGTGGCTTTCAATTTAAGTTTTCAATTTACAGATATAGGATTTGTTGTACGCCTGATGTGATTTCATTGTCATCTTCAGCGGGGGTTCAGTACGTTGGGAACTGTAGCTTTCTCAATTTGTGACTTAATACACTGCAAATTCAATCAAAATATATCAGGTAAGGCATGAACATCATATAGACTATACAAATGACACTGCTATTATGGTATGTTTTCTTTTTAGAGAGATTGCCACTAAATTTCTCATTAGACAAACTTCATTTTTTAGCAGCACATTTTCCAACTTTTGTTGCATCTTTTAAAACCTTTTAAAAAATAAACAACAGCTTTGTATGAATTCATTTTTTCCAATTTCATTTAGTTGGAAAGCTGCTTCACTTAATTAACAACATTGAGAGATGTAGTTTGGTCTCAGACTTGAGGTTTGACTTTTCCATGCTCATGTGTTATCTTTTTAAATATGCCACTACTGAATGATACACATTCATGTACTGGTCATCCTTCACAAATGCAGCTTTTCGTTCTAAAACACTGTTCATGAAACTGTCATGACAGCAAACAGAGGATGGAGAAAGGGGCTTGTCAACATTCAGGGACTAAATTCAGAATGAAAGTAAGAGCCACTCTAAAGTGTATGCTATCAGATGTTTGAATAGTGTAATGTGTAGGTAGGACGTTGTCTTAGTGAAACTCAGGTGGTAGTTGGGGGTTTTTTGAGTGTGGTGTGCTTGCACCACCCTCTGGTGACTAATGTAATGACAGCAGAAGTGTAAGAATAACTATAAAGGAAGTAAAAAGAGGTAGCAGCTAAAATTTGGGCAACAGCAGTCCAATTAAGACATTACTGAAATTTGATTTTGTTAATGTTTTAAATGTGTAAAACTTTTTGTTTCTTGCACCAATGACTGTGACTATTACACTTGAGTTGTTGAGGTGAAACTGTCATTTCTTATCTATTACTGCCCTCTAGTGTTGAAAAGAAGCACCTGCATGTATTTCAAATACCACCACAAAGATGGGATGTCACACACATTTTGCATGTTGAGGAAATGTGCAAAGGATTTCATCTAAATGGACAAAAATCTGCAGAATGTAGCTCTACATGTTTCAGTGCATTGATATGAAAGAAAAAGTGAGTTTGATTTTTGACTATATATCTATAATACACTGAATACACACACACTTTGTCTCAAAACCTTAAATTTCTGAATCCATTGTTTTACAAACATGCACTTTTTGGACCAAAATGTTATTTATAAAAACGTTTTGGACCCTAAATGAGAAAGATGCACCTCTTAAATGAAGACCCTCTATAAATAATGTCATCATTGATGAAAAATAAAGGGTCTTCAGGTTTTATGCCTTCGTGCTTTACTGTGAGCTTTGAAAATATCTTTTTAAAGTAATGCTAAATTTTTCATTAATCTGATTTTAGGATTGATCTTGAAAACAAAACAGTTCTTTTTTCAAAATGAAAATATCATGACATTGCAGCCCTCCTGAGAGAGATACAAACACTCAACCCTTACCTCTTCAGCTGCAGGGAATCGAATAGTTGGGATGTCCCATTTAGTAGTGATTGCCTCCCTGAGAGGCTTTGGAACTTTGTCGCCGTATTTAATGGTCAGTTCTGGATAGGTCACTGATAGCTTGCCACTGTATTGAAGGGATATAAAAGTGGGAAGTCACTCAACAAAAATTCCTACATTCTGTGTTAAGGTGAAGTTTTACAACTGAAATAAAGTCAGCTCACTAAAAAGGCTCTGATACTGCCTTCAGCGAAACAAAAAAAAAGCTCTAGCATATCAGAGAGTGAGCAGATGAAGCTTCTCTGTCTTCACCATCTTCATTTTTACAATGATCACAGTGGAGCTGTTAGGCATGATAGGCAACTCACCGAGAGTAATCAGTATCCCAGGAGAACAGGGTCTCTGCTGTTGCTTCCACATGATGAAACCCCGAAACAAAAGTACATAACACCAGGAATGGTGCCAGAACCGCCTGCAGAACGGGATTTTTACCAGGCGAATGAATGAAAAAAAAAAAACAAGAAAATTATTTTTTTCAATATATTTGTCAGGTTAAAACAGGGTTTGCAATGCATTAAGTCTAAATGAAAAACGTTTGTTAATGTTATGACAGTCAAAGCTAGAGGAGCCTTTTCCACTCTGACAGCTCAGGAGAAGTATGATGGGGCTTTAATTTAACATTTCTTTAAAACTACTGTTTCATAGCAGTTTAAAGTGGCTGTGAGGAGAATCTGGTTGAAGTGGACCACAGCGACGCCTCTGGCTGGAGGCTGGCGCTAACTGTTGTGATGAAATGACAGGAGTACTTGTTTTAAAAGACAAATGGAGATCAGATCACACGCCCAGCAATACTTTTATTTGTTGAAGACAACTTTTAGCCGTAGTCATTGTGACAAGATAGTATATTTATCAACAGGTATGTTGTTTGAAATTTGTGACAGCGAGCAAACTTTGTAAGTTTGTATTGTAGTTTAGTAGCTGGCTACATTTAGCATTATTTAGTTGGTGCTCAGTATTGGTGCTGTGCAACGTTACTGAGGTCATGCGTGCTCATTTATCAAGTAGAGCAATCGTAAACTGGCTGTTTGTTTTACTAATAGACTCCCAGGTTTGTACAGTCTCTTGGTACTGCTGCACGTAGGTTGGAACAAGCAAAGTCACAACCGGCTTAGCCTGTGTCACAGCCTTTAGACCTTGTTCTTGCTTTTGGTCCGTGGTTACACCTTAAGCCCTAGTTTAGCCTTTAGCCTGTGTTTTAGCCTTTAGCCCCTGTTTTAGCCTTTAGTCTGTGTTTCAGCTTTTAGTCCATGTTATAGCCTTTAGCTGGTGTTAAAGTCTTTAGTCCATATATTAGCTTTCAGTCCATAAGTTAGCCTCTAGCTTTTGTTTAAGCTTTAAGTTTATGTTACAGCTGTTGGTGTATGTTTTGGCCTTTAGCCAGTGTTCTGTCACTCTTTAGTTAAGCTTTATTCTGCTTTTCTGTCCCTGTCCGTCACACAGTCCAGCTTCGGCATCCACCATTGCTGCTAAATAAACCAAAGCCAGCGTGGCGTTGTCACAAAGACTTCAGCACGCTGTAAATCACTTCGGTCTAATCTGACCTGTCCAGTCCTGATCAGGAAGCTGGGAATTAGCATTTCAAAAATAACTCATTCTAGCACCAATAAACTCATTTTAATTTGGGGATTATGATCGGGTATCTATCTAGATATACGACTATTTCAATATCCCTCAGAAAGTCCTCACAGTCCCTTTAAGTCACGTCGCTCATTTTTCAAGCAAAACAAGTGTTGGGCAGTAAAGAAAAACTCGTGTTGCCATACAGTGACTGAAACTACTTAATACTTGATTTTTACGTAAAATTCCCAAATGAAAGATCAAAGTTTTCAATAAAACAGAAACAATGTTCAGCATAAAAAATAATAGTGTAAAGCCAGTTCCGTATTCATCATACTTCACACTTCAACACCTGACTCCGCCTTCACCTGTCAACCAGACAGGAACGTGAGTTGCACTTTACAGCTCAAGGTTTGATGTTTTTTAGTCAAAATACTGAGTTTTCGATATCTATCCCGCCAGTTTCTCAATGCGTTACTCTACATTAGGCTCAAAACGTCAAAATTACACTTGGCTTGTATGAATAAAACTTATCAAAACGTGTGAAAATGGCTTGAGTTGAAATGTCGGAGGTGCTTCTATTTTCGGCAACAAAAATCAAAACCATCGTTAGCTTAAAGCCAGCTACTTTATTTAGCTTGTTTATTAATGCCTGGCTTCATATTCGACACCGAACTAGTTTATTCCGTTTGTCGAGACAAAAACCAAAGTGATGCACATTAGCAGCAGTCGCCCAAATGTAGTTGTACTTATTTGTGGTAACATTACCATCTCCCAGTATGAACAGAGGTGTCCACTTGTGCTGAGCTGCAGGTTTCTCCTCGGGGCTCAGGTCGCTGTCACTGTCGGCTGCGGATCCACTTTGAGAGGCTACAAAAGTTTCATGTGACACATGACGGCAAAGCTTTTAAATAAAGACTGAGGCCACACCCACAGTGCACACGTTGCTCCTCTTTTTATTTAGTAAATATTATTTACACATTTCAAGAACACATGCTACAGAAATTCAAATTTACAGCTCCCAAAACAATAAAAACAGCTCTTGAGAACAAAAATACCTGATGACTAAGGAAAATGTCATCCAGGCTTTGAACATTGAGAAAACATTCAAGTTTTTTTTTCTTTTCATTTAGTGTTTTTTAAATTCAATTTTCAACCAGTTTTGAACAAGGCCTCTTAAACTATGCAGTAGTGATTGTGCAGCATATATAATATATTCCTGGTGCTGCTAAAGCTCCCTTTGGTTTGTGCTTCTCTGCAGCGGTGATATTAGCACCCAAACATATGAAAAAGGGCCCCAGTGACAACCTCTTGGTAATCTATGATCCTTTTTTGTTTGTTTGTTTCTTCTTCTTCTTTTCACCTGATGTTGTCTACAAGTCTAATAATGTCGCTGTTCCATCTAATGCAATTTGAATAGAACCTGGTGCTACAAAGCAGTGCAAGTTTGTAGTTTCAAAGTCAGACACGTCAGAATGCATAGTACAAAAACAGTATCTGTGTTAAACTATGCAATAGCTTGTATCAAGTGCAATGCCAAGTTTGAATCACATGTCATCACACAATTTTTATTTACATTTTTTGTTAAAATCTTTCTTCCAATAGTCACACTGTCTCAGCACTTTTTTTTTGGACACAGACTCCAAACATGGGCTGCATTAGACTAAAGCAACTCTGAATGAATGGAACAAATTTGAAATCCCTGCATTCAGTTTATGGTGAATGTCACAAATTGGTGGTTTGTCTTTGAGTCATTCTAGTATCACCCCGATGATCTTTGATAAGTTATGTGTTTACGGCTTTATAATGGCAAAAGCCCAGCGCAGTGTATCATTAACACACAGTTCTTGATTTCCTTCAAATCGTACACTGATTGCTTTACATCCAAATAATGGATTTTGTACAATTACAAATACAGAAACAATCTAGAGAGCACCATGGTAACTGAACATATAGAAAACAAACTAGTGACCACAGTAACACTACTTTACATTCAATACCTTACACAACACTGTACATTAAGGCATGAGGTGTTGTTGATGCAAGATGTCAGCAGAAGATTCACTGAGAAATGCAATGCACTGAGGAATGAAATGCAACTCCTTGCAATGTATCAATAACATTGATACATAGCCAAGGCAAATTATAACAAGAAAGGCTCTCCTGCTGTTATATCAAACTGAAATTCATGTCAAATGTGGGCATTCTTATTTGTTGAACGGTCAAATGAATTTGAGATTAAACCAGACGTCATGTGTGCGTTCAGTTCTTTTTGAGGCTTAAAGGTCAGCCCACAGTTTGACCAGTGGCCAAAGGCTGAAAAGTAAAGTTAGCAGGGAATAATTGAATGTGTCTGCTTAGAGCACCAGCACTACCATTAATCTATATCTTCCACTTTACATAACCATGACTAAACTTAATCTGTTTTTGTTCATGCAGAGTGGTTGTTGGGTCTGAAGTTACAACAAACAAGATTTATTAATAAATTGAATTTGTCCTTCAATTGATTCACACTTCCACAGAGTTTAAGCTCTCTTAATGGTCTCTAAATATATCCCCAATAAAAAGACTGCATGTAAAATGATATGCAAGATTCCTCTGACATATGCTGCAAAAGCAAGGGATGCAGTTCACTATAGTTAAAAGAAAAAATGATATGTTGAATGGAGGTACCATAAATCTGTAACATGTCTATATAAGCATGTGTCTACTTTACATTGCACTGTAATCCTACTCTACTGTAAGTCAACTGTTGGCCTGTAATGAGCAGGGTTACTACAGTATATAATTGATGTAACTGGAGGTCAGCACAATGATTATTTTCAACAACTGTTTTGTAGCTGCACATTAACTAAATGCAAGTTGGATAAGTCAAGTCTATAATCAGTTTATGTATTACTCAGTAATACTGTATGATTCTGCTCACTGCCCGCAGTGCACAATATTATGGAACTGCACAACAGAGTGCAAGTTACTTGCGATTCATCTGATATTTTGTACAATTTACAGTACTTCCCATTCTCACCAAGTGTCATGCTTACATTTCCACCCTACAATCAAGTACAACAGTAGATGACAATCTGAAATATAGTATAAAGTGCGCAAAAGAAATCATGGCAATGACTTCATCTAACACGCTCACAATATGTCTTGAAACATTTTAAACATCACCATGTCTACTTTTTAGCGGCTTCATATACATTTGTCGCAGTGTTTCATAACAATACTCTGTCAATAGTGATCCACCAGGATGCTGCTACTGGAAGGTCTTGTGGTGGTCTCAGTGGAGAAGAGTCCAGGAGTGTTTGAGGTGTGTAGAAGAGTGTGGACAATCTCAACCAGGCATGAAGAAGCTTCCTGCGTGTACAAGTCTTGTACGGCCAATTCTAAGTTGTTAGCAGGTTTTTTCTGTCATCAGCTCAGGTCAAACCATGATGACTAAATCACCACCAGTAACTCTCAACACACTGTCAGAAAGGTGACAGTGATGTAAGGGTGATGATTTACATGTGGTGGATTTAACTCTGGAAAGTATTCAGTTCACTATTTTCACATGGCATTTACTCTCTGACATAATTCACAAGGTAGAAAACTCAAACAGGGTAATGAGATTAACTGGTGCACCATGAGTCCAGTGGTAAAAGTATAGATTAATTTGACAAACTGAATTCAGTTAACATTTTTCTAATTGATCAGCAGACGAAAAGACATTTGACACTAAAATCCAGAGGGACAACAAGTAGTATTTTTAGGTTACTTTGTGACTCTGACACAGGAGCTATTGATTATTTGTGTTTTGATAAAATTGTACAACTTACAACTGGATACTTAAGATACTTAAGATGTTAACTTTCTACCCTGAGAGAGATGTGGATATTCACTGTGAGAATATGTTGAATGTGCTACTTTCCATGTTGATGGTGACCAAGCTGATGGGACCGTTTACTTGAAATTATTTGGATAAAACATGTGCGCTTACAAGTCTCATCAAGCAACATATCAGAAATAATAAAGACAGCTTTGCTGGCTCTCTAAAGAAAACACAACTTTCCCTCTGGGATCTCTAGTGTCTAAGGACACTGAACTCATTCATGTAAACTAAAGCCCTTTTGTGACAAGATGCCACAAATAACACGATCACGGTATGAAAATGCTGAGTGTTCAGACCAACTTCACTTCTAGCTGCGCAAGTCTTGACACAAACATTCAAAAGCAGAATGAACTTGCTCATATTTTCATTTATGCACACACTTTTATAGTCAGCATGGTTAGGGTGATAACTACATTATCTGAGACCAGGCTGTTTTACTGGTACATCCTGTTGGTGAGATCATACTGTACACACAGTTTGGTTGACTGTACAAACACTTTAAGACAAAGTGTTTTAACTCTGAGACTGGGAAGTCCTGTTGAGTTGCTGGTTGTTGCAGCTGAGAAGCAGCACTTGGTTATCAGTTCAGGTTAGTTGATGGTAGTTATGACCATAGGTGGTGAGTTCTGTGCCAGCAGATTTGTATTTTCTTTACATAAATAAAAATCAGATGGTGGAATAAATGACAATCTACAGGAGTTATTACTTGCGCCATTTGCACTGTGCCATTTTTTTCTGGTGAGATTCACATCACTGAGGTTTAAGTCCCATTTACATCAAGCTAAACACCTAAGGAACAAACAAATTACTGAAACTGCCAGATTGAGGTGACCTTTGAACCTGGAGGAGTGCTGTTTGACAGCAGAGGCAAGCAAACAGGAGCGGAAACTGTGTTCCTGAATAATTAGGGCGTACCTATCAAGCAGTGCTTGTCTTCTATATGTTCAACAGCTCTCATCCACCCCCATGTACTTCAGAAAACCTGACGCCTTACCGCTTGGTCAGATGACAGCGGACGAGCCAGAGGAAGGAGAGTTTGAATTAGGGGAGGAGGGAAGGTTCCAGAAGAGCCACTTGCGTTTGCATTGTCGTCTCTGGTACAGGTAGTCCTCTTTGTCGCGCTCTTTGCGTGCTCTTTGGTAGTGGTCATCCTCTTTCAGGTACCACACAGGGGGCCAACGATGTTTTTCGAAGTATTCTTGATTCTCTGCATCAGAATAGAGTTGATCAAAGATGGGGGAAGCTCTAAAAGTTTTCATTTTGCATTTTCCCCTTATTTTTTTCCCTCTTGAACAAAGCAGTAACATCCAGGTGGTGGCCAAACAGCATTACTTGTTAGGGTTTACAGAAAGTTAAATGAGCTTTTAAAAGTACAAATCATAGACACTGAAATATAAACTGATGTCCAGCAGTCAGATCCTAGATTGAAATACAACACATAACAAATACTCTCTCTTATTCTCCTTGAGCAAATGTTGCAAATTGCTCCTATGTAGATACAGAGGGCTAATTCTAAGTCAATGGAAATGAATTCAAAGAAGTTCTATTATAGGCAATTTAACATAATTCTGGTTATTTCATTCGTACTTGGTCTATTTTGCTAAATGCTGCTAAATTCTTTGCACTGTCCCTTTAAGACTATCCACAGCATGATAGGTGCATTACCTGTAGACTTGGCCTTCATATCCCGAGGAAACTTGCGACAAACACTGTTGTAGTTGGTGCAGATGTGATGAAGACACCAGCCAGTGAGCTGTTGGGCCCCATGAAACTGCCAACACAAAAAAATGTCATTGTTTTCAATTTGTGAACTGCCTTTTTTGAAATAAAGAATTATCTGAGGGATTCTTTGAGACTTTGGGTTAAAATCCCACAATATTTGAGCTTGAGCTAGATCTGAAGTTCTTCTGGACTGTAATCAGTGAATCATGAATAAAAAAACTATTTTGTATACTTTACAAAAGTTCAGATCCTGCTTCTTATATCTAAATAGGCTCCGGGTCATCTGTAGCTCCACTTTATGAGCTGTTTTGATTTAGTTGTAAATGATATTTTTGTAACTATCATGTTAAATGATCAGACATGTTGAGTATTTGTCACTTGTTGATCCTGGGCAGCAGTTGTCAGGAAATACTATTGTTAACATGTTAGCATTACCACAATTTGCTAATAATGATATAAATTCACAACACTAGTGACAGAATGGTTGGAGCAGAAAGGGAAAATAAATAAATAAATAAATAAAAATATATGATGTCAAGATCCCAGGAATAGCAGAGAAAAACCAGGACTCTCATTAAACCTTCCTGGATGTTTGCTTCTTCATTCAAAAGCTTTCACATTTAAAATTATTATTGAATCTGTTGTGATTTAATGATAGCAGTATTTTGAAATTAATGAAATCATCAAAAAGTAACAGGTGTCCACTAGGGGTGTTAGTCAGTGACTCAGTTTTAAAATTGACACTGATGAACCACAGCTAAAGAAAAAAAAATCACCTGAACCTATAGTATTATGTAATGAAAGGATCACACTATGTCCTCACCCTGACCTGATTTTGCGTTGCTGTTCTTTGAAATAGTTCTTGCAATGGTAAACTGTATTTAAGATTATCTCAGCCTCCAGAGCAGTTCTCCCTTACAAATGCCTTCATTAATAAAAATCCAATTTGACAAAGCATTATATAAGAGCTTTACGTGCACCCTCTATTTAGAGATGACTGACGCATACCTGGGCCATATCCAGGTACACCAACACATCTCCATCAATGTCAGCCCCCATCATTGCTGCCTCTGTCAACACAGTCACTGTGTAGAGCTCTGAGAGAGACATAAAAGCAAGTTACCGCAGGTGCACTGCAACTCAGAAACACTCACAATGACTTTGTGTAATACAATCCTGTGGCTCAGAAGGTAATATAAATACCAGATGTAATACCTGTAAGTGCAACCAGGTGGGGGAGGCAAAGACGATTGGCAAGAACAATAAGCTCCATTGCATCCAGGTCAGGCCGAGAACAAAACCTGCCGGTGTAGAGATACTCGAGCACGGCCCTCATACAGCTGCGAGTTGTGTTTGGAAAAAGCACCTTAGAAACAGTGACATGTGGCACGGTCATTATTGAAGAACTGAGGGCTTCACTGGGTGTTAGATTTAACGACAAAACAAGGAGTCCACTTTAACATTTTTATCTTTATGAGATAGATTCAGATTCTCTGTTTTTGTTTCAGTGACAGTACAAACAAAAAAGATTACTGTGCACTTTTCAAAGCTGATAATATGGCAGTGTATCCAAAAATAGCTCTGTGCCTTTTTTGATTGTTTCTCCTGTTTGCCTTACAAACATTTGCTTAATAGTATTATTTTTCTGTTGAGGTAGAAAAACAATACACTGACCTCAAAGAGGTTTCTCTCATTTAGATCACAAAGGCAATTGCATTAAAACAGATTTGCAATCCTCTAATTAAATTATGCCACCCAGTTCATTATTCTAGGTCAGTTTATGTATTGATCTGAGCAGTGCTGGTGTATTTTTGTGTTTTTAAAGTAATTAAAGTTTAATTCCAACTGTTCTATAAATTAATTGGCGATAAGACGACACTGGAAATGCTACACAAAGAGAAATAATGTTTAACACAGTGCTGCCTTTTTTTCTATGCTTTGGTGCAAATGGTGTCCTTTCCCAAACCACGAAAGAGCTTAAGCACAGTTTGTTGACTTACCTCTTTGGTGCAGCTCTCCACAAAAGGCCCACCAAACATAGCTGCCATCCAGTCACAACTAGAGATGAGTAAAGGCTTGTGGGCCATGATGGTTCCATCATCTAGCTTGAAGACTACATCTGAAACACAGACAGGTAGGTAGAACACCTCCATCACACTTGTATCCACACACACATGAACAAACAGATAGATGGTTTTTCCCCTCACCAGAAAAGGTGCCTTTAGCCAAGCACTCTTTGACTCTGTTTGTGCGCCGTACGTGGAAGGCTTTGGTGATTTCTTGGTTCATGAAGGCTTCGTTGTTGAGTATGTTTGCCACCATCATCCGTAGGTCAAAAACCTCCAGCAGCTCAGCAATGTGTGCAATGTGCATTAGCTCTTTCTCATTCTCATCCAGCTGACCTGTGTACAGGTAACGCAGCACAGCTCTGAAAGGGCCCAACTGCATGGACTGGTCCATATGCACAACAGTCATGGGCCGAGGGCTGTATGTAACAGGGTCGTCCACCAGCTCCTCCTGGATGCTCACAAAGGCCCGACTCCACGAGGAGAGAAGTCTCCCTCGTCTGCCTCCCTCAGAATCTTTCAAGGTCCCATCACTCGTGCAAGCCCTCAGGTTGGCCCTGTCTCCATCATCACTGCTTTCACAAACATCAAAGCTAGCAGCACGCATCAGCAGCTCTCGACCGGAGAGAGGACCACGAGGGGGCCTTTCTGTCTCCTCATGTTGTGTGTCCATACTAAAGAGGTCATAAAACTTTGAGGAGGATGTCGCCAAGTAGATTTTATGTGCAAAGATTTTCTGCCGCTCCTGCAGGACCAGGATGACGTCAGCACAGTGTGGGTCCTCCAGAAGACCAACTGGATGCTCCTCTGTGGTGGTTGGTGGAGGTGGCACAGTGATTATGGGTGGGGGAGGTTTTGGTGGCAGGAAGGGTGCCTGAAGGAGAGGCCGCTGAACATTTCTGAGGTGAGATTTCCAAAACTGCAGGTGGCGTCGTGAGATGAGCGCAGCCCTGATGGCATTGTCAAAGACATCCTTCACCCCAAACTGAGCCACAACACTGGTTTCATAATATGGCACTCCTAATTCTTTGGCCACCTCCCTGCCTCTCTCTGGAGGAAGAATCTCATTGGATTTGATTGGCCTAAAAAAAAAGAGGATATATCAAAAGACATTCTGGCAAAAGGAAATAGGACATTGAACAAATCACATTTTGCTCTTGGTCTTATATTAAAGTCCATCCACCTAGCTAAAGGCCTCCGTGCCCTGTTCACTGCCTCCAGGTCTGCATATCGCAGGTCCAGCTGACAGCCCACCAAGATGACAGGAGCACGGGGGCAGAAGTGCTTGATCTCAGGGTACCACATGGTCTTCACATGGTAGAGAGAGTTTGGGTTGGCTATCGAAAAACACAGAACCACCACGTCAGACCTGAAATGAAAAAGAACAAAAATTCTCTCAACTCAAGGCCACAAAAGCAATTTATTGTTGATCAGTATTAAAACTTGAAATGTCTCACCTGCCATATGCAAATCTCCGGTCCTTATGATGGTCTCCAAAAGTATCCCAGAGGCGAAGTGACACGCTGACATCATCCACCACATCCCTGGATCGCTCTAATACCTAATCAGGATTAAACAGTCAGGGATGGTAAACCAATTGTTCCTTGAAGGCATTAGCAAAGACATGTGTATAGCTAATCTGCATGTGAGCCACACTTTGAACATTTCACTCCTGTCACAAACATCTTGCAGTTTTAAAACAAGCAGGTTATCTTGGAACGCAGCAAGCTTGCACACTCACCTCTTGGCACACTCTGTACTGGTCAATTGCCCAGACTGTGGGCACATGTGTTGCTAGTAATTGGTACTGAGTCAGTGTGGCATTGCAGGCCCGGGCACAGATAAGGCGGGTCTTTCCGACGGCATTGTCTCCTACGACCACACACTTGATAGTTTCAACGTTTGGCCTCTCATAGTCCATATCAGAATCTGTCAGCTGGGACCTGCAGATGGAAGCGCATGCAGGGAGAGCTTTGAGAAGAGAGCGCCTGAAATTTCTATCTACTGTCCTGGGTGGTAAAGGAAGAAGGATCAAAATGGATATGAGACGCTGTGACTACTCCTCATCTGCACTGCTCATTCTGCCTGCAGAGCTATCAATGGAGAGTCTCGTGACTCTCCTGTACCCATTCACAAGTTCTCTGTCCTGCTCCAGATCCAGGGGGGAATTTAAAGGGACAAGCAAACAGAAACGGCTCACTCTGCTTTAAGGATTTATAGAGTTGTACGACGGGCTCAGCATGAAAGGGAATGTTTCAAAAGCATCACTTTTATAAATGGACTGGACATTACAAGAAACAATTATCAATTTCAGATACGTTGACTTGCTTTATAGTTCTAAATACAGCCAATGAACACTGCTGGATACATATCTCACCCCTCAAAAAACATTTGCAAGCCTGAAACGATCCATCTTATTCTCTTAAAACCCAAAGTTCACATATGTGGACATTACAAATCAGCCATGATACTTCATTTTTTAAATCTTTAAATGTGCTCTATTAGCTACATGTAGATACACCCTGTCATTTTCAGGTGATATCCCAACTTGAAATCTATTTCAGTGAAAAAAAAACAGTGTAGTTATCCATGATAACACTTTTTATACTAAAAACTAATGGCAAACTAATAACACTAATAACTCAGTTGTGTTTCTATGCTTGTGTTTTTCTTATTCCAAATAGCAAGTAGAAATTTAGAAAAGCAAACCAGACAAAAGCTCAGGTCTCAGGAGGTTAAATCACAAGTCCAAAAACTTTTATAGTTTACCCTCAACAATCAGCGCTTTATTTCACAAAATAACTACTGGAAAATGGGTCATTGAAAAATAGGCATCAACATTTGTTCCAGCGTTAAACAGATAAACTAGACTATTTTTATCTAATGAAAATGGGAGCTGGTGATGAGGTATTCAGACTGGTTTCCAAGGGAACTGTAACTTGTGTCTATGTGTGTCATAGCCATCAGACCATCCTTCATTTCTCTAATAATGAATCTTCAATTACTGAGAAAAATTAAGCACTACATTAAAATGAAAATGAAAGAATAAAAGGTCCTGTGCGGTCATGCATGTTGTCCAACCTAATTGTTCCAATTTGTGCAAAAGGCATCAAATTTATTAGAGACCAGAGGCCGAGACCACCATCTGAGTTTTGTCCCAGATTCTTCCACCAGTGTCCCTGAATCAGAATAAAGTTTCATATCCATACACTCAGATGAAGCTACCTCTTTGTGAATGGGTTCATACGTCTGTAGTATCTCTGTGCCTGCTCGGACCCCGTGGACCTGCTTTGAAAAGATAACCACCCCTCTTTCTTCAGCATCACCTAAGCTTGACCTGAATCACAGCCACAGTTTTATTTTTTCTTTCCTCAAGCAAGATGTTATGTGTTATGTATTGCATATTATGTATGTATGTGTATTTTCTGTTAAGAAGAGGTATTTTTCACTTGAATTTATGCTTTTTTTGCACAGTCCCCCAGAGAGTACTATTAAGGGTTACTATGATTTGTTTTCAAACGGTCACTTGCCATTCATAAAATCAGCCTTTCATTGACTGCGCGATCTGCATTCCTATAGGCTCAGTCTCACCTCCGCTAAGACACAAAGGCATGTGACAGTCTGACCTTAGGCTGGGCCTGCATGACACTATAGAGATACAACGCCTCTAATATTACTCATTCACACGTCCTTTCCTGTTACACTGCGCAACTCCAGACTTCATTCATCGTTTTCATACAGTCGAATATTACAAATAACCAACGCAAAGCCTTTAGATTGAGGACCATAGCGATCATAAAGTAAAAAAAAGCATGCATCCTGGGTTTTGATCTGAAACAAGAATGATGAAATAGTAAATTTCCTACCAGGAGCGAACAGTCCCTCCTCCTCCTCCACCGAGACACTAGTCATGAGGCTCTGCTGCATTACACGTTATGTAACACTCCGTCACTGACTCTTGAGCCCGTTTATCTGCCTTCGTGTTTAGCACTAAAAACAGCGAATACAATATAAAACATCTTCGAATCCCATGCGAGAAATCTCCGTAATCTTACCGCAACATAAGGAAGTGCTGCATGGGGTTGGTCGATGATCGAGACAGAAAGCAGGGCTCCATCGGATGCGGCTGGCACCTGACGGCAGCTCGTATTAAACTTCATCTTCAAGGCAAGGTGAAGCAGGCTTGGAAAAAGGCGGCCACAACCGCAGATGTTTCAGGAAACGTCCCCTGGATCACTGCGATTTTCCGATTGCATTGCCAAGAAGGATACGGCCGCTGATCTGAGGTCTGTGCGCGCGCTGCAGAGCTGCAGCTCTGACCGTCATGGAACCACCTCCACTTACTGTAAGGCCTCCGTAGCTAATAATAGGCTGGCGCTCCGACGAAAAAAAAAAGAAAAAACATTCATTACAAAACACTGATCCACTTTAAAGTCGCGCAAATCTCCTTCCACAGCTCCCAAGCAGCCTGGACTGACCGGCCTGCAGTTCTGCACATGCTCCTTAACCCTCTCAGAAGAACTGCGATTGAACTTTGCACAGTTTGCAGTGGACTATGTTTGAGTGACGAGTCTAATGAAACACATCACAAATCCCCCATGCACTCAGACTGGGGAAGATAAAGAATGCACTGTCTGCTAATCCAGTAAAGTGACTGTAGAGATTAACTCAGGAATGTAGGGTGCATACTAGGTATATACCCACATGTTGGTCCCATGTATGACAGACACAACAACATAGTTTGTTTGAAGCATCCAGCAGCAATGATGCAAAAAAAGATGCATGAGTCATCTTTGCTGCTGACTTTTTATTTTTTATCATTTTTTCTTGTTTTACATAAGACATCAGCTGTTTCTCAGCACAAATTCTTTCTTTCTTTGAAACAGAGTATTAGGGTTCTCCTCTGCTACTCTGATCTGATATCTACACTTACTCATTTAAAAAGGTAATAAACAGTTGATGTGTACATTCACTGAAACTTTGTGACTGTAAATTTGCACAGGTATATCCAACAACTCAAAGCCTTTTGGTGATTGACTTGAAATATTGGATTTATTTTGAAAGAACCCCCCCCCTCCTTTACTGCTCAACAGTCAATGAAACCTTCATTTCACATAATGTGACCACAATGAAAGCGCCTCCCTTTCTTTCACAGTACTCCAATTATCATCCTGCCTTTCTTAAACAAAAAAGTTCATGTTCTCTTGACGTGTTTACCCTGATAACTTAAAGGTTTATTTTTCCTATGATAAAGCATCTGTATTTGATTACAAGACAAGACCAACTTATGTATGAACAAAGAAACAGAGAACAGAGTGAGATATGATATATAACTTATCTCTTAATATACTGACACTATTTTAATCTTTAATCCTTCAATGCTTTGGAAAGTCAGAAGTCTTGATATCATTAACTGGACTAATGAGACAGGAGAAAACCACATGTTCAGTACCAATGCATTAATTTGGACCAAATTTCTACAAATCATCACAGTTGATGCTGCCTCAAAAGTCCACACATCCATCATAAACTGAAATCTTATGAACTGTTTTAACTTTGACCTCTGTCACTCTGAGCTGTACTTTTCAGATTACTCACTCGAACAATCCAGCTTGGTATTTGTTCATCTTGACTCAAGAATCAGGAGGATAAAACCACAGTTATCTTTGATCAAACAACTGCATTTGTTTTTAAACAGATTCTTCAGCAGTTAGGCTGATTAATTTTGGTTGGTATTATTAGTGTAGTTTTGTTTTGATTCTTCTTACTGCAGGAGGAGGCAGTTCATGAAGCACGTCAGCTTATCAGAATGGTACTAATCAGGTCACATGTTTGAAAGTATTAGTAGTGATTTCTCATGGACCCAATGATGCTAATTAACTCTTCACTTTCAGCCAAGTACTGTAAAGACTGTTTTATCATCACTGTAATGTTCAGTTTGCTCCACCAGATGAGGCTGACAGCTTACATTTCATCATCCTACATGCCACAACATGGGCATATACAAAAAGAGAACAAGTTTAGGGCAGTCTGTTTAAAAAGCAAAAAAATAATGGCATTGGAAAATCATGTCATTTGTCTACAAAAAATATGTCATAAGATGATAAAACATGTTATTATATTAAAGCTTAAGTCCAAACTAACTGCTACAACTACAACAAAAAAGGAAAATAGGCAAATCTGTGATTTCAGGGAGCTCTGAAAGCTGCTTTTATAGGTTACATTTAGAAAACAAAAACTAATAAATGTTATGCACAACCTAAAACATCAGGACTGAATAAACAAGTAAAAAAGTTAAATATTTATTTTTTGGCAGAAAGGACAAGGTAGGACTGGAGGTGGAGATAAAGATAACCTGTGTGAGCCTCCTTCACTCCTCACAAATAAAGATTTTCCAGCGTTTCAGACTTAATTGCACTTCACACAGAGTAGTCAGCTGAATCTCTAACTGTAATTAACATTTACAGCTAAGTACATTTTTGGGTATAGTTTTGATTCTATTTATTGTGAATGCAATATTGGTACACACTCATACATGCCTGAACCAGAAAGCAGTTTCCCCAATCGCACTAGGTGTGAGTCCATGAGATGGACATTTTTTTATTTGCCATTAAAATACAACAATGTATGAGTCATATTTTTTATTCAAATAAAAAAGGGGAAATAAATATATTACACAGCAACAGTTAAGGCACTGAAGATCATTTCCTAATTTTTTCGGAAGTGTGACCAAGAAAACAGTCTCAATGCCTCGATGACAAATAAGTTACAAAACAAAGCTGAAGTACTGATTTACCACACTCTATTTTATATTGTGCAACAAGGGACGGGGATAAATGTTGTGTAAGCAATGGCCATTGTTGACAGCAGATTTAAAGTGAACTCAGTGCACCTACGGTCAGAGTCCAGACAGGTCGAGGTCTCCTGAACTATTCAGATAGTCTGATTGTTACTGTTTGTGGGTTTCTCTTTCCTTCTATATGGCTGTGGCTGAGTCAGGCTCCAAAGCTGTCTTCTCTCTGGACTCCTACCATGTCTCTGAGGAGCTCGGCTTCATCCTCCCTGATCCTCTGGTAGGTGGAAAAACCCCAATGGATCATTTGTCTTTTCTCTCTTTGTAGAGCTTTTACATTTTACCTTTTAAGAAGACAGAAATATCTGTTAATCAGGGATCCTAAGCCTCTAAAGGTAAAGCAAATCGAGGTATCAGGGAAAATTATGCCTCATTTTGGCCTATGTAGAGATTCAATCACTGAAACTGAATGTTATCAAGCTTTTTTTAAACAGTACAACTGTTTCTCTGAGTGAATCAATTCCTCCATCTTCAAGGTTCTCGATTGTAAAACAGCTTGAGATAAATGGATTCAGAGGGGTTGAAATCTTTCGCTGCTACTGTTTGCTTTGTGTGGTTAAGAGTGTATATTCTTACAGCAGTGTTCGCAAAAGCTCAAGTCAAAACCACTGTGCGAAGCCTGATATCATTTCTTCAGTCATTCTATTAAACATTAAAATGTTAACTTAGTTGAGGTTTTTGAGTCTTAACTGGAAAAGTCTGAGGCTTTTGCAAATCCGTGAATTGCTTCCCCCCATTCCTATTGTCTCTGGTGTCTGTCTCTTCTTTGTGGTGCCTACTTCTGTATAAAGGAAGAACTCCCACCCTACTACCAGCCATGGATGGATATCGCTTTCAGACTCCCAGAGCTTGTGCACTCCCACGAGTTGCGCTCCCTCATTAACAAGGTACATGGGAACAATAAAGTGAGGACAGTTTCTTGTTTTTATGGGGCCATGGTTCAGTTTTGATACCCTGTTTGTGCAGATGCCCCTGCTGAGCAGCCAGTTTCTGCAGAAACACAGAGAGTTACGTCTGGCCCACCTGGCCCTCAGCATGATGACAATGGGCTATGTGTGGCAGGAGGGAGAGAATGACACAGTTGAGGTAAGGTTTTTTTTTTTATTATATTGACCATTTGCTTCCTTATCTCCACAACAGTCGTCAGTTTGTCTCCGTGTTGTATATCTAAAACTGGTAATGCTTCATCTTCAACTACTTCCTTAAAGCTTCTCCCCAAAAGCCTGGCCGTTCCATACTGGGAGATATCACAGCGCCTAGGACTACCTCCAATTCTTACCCATGCAGATGCAGCTCTGGCAAACTGGAAAAAGAAAGATCCAGAGGGGTAAGACTGGTTGTCTTCTAAATGCCCCCTCATTAAGCAATGTGGTTATAATTTGTCTTTTTTTTCCTTTCATGTTCATCTCTTTGTCTCTCGTGCCAGTCCACTTGACATAGAGTGAGTCCATTTTCATTAAATCTGCAATCCTAAACTCATGATGTACCATGTTACACAGACACTACACAAGGTAACTTTTTTTAATCATATGATGCAGGAATCTGGAGCTGCTTGTCACCCTCCCTGGTGGAGATAACATGCAAGGTTTCTTTTTGGTTACTTTGCTGGTGGAGCTGGCAGCAGTGCCTGCACTAAGGGTGAAAAATTAGCGTGTATTTCCTTATGCATAATAATTCCAATAGTACTAATACCACATTAAAAAAGCTAGATTTAATGAGGGGAAATTGAAAACAAACCTTTGTTGCAGAACATTCCTGTCGTGATCAATGGTGTCAGGTGTGGTGACACTGAGGCAGTGGCCCAAGCTCTGGAGACCATTGGCCAGTCCATACAAGACATGACGGACAAACTCAAACTAATGCACGGTAATCAATCAAACATAACTTGAAGTACTCATAATCATCCTGATAAACATGTCCTATGATTGATTTTCATTTATCTTTAGTGTACGTGGAGCCTTCAGTCTTCTACGGCATCATGAGGATCTACCTGTCAGGGTACGGAAATCCTTTTCTTCCCTCCATTTTACTCCCTTCATTTTTCCATCAATAAATCAATCAGTCCATATTTGTTAAGCACTGAATCACAAAAAAAGTGTTATCTCAAGATGCAAAATCAGCAGGTCTTGACAAGTTTAGCAGTAAGAAATTTCTGGTTATTCAAGTTTTTATGTCTCCAAGGCATGCTTTGAGTCAATTGCTTGGTTTCTTATAGTTACATTAATGTATTCACTGCGGGGTCAAAAAAATAAAGGTGACACCAAAGTAACGGTCACACACTTTTATATTTTGTTGGACCGCCTTCAGCGTTGATTACAGCACACATTCGTTGTGGCATTGTTTTGATAAGCTTCTGCAATGTGACAAGATTTATTTCCATCTATTGTTGTATTGATTTTTCACCAAGATCTGATTTTGATGATGGTAGAGTCTGACCACTGCACAAAGTCTTCTCCGGCACATCCCCAAGATTCTCAATAGAGTTAAGGTCTGGACTCTGTGGTGGCCAATCCATGTGTGAAAATGATGTCTCATGCTCCCTGAACCACTCTTTCACAATTTGGGCCCAATGAGTCCTGACATTGCCTGTGCCATTAGGGAAGAAAAACTCCAATGATAGAATAACCTCGTCATTCAGGTAGTCAGCTGACCTCAATTTTTGGACACAATATGTTGCTGAACCTGACCTGACCAATTGCAGCAACCCCAGATCATAGCACTGCCCCCACAGGCTTGTACAGTAGGCACTAGGCATGATGGGTGCATCACTTCAGCTGCCTCTCTTCTTACCCTGATGCACCCAAGATGATGGTTCCCCACTATCCTTCCACTTTTTAATAATGCGTTGGAAAGTTCTTAACCCAATTTTAGTAGTTTCTGCAATCTCCTTGGATCATCTTTTCCATGACCACAGGATTTGTTTTTCACAATTGTTGGAAATGTGAAGTTACTCATTGCATCTGCTGGGGTTAAATAACTTGTTGCCAGCTAAAAGTTAATCACCCATGCAGTAACTAGCCAAAGGGATGCTTTTACCTATTTGCTTAGTTAAATCCAGGTGGACATATATTTTTTTGGCCAGGCAGTGTTCAAATAATTGTCATCCACATACCCGTGACAGTTAAGAGTGTTTTCTTATGACACTACCCGGGGGATGCATAAGCAAGATAAAATATAAATGTTCCTTTTGCTGAACCTTGTAGAGCTCCAGAACTCAACCTAGTGTGCACAGAAGACATATTTTTAACATGAAAAAACTGAGTTTGATAAGATTGTAATGATTTGTGTCTGGGCTCATTTAAATAGGTGGAAAGACAACCCCTCTATGCCAAAGGGACTGGTTTATGAAGGTGTAAACACAATGCCAATGGAGTATTCCGGTGGGAGTGCTGCACAGAGCAGTCTCCTGCACTGCTTTGATGAACTTCTGGGGATCAAGCATGAAGAAAAAAGTGGTAGGATTCTTATTTTAATGCTCAGTCTATCAAAAAGGTTGCTGTGTGGAGAGAGAATAACTAATTGTCATCATACTCTTATGTAGGTGCCTTTCTGACCCGCATGAGGAACTACATGCCACCTGCACACAAGCAGCTGATCCATGACATCTCGCTGCAACCCTCCCTCAAGAGTTTTGTCCAGAAGCAGGACAGTGAGCGACTCAACCAGACCTTTCAGCATTGTGTCAATAAACTACTGGGTCTACGCAACTACCACATCAATGTGGTCAGCCGCTTCATCACTGTTCCTGCTGCCCGTGCAAGACAACTCCGCAACAGGAGTCAAGACTCAGAGGGGGAGATGATCAGCAGAGCACCTACAGCTTTGGAGGAAAGGGGCACTGGGGGCTCCGGCATTATGACCTTCTTAAAGACTGTGAGGGACCAGACAAAAGGAGCCTTCCTGACAGATAACGGCAAAGAAACAGAGCAGAGCAGCTGATGTGGACATACAGCAAAGTGTTTAGTACAACAAAATATCTGTCGGTGAAGCACTAATTTCTTATTAATACTATTTAACATATCAATAAATGCATCACATAAAGCAATACAATCGCTTGTCTTACAAGTGGCTCTGTTGTGTCTGAAAATTTAACCTCAGCCTAATGAACACAAGTGATACACATCAGTCCGTCCAAACCAAAACTCAAACCATTTCTCTGGCTCGCCATTAAATTCAACCACTAACTTCTTTATTGATCCAGCTGGAGTCCAAAAATGCATCAGACATCTGCTCCAGACCAACACATTTGGTGGACATTTGAACATAAAGGGATTTTAAATTGGTCCCTAACCACCTTATTGTTTTATGGTTTTTGGAGTGGCTTTAAGATTCATGTCAATGCAGTTCAGACTTAAAACAGCTGGTTTGTTTTCTGTTGCTTGAAAACACAGCAGAGGCTTTATATCTTTCTCGCATTTGTTACCTTTTTAATTTGGTCTGAAGTTACAAAACTTACATTTTCAGTTGTTGAAAAATGACCATATGAATAAATGTAATCCCACAGTAAAAAGAGGAGCACTAAAAGTTCATGCCATAAGAAGATTACACAGGGTTTGTCTTCCAAAAGTAAAGTAAAACAAGGCAAAGGCAAGCTGTCTACATTGATGATAGTCATTTGAAAAGGTGTGAAATCCACACCTGCAAACTCTCCCAGACGCATTAAAGCATCGACAGGCTGCAACCTGACCTTTCCCTCCTACAAAATAATCCTCCTCTGGTGTGTCTCTTCTCTTCAGTGTTTTCTCACAATGGGTTTGTCATGTCAATGCACATCGCACAAAGCAGAGCAGAGATACATCACTTATCAGGGCAGTTACCTCAGCAGTCCTGCCGTCCTCTCCCGGCCCACATCCAGCCCTCACATGCCCCATGATGTTCACTTCCTGGACTGAGAGTGTGGAAAACCCAGAGCGATGAAGGAAAGGATTGTGCCATGAATGGCTCATGCTGTGTAATCTTCACCTTGCCTGGCTCATCTGCGCTGGTGTTTCATTACAATAGCAGCCTGGCAGGATCAGATAAGGCAGACAGTGCAGCAATTAGACATGACAATTCCTCCCTGACCTGAACGATTCACCTCAACTTGCCCTCTTTTCTTTTTTAATGCTGGGCAGCAGGACAGACAATGGTGAGAAAAGAAAGAGTGGATGTCATAAAAGTCAAACTTATTTAGATTCATATGTTCAAGATGTTTATTTTTTGGTCTTAAAGAGACTGTTAGGAGTGTCCATATAAAGTGGATTGCAGCGACTGTTTTGGCTATAGGACTTGTGAAAACTGTCGTGAAAAATGAAAGGCGATCAGATCTTCCTTTTTAACACAATTCCTCTTTGTTCAAGACATTGTTTCACTGGATAGATAAGGCCAGGTAATACATTTATTAACAGTTACATAGTGCTGTTGTTTGAAACATGACAACAGACAAACTTTGTAAGTTTGTACCATAGTTTAGTAGCCAGCTACATTTGATGCTACTCACAGCCCGGTGCTCTGAATCGTATCAGTAAGATTCAAAACTAGTGAAACCGGTTTATGTCCTACTAGTGCTCATCTATGAAGCAGAGCAAACATAAGCTGCCTCTTTATTTTATTGACAGACTCTCAGGTTTTGAACAGATCACTGCAGTGTAACTGCTGAATGTGGGTTGGAAAGAACATTATCACAAACAGCTTAACCTTTTCTTAGCCTAAAAAAAAATAGATACGATTTTTTTTTTTTTATTTCAAGTTTAAAAAAGGAGAGGTGAAATATTAAATTGTGTTCATTTTCTCAACAATAAGAAATGTGAAAATAGTTTTGAACTTAAGTGCAACTAATTCTTGAGGTTAGTTTGGGCATCAAACATATGGCTGTTTATCAGCTTGTTTTTCTCATGGGTTAATTACAACTTAAATAGCTGTGACTGCTTTACAGGCTATAACACTAAAATGCAGTGAGAAGTTCAAGCTAGGTGAAAGTGTGATATAGATTTCATCAGGAAGCGTAGAAGAAATGTATGCATTCAAGCAGCCTAGGTTTGGAAGTTCTGTCATGAATCACATCACGTTAATGGTCTATTTAGATATGTTTCACACCCTGAGAAAAACATGACAGGAAGAAGAGAGGAGGTGAAAGGTGAACAGAAACTATGCAGGGATGAAAAGTTGAGTGGCAATGACGACAAATAGTGTATTCACAAGTCACAGTGATCTGATTAGAGCCTTCACCCACAGCCAAAGCAAATAATCCCCTTCCTTATTGCCTGACTGTGGGGGACTCCCTGACAACTAAAAAACACAGGCCATCTCTAAGGATGTCTTCATTGTGTGGTTGGGGCTTTAGTTCCACCTTGTATTACCAACAGCCAAAAAAATGCATACACACATCTGCTTATGAATCACTGCTAATGCACTTACAGTGTTTTGAGATGTGTTATGAAATTATAGATGTCAGTATTCATCATGATGTAGCAACGTTTTGTCTTGAATGTTCTGGAGAAATGTGTGACAAATCTTGTGTAGAATTTGAGTCAATGAACACATCAAATCACATGAATGATTTTCCACATGGCAAAGGGCATCTGGAGTCACTCTTGTTTTCATAGAGCTCTTTCAAACATCTATATTTCATCTATCAGAGCCAACAGGAGCACAGGCGTTGGTTCATTTTTGGTCAGACAATCGGATATCTGTGCCTCAGTGGTTAACCACAGGATATCCTGGATTCTGTTATTTCAAAATTCAATTTATGATGCTGCCGCTTACCTCAAGCCAAGCAAAGCGGGGACCTTTTCTCACCCTGTGAATGAGCAGCCACGATGGCAGCAGCTCAGGACTGATTGTCTTTGGCGTGCACACGGCGGGCGTTGCTGGGAATTATGGACTGCATGTGCAGTTCGGTAGGTGACTCTGGGCTCGATGCTTTCTGCTCATCTGGACCTCACTATCTTTGTAAAACATCAACATGCCCACAGGTCAGGCATGTTTTCATTTTTCAACAACAGGACACTTCAGGCGCACCCACAGTGGAGCTTTATGTCCTAATTACCGTCTGTCATCACTATTGTTTCAATTATGATACGGTTGGAGGGAGCTAAGGTTACTTTCAGTGATTCAGATCATTTGGCCCACTTTAGCAAAAAGATTTTCAAAAAGTAGTGCTTTTGGAGTTTACAATTAAAATGATATAAAAATGACTGACATTCATTTTTTAAAGCTACCATACTTCTGCTTTTGATAACCATAATTCCCAAACAAAAAGCAGACTATTTAATGATGTGGTTTAATGAAAAAACACAAACATGTCAAGAGCAAGGCCAGCTTAAACCGATTTCATTCAGTTTGATATAATATATTAGATGTATAAAGGGAATGTTACAAAATTCTCACTCTGATTTTTTTTTTTTAACTTTACTGAACCATTTAATTATTCCTTGTGCTTTTTTAAGAGTTAAAGTGTTGTGACACAGCTGCCTTACATTCTTTAATCTGAAACTGATTGTGCTGTCCGGTTTTACTTGAAATGGTAGCTTTTGTTTGTTCCAATGTGTCTCATTTGAAATTCCTCTACTTTTTTATCCAGAATCAAAACTGAACCTGGTTAAAGTCTTTTCATGGGACTCTCTTAAGCTAGGGATCACAATTGTCAGGAGTCAGGGGTTTGTGACGTGGCTGGCAGCCCTCTTGATGCCATCATCACCTCCAAGTGGGTGAACCATCATCCTTTGAATAGCACTATTTGAAAGGTTTCCTTAGAAGCCCCTCTAGGAACTAAAAAACAAAGGAGGCCATCATTCTCTGAGTTGTGGGTTCAGACATCCCCTTTTTTGCAGATGACTCACCACTGAACAAGGCATTGGGTCCATCTGTCACCCACTTCTCCTTTCACATCATTTTCTCTAACCCCACAGTGCTTTTATGCATCACTCGTGCGGTTTGTTGGAGCAGGTTAGAAACTTTTGATGTAGTCATTTTACAGCAACTTTATCGCTTCCTCCCCGCTGACTCGACTGAAATGATATGCCTAAATGAAAAAAGGAAAAAAGAAAGCAGCTGTCATGCTCACAGCGGGTGTGAAGGGTAGTTTATTCAGGTGTTGAGTTTCTGCTGTTGCCGGTGTCAAACATCCAGTTCAGGTGACGTCACAGGAAAGCGCACGTCACACTGCAGTCTTTGTTCTTCCAGGAGAAAAAAAAAAAACGTGTGGCATTTTGGCCCCAATGATCAAAACACTGAATCATTCTGCATTGTGTTGCTACAGATCCTTCCTGCTTTGCATCAATGCATCAAATTGGATTAATGTTGAAACTCGGAATGTTTGAAATGACTCACTCAAGAAGTCTTGGAGCTAAAGCCTTCAGAAACATTTAAAGTGGATTAAATTTATTGAGTTCACAAGTGAAATTAAGCACAAAGTATAAAAAAGGCTCCTGTTTGCAGGTAGTACAAACTCTAAGTGTTGAAATTACAACTTGATTTGTGGACGTCCCACTGAATTTAAGGAAGATTCTCCAAATGTTACTTGTTAAAGTGACAGTGAGGAACCTGTCTGAAGTGCACACGTATTTGTTCTGAAAGATGAAAAGAGATTCCTTTAACACTGCTTATCTTTGATCAAGAGAACTCCCACCGGATAAAAAAGGCGAGGTATTATATTTAACACTGGTTACATGGAGCTGTTGTTTGAAAAGTGACAACAGGCAAACTTCGTAAGTTTGTACCGTAGTTCAGTAGCCAACTACATTTAGCATTACTCACAGCCTGCTGGTCGGACATATTTGTGACAGGTACGTTAGTGAATCCTGGTTATGTCCTATCAGTGCTCATCTACAAAGAAGAGTAAACATAACCTGGCTCCTTCTTTTATTGATAAAATCTCAGGTTTTGAGCAGATCACTGCAGTATTACTGCTGCATGTGGGTTGGAATGAACATTATCCCAAACAGCTTAGCTAGTGTTCTAGCCTTTAGCTCCTGCTCTATCACTCTCTTGTTAATAATTTTCAGTGGAGAAAAAAATACAGCTCTCTTTTCCCATTGATAAACCTTGTTTAACAGAGTGATGTTGTCACAGAGACTTTTATATGCCTTAAATCAATCTGGTCTGGTCCGACCCAATTGGGAAGCTAAGACTTAGCATTTAGAAATAACACATTTTAGCACTGGTAATCTCATTTTAGTTTGGGGGTTATGATTAGGCATATATCCAGATATCAGACTTTTTCAAGATCACTCTAAAAGTCCTCACAGTCCCTTCAAACTAATGCGCTTGAATCATGCCAATAGATGTAAATAGGGGGACAGTGAGATTTTAATTCACAGTGTTTAGTTCCTCATTTAGCAGTATTAGAAGTGTTGAATCAACTTTATAATCAACATTGCTGTTTCAAGAAACATTCCAAGGAGATTGATGGAAGAAATCAAAACAGTTGTTAGAAAAAGAAGGAATTCCATCATGAATTTCTTCAGTTTTTGTCGCTGTCTTTGTCTTTAACATTTGTGAGTCGCCCTCCACTTCTCTGTCCCCAATACAGGCTCTTTGCTGGGGTGAAATAATTGACACAAGTTTTGTACGGGCCTCCAGCACAGACAGCCTGCTGACCTGTCCTCATTTTGCTCATACTTGGGCTCTTTTAAATAAATGCATTAATGCTATAGAACTTAAAAAAAAACTCTTTCCCTCTTCCATACATACTGTGAAATGTGCTCTGACAAGGTTAATGAAACAAAGAAATGTGGCCACTACAAACTATAACCCCAGTGATCTGGTTCATGCTTTCATTGTCTTCTTACTTTGTAGTGGCTGCTGGCCAGACAGTGAACTGAAGGCCAATAGATATTTAAACACATTATTAAAATCCAGATTTTTTACACTCAGTCTTATCTCCTTTGGAAGACAAGATTCGAGAGGAAAATAATTAACAGAGAAGTCAAAAAAAGTTAGGGGATATGTTTAAAGTACAGATGAGTTTGCCTCATAATTATTTATATCCCAACTTTGTTCCTTCAAGAAAACTTTGATCAATAGCTTTTTAGCAGATTTACTTGAGCTGACTGTAACTATTTCAATCATTGTTTTAAACTATCATGTTAATGTCTGTATATCCATTCCTTCTGCTATCAACCATTCTTTTGTTTTGTGTTTGTGATGATAGATAAAATTTGGTGGTTTGTAGATCAAAACACTCTGTTCAACTGAAAATAGTAACAACCCAAAAACTGTTCAAACTGTAAAATGTGACCGCTCAAAATATGCTCATTTGAATTTAGTGGCAGCAATTGAAATAGGTAAGACATGAATGTTTACCAATGTGAGATATCTCTTCTTCTATTACAACTTTTGGGAATCAAGAACAGTTTCTGAGGTTCTGAAAGTGAAATGTTGTCCTGTTTTTCTATCATAAAGGACATAAACTGCTCAACAATTAAGATGATCGTGTCACAATGTGCCTAATGTTTGCGAGTCAGAGCTGCAAGCACCTGGACTCTTCTAATGCAGAGTCATACTGATTTTATATGTACAAAACCTGATGGGTCATTTTTAAGCTATATCCTCCTAGCATATAAGCAAACTTTATTTATGTTTGCTTATATGAAAGCTCTGTCAGTCCAAAACAACTTGTCATGAGCCAAAAAGTGAGTAAAGTTGTAACAATCTTCTCTGATGAGACCGTGTCCTCCAAACAGACATTTAATAGTGATGGCGGTGGCCGTGTGTGTTTTGGCAATCGTGCCAAAGTCTGGCTCATATTGGATTAGTATGTTCGCTCGCTGTATTGTCCTGCAGGGGGTGAATCGTGTTTGGTTACAGAACGATTTGAATGGCCAGTGTGACCGGGACCTTAGTCTCCAAGATCAACAGCCAATAGTTGTCAGCTGACACCCAGATAACAACAAAATGCAAAACTGTATGACCCGAAATTGAAGTTGAAAAACAACATCAGCAATGACTGTACCAAAAAAGAACATGCCTGCCTCAATAAATGCTGTTCTCCAATGTTTTCTTCTTCTACAGACTGTTTTCTTGCATTCACCCAAGGCCAAATAAAAAAAAAAACATTGGTCAATACTAGTTGCACTTTAACTGACAATAAATAAAAGGCGGAATAGTGCCAACATCCCAGGCTTTTCCTTATGTAAACAGTATTTATAGAGATTATTACGATACCTGAAAGAGGAAGAATAATCTAGATCTTTAACTGGCAGTTACACAGTGGATCAAACATCCACCCTTGGGGGGTTTTGTGGGGGGGCATGCTAGTTTGCCAACCCAGCCCACTTACTGCTTTGTGGGTTTGAAGGTCCTGCTCTCGTCTCCTAGAGCATGATCAAGCTATTGACCTTTGATCCCTGCATAACAACTGGATGTCAGCCATCGTCCTTTTCATGGGGCCATGTTTAGGTCTATGTGCAGGGGTAGTCTAGGTTTGATCCTAATCTGAAGTCATCCTGCATGTCAATACCCATTCTCCCCTAATTTCTTACTCCATGCACACTCCAACCTTTCCTATTCATGTCAGAAGATAAATATAGAACTTCTACAAAAAGTATCATTGTCGTGAACTTTGTTTGTTTGAAACATGATGCCAGTCAAGTCTGGTTTATGATCCTCAGATTGTTGCACCTTTTACCATCGATGTGACTCTGATACCTTCATCAAAACTGTAACTGAAGGACACTGGTGCAGTTTACAGCTGAGTCAAAGTAGCTGAGATGAGAGTCTTTATTTGGAAGTTTTCCAGAAATGTCAAAACTAAGAAGAGACCCCAAGTGAAGACAGAGCACAAAGCTGGAGGGATTATATATCCCATCTGGCCTGGGAATGCCTTGGGATTCCCCAGAAGGATCAGGAGAGGATTGTTAGAGAGACGCAGAGACATCTGGGTGAACTTACTTAGCCTGCTGTCACTGCATATAACCAGAGAAAAACTGATAGAGTATCAATATGATCTGTAATTGTGACTTTTATCGTCATTATAAGTAACAGGTTTGGGAGTAATGATGGAGTTAATAGTGGAAATATTTATGCTCATCTCAATTATTGAGGAAGAACAGAAGTTGATCAAAACTGCAGATAATTCAAGAATACAAGTTTGTGGTCAATGACTGTGAGCTTCAGTCCCTCTAATTGAACTGAAGTCTAAGTCCAGTTTATTTAAAAAAGTTGACTGCAGGGCTCGCCATGACCAAATACCCTCGCAATCCAGTTCCCCCCTGCTATTTCCTGAGAGACCTGGACCACACACTTAATATCAGATTTTGATGGCTGCTAGAAGAATACATGACATTCAGTTGGCTTCCCTCACAGGATTAGCAGAAGCCCACACACGTCACAGACTTTTGTCTTAAAGGTTAACACAACTTTGAGCTGTGTGACAGGGAATACAGCTCAACCACTCACCACTGCTGACTCACGACTGGTCCAGCCAGGTGCGAAACAGACCACTGTGTGATCCCACACTCCTACACACAGAAATGCAAATGTGCATACACACGCCCATGAGCACACATGCATGCATGTGTCCCTCTGACCTGCAGACAGAGATACCTTATGTTTGTGTGTGTTTACACCCACTTTCCACACTTGGTTTTACTCTCATGGCACATAGCTATTGTCCTCCTCCCTCTCGCTTTGCTGATTGACTTCCTCTTCCTCTGAGTTGTCGCTAATGTCACCTTCCCCGCTGGCGCCCACACACTCGTGTTATCAACAGCTCCTCATCCGGGTTACAAAAATACAGGAAGTTCCCCAAGGGTTCCTGAGTGGAAAAGAAATGTCCATCTCTCCTTGATACACTCACGTTTATTCCATCACACAGAATGCAGAAAAGAAAACAGTGAAGATCTCAGAATATGTTCAAAGTGTCCACTCTGAGATAATCCCCCCTTCAGATGGAATGCAAACATAGAGTGCAGCTTTGCAACAAGTGGAATGACAAGCCAAATCTGCAAGATGGATGAACCCCAGATACACAGACCAAAGAGGGCATCATCTGACAGATAAGATTAATAAAGGCAGAGATAAGATCAGTGTTGTAACTCACTTCAAAATTGTTCCATGGCAGTGAATCAATAGGCAGCAGAGAGAGAAAGAGTCCTCCTAACCAGACCCTGCTGTATTTTGCTCACGGACACTCTGTTCTGCAATATTTGGAAAGCACTCGAGTTTGTTTTCTCTGCATGGGTTAAGCTCATTAATCCTCACTGGCGATGGCTCACTTATGTAAGAAAAAAAAAGGGGGCTTCCTTTGCAGTGCAGCTACCGAGAGATGGAATGAAAATCCTGCAATGGTTGTCTAATCCCAAACTTCCCAGTAAAAACATTCCACTTCCTCCCAGGCGAGATCCGGGCTTGTTCGCATGCAGAGCTAAAGCAGGCAGAGGGTGGGCTGCTTCGAACAGGGGACAAGGTGGAGACAGATGGGGTCAGGCAGATGGGAGGAGCGGTCAGGTGCAACTTAGTGGCCTGGGGAGATCACTGGCATGAGGCCTTGCATTAGTCCACCAGGAACAGGAACAAATAGGAACAGATTTGTTCTGCTTCTGTCATTTGAAGAATGTTTTCAATCAGGTCAGAAGGAGGACATGATTTTATTGTGCCTGAAGCAAAGTGTGTCAAGAGTAAAGGACTGAAGATTGATTGTTTGAAACAGTCAGATAAATTACACCTTCTTTCAAACTACTGTTTCTATTGAGTACTAAATTGACCATTTCAGTCTGCAAGCTGCAAAACCTGTGTCAAGGAAATATAAAACCTTTTACTTTATCAGAGTTAGGTCTATGTCAACTGGACTAAATGTGGACATGTTCTTGACCTGACTGATCATATTGACCACACAGCAGGAGACAGGTAGGGATTCGCCTTCATCATCCCATCCATTTGGTATTTGTTGATGGGGCTCACTTACAGATTGGACGGACACTGAAGTATCAAGTTATTTTACTGCCAGCTGAATGTGGCAATATGTGACAGCACACATTTCAGCACAAAAATGGAGTTAAAACATTAAGTTGAAGTCAAACTGATCAAAGTGATGACACAATATTCACTTCTGTGTAAGTGCTATTTGATTCTGTTATCAACATTTTAACATTTAGCATAACCCTAACCTAACCCTAACACTAACGCAAACCCTAGCCTAACACTTACCCTAACCCTAACCCTAACCCAAACCCTAACACTAACCCTAGCCTAACACTTACCCTAACCCTAACCCTAGCCCTGACCTAACCCTAACCCTAACGTAACACTTACCCTAACCCTAATCTTACCCTAACCCTAACATTTAAAGTGCGAAATCATGATTTAATTCAGTGTCAGTGTCATTAATCATCTATACCTGCTGTGAGAAAAATCAAAATTGTATGTTTCAATAACTTTTTTTACAGCTACAAGGAGCCACTGCAAGGGAAACAAGAGCCGCATGAGGCTCCAGGAGCACAGTTTGCAGACCTTCACATAATTTAGAGCAGAAGTATCAAAAAGGTCATATACTTCATACTGAAAGATGAACAAATGTTTGTGCTGAGGTTGGAGTTGCTGTAACATTTACTGACACATTAAAAAGTAGTGATTGAGGGTGTTTTTCTTGGTAACATTACTGTTACATTTGCTATATCTGCTGATTGTTTGAGGATAATATCTTAGAATAATTCAACAGGACCATTGATTAACATCTCAATCAATAATTTTTTTTTTTGAACTAATGGTGAAAAGCTCCTTGCACTGGTTTGACTGGTTAATGTTAGAGCACATTCAGAACTTTTATCCCATCCTGAGGTCAGCCCTCTGCTGCCCACACAGCATGAGCTTACTTTGCTCGTCTCCGCTCCCAAGGCACCGCGTCCAGAAAAACTGTATTCATAAAACAAACTATTACAATTTGTTCTGCCAGAACATGTTCACCTACGCCAACAACAACCCGTTTTAGATTTAAAGCCTTGTACTTTCTGCCATGTAATTTACAAAATTGGGGAAGCCAATATTGTTAGCTTCCGCACTGGGCTTAATGCAAATCACACAAACAGATGCTTGCCAAATGTACTTGTCTGTTTTCATGGATAAAATAAGTTTCTTAGGAGTAAAATATTTTTACAGCTAAAATCAGGAAACTCCACAACCATTGTTCCAGAAAGCTCTTGGAAAACCTGAAAGCCTTTTATGTGGTGTCTTTTGGATTACTTGTGTGTAGTGCAAACATACACTCCAAGAGTGAAAAGTTTCCTCTGCTTCAGTCGTGAAATTATATAATTTAATCTGCTGCTGTATAATAAAATAACAGAGCATATTTAAAGAAGAGAGGGCTCATATATGAATTCACTACATGGGTTCACAGTGAAGACTGAAGGAGAAAAAAAAGTTTGGAGTGCAGAGACCAAATTAATCTGATTTATTCTTCACTGGTCACATAGAATTCAGTGGACTTCAATGAACCCAAGTTTAATTTTCAAAAATCAGCTTACACTTAAGTTTTCTCAACGTTTGTCATTATTATTCACTCTTACTCATGAGTTAGTCAGTAACCTCCAGGAGATTCACTCATACTCACGTCTAAAGTGTTGATGTACACATTTTTCCTTTTCTCTTTTTCTCCATGTCTGCAATATCACACATTAATCACCACAAAATAAAAGTGTCTCCAAACACAACTCAGGGAAATATTTTTCTTTTGACAGAGCATCTAGTCAGAGGTTATTCAACCTTTTTAAATGAGCCTGGATGAGAGGATTTCTGGAAAAAGTACAGTTTGACATTTTCTCATTCAGACATGAGGGTAAAGAGTTTTTCTCAGTATTTGGTAGAAATATGAGGACACACACACAAAGGAAGTGTGTTTCCCACAACAGAGTCTGAATCTTCATTTTTTCACATCAGACTCTATAAAAAGTAATTATCACGAACAGACTGCAGGAACATTTCAGGGCACTGTGACCTGTTCATCATCGCAAAATACTCAAGATTTCTGCTGCAATATGCATCTGATATGAAGTAATACTTGATAAATTAAAAAAAAATCATTAAAGAATATTGAAAACTACAGATAGTCTGTTTAAGTATGACACGCAGATGTTTAGTGTTTCATCTATCACTGGTTCATATACAAGTTATTGTGATGTGAAACCATTTTTGAAACCCTCAACAGGAATTTCTTCTTGTGTTTCAACCTTTCAGTTTTTTTGGGGGGGATAAACCAATCATTTGTCACATGGATCAGAGTTCTCTCTATCAATGAAATGTGTTCAATTGGAACAGAGATGGTTCATTTGTTTATACTTTAATGCATAAAATTTCAGCCCAAAGTTGGCACATATTTGCTGGACGACCGTATCCTTCAGTCCCTTGTCTTTATATTGTAATGAGAGACACATAATACAGCTGAAAGTCCACACACACTCCCGGTAAATTAAGCTTGATTTAAAGCTTCTCCGTCCTTTCAGTCATAATACATTACCTTGTGTTTTTGTTCTTTGGTTTTGCTCCTTGCTGCAAAAGATATTTATTGTACTCATATAATACTCTTTACAAATGAAATGGCTTTGTCCTGCTGCCCAGGAACGAGAAAAGAACTTTTTGCAGAACCCTGACATTTACTTGGTATGTCCCTTCAATAAACCCGGCAATGAACAGCATAGATTAATGTTCATCCTGCAGCATGAAATTATTTATCAAGAGGGATGAAACATAAAAAACAACAGGACTTTGTGTCCCTATGCAGTCCCAGTATAGAGCAGCATGAAAGGCAGATGTACTTTTATTGAGCTGATTATCCTCGAGCACATTGTCCCGCTGTGAGGGATGCTTGTGCCTCAGCTCCACTAAAGAGAGTCAGTGCTGTAGCAGCGAGCTGAGTGATGTTTATGAGGTTCACTGACTTTTTGTCTCTCCTAGTTCAGCATGTGCTATCTTTTCTGCTGTGGATTTAGGGGTTTTATTCAGGCTGAGGACCGTTCATACATTTTTTTTTCTTTGTGTAATGCTGATAAAACTTATCAATAACAGGGCCAAGGCTTTAATGAATACTGAATGACAAACATGCAACAGTTTTTGAGGTTTTTTTTAGCCAACCAAAATCAAAACTGAATACCAGTCACTTTCAACTTCAAAAAGGTACAATTTTTAAATCACTTTGATAAAAGCATTTTGGTTTTATGAAAAGCAAGAAACAAAGGAAATTATAACTACCCTCCCTCAAAGACACATCAAATACTTTGTTTGTGCTCAAAGACAGCTCTGAAAAATTTGCCAAATAAGTAAAAAGAAAAATTTTAAGGTCAAATTGTCCTCAATGGAAGTTGGGTAGAGTGCTTTGACAGTGAAGTCCTCATCTAGCAGCCTGGCACTTGGGATACGCAGAGACATTGGCTGTTTTCCAAACCGCATACTGTATAAATTTGATAGGTTGTATGTAGTATGTGAAGCGGAGCAAAATCTACAGCAAGATTTCCTAATGATCTTGGAAAATTTTCAGTATGCAACAGGTCATACTGTTTTCCATAATGAACAGTGCTAATGCTTTTGTATTCTTTTTCTGTTTATTATAGGTGGTACTCAGGTTTAGGCAAATTACAGGGAATCTGCGGTAATGAGTCAGCACTACAATTACAATACAACAACAACAATTTCATTTGACAGTCCATGAGAAAGAAGTGATGCGACAGCTGCAAACCTTCTCACTTTTTGTCTCGTAAGAAACATTTACTTCTACAAAATTAACTCAAGTCAAACCACTCATTGATTTTTTTTTTAAATCACACATGAATTATTTAAAAGTGTTTTTTCATCAGATGAAAAAATTTAAAAGTCAACATGCTCCAGATTTATTTTCGATAAACTATTTAACTAAGGGAGTTAGGCTAAAAATCGAATATAGTTAATACAGCTGTAATGTAACTGCTTATGCCTTTCTAAATTTGTTCCTTGTAAAATAAGGACCCTGATATTTCCCCCTGATTTTTTTTTAATCTACCTTGAATCACTGACAATAATGAAAGGACTGAAAAAAAGAATACACAATTGCTTAAAAAGATTCTTTGCAAAAATGTAACAGCTATTCTCTTCCCTTGCTTGAGTATACCGTGCACTTTAAAAGTATTCAAAGCGCTTCATTTTTTCCAAATTTGGACACATTACAGCTTCATTCTTAGATGAAATAAATACACATTTTCCTTGAAATTCTACATAACGACAATGTAAAAAGAAGTTGTTTTTATTGTTTTTGCAAAAACTGTTGTGGTGTTGTTCCTGCATCTTGATTGATATAACTGTGCTTCATGTGGTAATCTCTTGATGTTTTAATAACTTAAACGTCAAATGTATCCATGGTTAATTTTGAGCATTTATAATAGAGTAAAAAAAAAAAAGAATAACAATCCATCAGCTGTACATCCTCTTTCCAAAACTGAAACCAACATAGCACAAAACAAACTTAACAGTGTATTATATTCTACATGCAAAGTACGCAGTGCCCACTTCTTAACAGGTGGTTTTTCACTCTGAAATTTAAGCTGCATGTTTGGTTGGAAATTGGACTCTTAAAGCGCTAAAAGAGATGGGAAACACAGATCTGTGTTCAAAGCTAAATGCTATGAGTTTTACATGTTATTGGTGCTTCTTAACAGAGACACCACCTATTGTCTTCAAAATAAAAGAAAAAAGTGTGAAGCGACCAGCAGTGAACACAAATACAACGTATCTTGGAGACTTACTGTTTCCCTCTGGTGGTCATTCAAGAAGTCGCTCATAGAATAGTTAGATTCACAACTCTTAAGTTACATCACATGTGGGTTTCACATAATTAACATGTAATGGTAATTGCCACAGGGAGGATAAAAAATAGGCATATGTAAAGTGTGGAAAAACTCAAATACTTTAAAACTCTGTTGCTTATTGAGCTACCTGTCTCACTTCAGAATCAGCTGTTAAGTAACGTGGCCTAGTTATCAACAACTTTATTCTGGATGAACACCGTGTCTCTCCATCTTTCATCCCCCTGGGCACTGAAGATGTGACTCAGCAGTGGCATCCAAATTTCAGAATATGACCATAAGACTGTCCTACCCATGTGTGTCCTACAAATGTTTTCCACAGGGGAAAACTATTAAATCTGAATACAGTAGAAACAATCAGTTGTTTGTTCTTGTAGGTGGATAGAGCATTGTTTTTTAATGATACTGGCTCTAAAAGATAGAAAAACACTTGAGTGGTTGCAGACTCTTCAATTTTGAGACTGGTTGTGATGCCAGGCTGGATCACCTGATGAGTCAAGGTCCAACGTAAACCATCAGGAAATGTGAGGAGTAAAAGGTGGGTGAAGATGTGCTGAAGGGTTGTGGTTGGGAGTCAAACCAGCGACTGCTAAAATGAGAATTAAATTCTGTATATATGCATCAGTACATAAGGCCTGCCCCCAGAAGCCAACCAACGTTAGATAAAAAATATCTTTTTGATATCTTTTTAACAACAAGCTGAATATCTTTGTTTGTGGGACCCTGCAGAGATGTCGTTTAAAACCAAAGATCTCGCAGATAATGTTGATTCTAACACACAGCTCCTATTTGTCTCGGTCACTTTTGGCAGCATTGAGATGTATGACTGGGCTTTTGTATAACGGTCTGAAGAGTTCAGTTCTGCCACAGAAGCAGTGAATTGGCTCATATTGAAAATGGAGTTACTGAATCTCACAGCTGATGTCAAGAGTAAGATAGAAAGCTATTAAATCTCTCAGGGGAAAATAATGCAAGCAAAGAGTCTGCAGCAGTGAGGGAGCTGATAGCATTTTTCCTGTGGATAGGAAAATGGAGCAGCCTCTGTCCTACACCGCTGGTGGGAACGTCTGTCAGCAAGCCACAGCCGGGTCACATTAACTACCAGTTTTCCCACAATCTGGCCTTTATTAGGAGGCTAATAGCAACTCTGGAATCAGGTAGATCTGTACTGCCCCACAGAGAGAGCGCTGAACACTGTCTAATTCATACAAGACAGCCTAAAAATATCCCCATGTATCACAAGATGCCAAGAAAAGCAGTCAGTTCCTCAACCGTCACAAAGGATGTTGTTCATCTTGAGTGAGCTTAAGGTAGAAGAGCAAAAAACCTCTGGTTTATGTCAGAGAGTTTAACAAAGTGCACTGTTTTAAATTCTGTATTCTTAAAAAGGGAAGCACTATTCAACACTTAATTTGGACATCCCAGCTGCACGGTGGGCCAGAAAATGGCCTTGAGTTGCATTTGTAGGCAGCTTTAAAATGTAATTTATCGGCTTCAGTCCAGTTTGGTTTGGAAGGGGATCAGTGACTCATAAAAGGATATATGACTCAAACTTTTACACTCACAAGAAGGGGGAAAACACCGTTCTCTGCTGCCTTCTACCATATTCATGTTGAGTCACAAAGCAGCTACAAGGAAGGATATTTCCAACTGTACCAATAAATCATTGTGGTTTTCTTGGAAGTTATGTTCGACCAAGATAAAGTAAGCTCCAAGCTTTATCACTTCCACACTTTCTTCATATCAGCAGGCAATCAGTATGCGCTGGATGTTTGAGTAAACAGCTCAATGTGATTATATTACCACTGAAAACAACTTTTTTAAACTTGTAGGAATTCACCCTGGATCTATGAAAATGTTCTATGAGCTCTCTGATGGTCTTATTTTTAATGCTGTTCAAACTGTGTTATTCATGCGAACTGTGCTTAGTGTCTTTCTTTTACTTTTGACCTTTGATGAGAGCAATATTTGCTTCCTTTAGATTTTCATTCTTGGGTCAAGATTTTACATAATACCAATTCAATTCAATATTGATCAATGAGCTTTGATATCAGTTAAATAATACACATAGATATCACAAAACTAGGATAATTTATGACAGCAGCTTCTAATATTTAGTTAATACTAATGTGTGTAGTATTTGTTTCAGAAAAAATGTTACTGAAACTCAATTTCACCCCTGAATTTGTCTCCAATAACAAGGGACTAAACATTCTGTGCAGTATTCTCTAAAGTGCATATCAGTTCATCTTTATTGATTCCTATTGTTGAGTGTAGTTTCATTTTTTAGTTTAATTTTGTTTTGATTTTGTTTGGTGGTCATCAACACACTATTATTTCAAAATTATATTTTTGTACTTTGATGTACTGTGACATTTTAAAAATTAAACCCATTCCATGAATCTGATATTTACAGCAAAGTTAAACATGTTCACAGCCTCGAGCATACACAGTACAGGATACAGGAGAGTTAATATCTTATAACTTAATTTTTAAAGACATTAAAGTGGTATTACATAACTTAGGGCACTTGTTTAACAGAGAAAACACTGAAGCTGTTACAAATTGTAACCTTTTTACCCCAAAACCGGGTTAGGTGAACGTTTCCAATATGTCCACTGCTGTCAGCAAGCTCCTAAAGTCCACTTTAGACACCAGTTGTTGACATGACTACAACTATATTTTAAAGCAGAAGCTGTCGTAAAATGAGTGAAAGCCATTGTATGTAGCCTCTCTGCTAACCCAGTGACATTTGGGATTTCAAGTTGGACCAAACTAGTGTTTAAACCAATGTCAACATTTACTAGACCTCTTGCTTAGAAGAGAATTCTATAAGAGTTGAAAGCCATAAAATGTTCATAAAACTGAAATCTCTTTCAACATGGAGCTGTTCATTTCAGCACTCTGGATTTGTTTAGTAACGCAGAGAATACTGTGTGGTTTCCAGGGAATTTGATATGGATGAAGCACACTGTGATAATTGTGATCAGGTTTATGAGTCTAAAATGGAAATACTACTTCTGTGCGTTCCAAACCTGTTAAATCAATGCTCATGCACTCACAATTTTATTAGGATTGTTCAATTATAGAACTGATGCTATTACCTTGACAGACTTCATGCTTTGGGAAGAGATGTAATAAAACTCATCTGCTAGTTTTAATGATTTCGGAGGACATAACAGTCACTTTATATTTCTCACGGATCTCATTCCCTCCCTGCAGTTTCTCCCTCCACCCACTGAGTCCCTGTTCAGGTAGGACAGTGTTATCCTTCATCTTGAGGGAATCCTACGCCCTTTACACTGTCTGCCTGTAACCGTGACTCCGAGCCACCAGGGACCCTGACTGCTCCAAATACAATGGTTCAGTTTTCAGCATTGAGTAAACAGGGGATGTAGCTAATATTATCTGCACAAAAATAGACGTTCCAGCAAGTGGAGCGCAGGAAAAGCAGCTGTGCATCCTGGGAAGGCTGGAGAGATCAAGTCTCTGGGACGCTGATGAGTCCCAGTATGAGCAAGTGAGGATTGAACAGCTTTCCAAACACATGGGAACCAACTTTTAGTGTGAAAAGGGAAAGAGTATGGAGTGTAGACTGAAGGGCAAGTTGTTTGAAGTGTTCATGACGGATAGACTCGTAGAGGAAGAAACAGCGGATAAACAATGCCGCAACAGCAACAGGGGGAAATGAAGTCAAGTGAAGAGGAAGCTGTGCTACTTCCCATTCAAGTTGGGAATAATTGGTGTTAATGATTCTGCTAGTTGAGAGAGCAGCCATTCATGGCTGTTTGGTATTTCTTCACTTTAATCAGTAACCCAACAATGCAAAACTTTCACATTCAATTGGCTTGGTCCCTGTTTCACAAAAAACACTTTGTATTTCCTCACCAGTAGAAACTTGCTTCTTCTTTTCTCTTAGTCTGTCTTCGTGTCTTGCTTTTGCTTTTGGATTGTATTTATTTATTTATTTATTTATTTATTTATTTATTTTTTTAAGAATTCCCTTTGTTGTGGGTCATGAAAGCCAGACTTTCCACAGAACACAAATAAAGTGTAGAAAAAGCATTAAAGTGAGGACAAGCAGGCCTCATATTTAGCAAAATAACCAATACTTTCCAGGAAGGTTAATTTGAAAAACCTCACAAGGCGATGGGGGAACACTAAATGAATGCCAGACTTTTGCACCTAATTAAAGGTATTACAAGAGAAATAAAATATGGTATAAAAATAGCCGCAAGAATAAGTAATTACTCTGCAATGCTGACTTTTTTGGATTTGGAGTATGGCTGTATACTAACATGCTTTATAAAGCTGTAGTCTAGAAAAAAAACAGAACTTTTTGTTACCCTTTTGAACACCAGCACATTAAAAGACCTGTTGTGTTAAAAATGTATCAGTCCACCTTTTTTTGTTTCTTTGTGCTTGCTTGCTACTCTTAGTTTTGGTTTAAAAAAGCTCTGACTGAAGTATTCTCTGCCTGAATGTAAATCTTCTTGAGCTAATTTGATGTTTCATACTGGAAACCTATTGAGTACAGATGTGGGGATTGTTATTCTGTCAAGTCAGCATCAGATGGGTGAACACTGTCACCTCAAACAGCTTCAGCAAAAGAAGACATGAGAAATGCAATGCTTGCAGGGCAAAATGATGTGACTCAGCTCACACACAGTTGGCACAATGGCCGCTTTATGGCCGCTCACAGGTGGCCCTTAAAAGTTTACAAACATCCTCTATAAAGCTGCTAAGTGACTTTGCACTGACTCATCTTCACCAGAACACCACTCTGTGTGCACCTGCACGCTCACACGCAGGCAGAGGCTGCCAAGCTCTGAGCAAAATACAGCAAAGATACAAACACACAGAAACACTTAGCTAATCTAAAACCTATTGCAGACAGAGCTGAAACGCTTTAACAGAGATGAGCATGAGGCCTGGATGCTCTGTACTTTCTTCAAGGATCGTTGTCAGCCTTATTGCAAAGTGAGCCGGGAGCAATTCCTGTGCAGGAGGACAGAAAGGGTATGTCAGTGAAAAAAAAAGGTGAGTGGTATTTCTCCAAACAGGCCAGTAATCAACCCAGATGTAACCAAGCTTCCCAGGACCTGAGCTGTTTACAAGCTCATGAATTTCTTAATGGAAAATATTCACCCCGTACAAAGTCACCGCCAGAGTTGTTGGACGCGTTACTGAGCGCACGCCTCTCCTTTTCCACATAAAACCGCTGTCTCTAAATTGCACACGTTTAAATAAAACCTCCTTTGAAAATATTATTTCTTCCTAGTCAGTGCACTTTGGAAAGCAGAGAGAAGAAAAAAGAAAAAACAGAGGAATAAGCTCTTCTTTTCAATTCAAAAAGACGAAACAAGAATTAGACAAGTTAATATTTCATGTTCTTATTCTATACATGTTGATCTCACTGTACTGGCTTCACTTAAAGAGGGTGTTCAATCCATGTGAGAAGACCTTCTGTTTTAAATTCCTCAGTCCTCATATAAATTAGTTCAAGAAAACTGCAACTAATTCAGAGAAGACTGAGCTTACGTGAACATAAGAACTATTTTACACAACATCAAAAGCTTTAGGAATTACTTTCTCATGAACCTGCACAAGGTCACTTTTACAGCGATGTAAAATGTGCTTTTTCAGTGTCAACAGCAAAAATGAAATAGGTTGAATAACTTTTGTGCACATGTTAAGTCTGCTGTTTGTTCCTTTTAAGATGCCAGCACTTCAGTGAGTCCTTATTGAAATCTTTGTTTCTAAAAATGACAAATCAGATTAATGATGACAAAACATAAAACATCTTTGCACACTTACAATTAATCTTAAGGTTAGACAATCTTTGTCACAATTCCAAAAGAAAAAAAAAGCTTCTCCACCATCACATCATCAAACTCAAGCCTGCCCATAAAGAAGACCATGTAAGTGAAAAATCCACTTGCTTTTAATTGAATGCAGCTTTGAGTGATTGTCCGTCATGCTGCCAGCTATGTGTGAAAACCATTACACCCTGAAACAGCAGGGACCTCGCGGAGGTCCAGTGAGGACATTTGCAGACTCTGTTCATGAAGTCATTCTCTGGTGTTGTTTTTCATGCACACAACGCTGGTTTATCTTTCATACAAGAAACCCATTCACAAATAAACACCTGGGGAAGACACTGAGCATTTGTGGTTATAGTTATAAGATAAGTCTGCTGAAATCAAGGACTCGATAGATCAAATCACTTGATTCATGGGTTTTAATGAAATATAAGATGAAAATCGAGCCACAAGACACAGGATTTGAATAACTATTTTAATTTTGAAAAGCATGATCTGATATTTAATTCAATATTTGAAACTAAATTTGTTTACTTTGAAAGGGAATTTAGCTCTGTACTTCTCACCGAGGCAGAGTGAGCAGAGGTAGCGCCATAGACTGTATATGAAAAGACAGCGTGGCGCCGCCTTTTCATGTTGTACGGTTTGAAACCAAAAGAATCCTGTCACGTGAGCCGTCATTGTGCAGCCAGAGTATGCACATCATGGAGGTTCTGAGTGGAACTGGGTAAGACAAAAAGGAAAAAAGATGTTTATTTTGTATCTTTCCAAAGTCAAATCTCTTCCTGGCTCTTTATCCCCACTATCCTAAAAAAAAGCACACATGAGAACGGCAGCTGTCAGTCATTGTAAAACAAAACTTAAATCCAGTTTTAACATCTAACAACTAATAGGAAAACTTCTCAGAAAACAGAGGACTAGGACACAATGCAGCCAAATAATATTTTCATATCACGGCAGAAAAATGGGGTGAGGAACATTTCCTCATGGTGTGTTAACTTAATTAAGTTTTACCACCTCCAATCTGGAATGAATGACAAGACGCAGTTTTTGACTGTGGACAGTTTTTGTGGCAACCTCACTTCGAGCCTGAATCTGTGCTTGATTACTCTTCCCCCAAAGATGTAGATGATATAGATTCACCCCTCGCACAGGGGGTGTCACTACTGAAATTTGTGATTAGAGACATTTTTTGTACCAGGTGTCCTGCACGTTTACTTCAGCTTTCAAAACAGCTTCTTTTTGGCCCAGCACTCATGAAACTGCAAATTTTAGCACTTTTGCAATGTCTCCTTTTTTTGGGTCTGGAGGTTGCCACTTTGGTAAAATACAATATTAAAGCAAGTAAATTAAATTTCAAAACATGAAATCCAATTTTATATTATTCTTTTTAAATTCAATTCAATTGGTTCTTGCTCAAAGCCCACCTTATTCTACTGAATCTATGATAATGATTATAAAAAAGCCTGAAGTTAGAGCTAACCACTCATCAGTGAGCAGTCCGTGCATCACAGCTCCAGCCCTTTCAAGAGCTCTCCAACTGGGAGGCTGAAACTTTAAATGTCTCAGGGAAGTGAACAAGGATTTGCCAAGAATGCTCACATGAAAGGTTACAAGGACCCCTCTTGTTTTTGTTATTCGTCCCACTCACTGTGAGTGTTCGATGTGGTTTATGCCCAAAAGTTATATAAACCCATGGGACCCAAGTGCTACAAAAAGGAGTCATAAAAATAGCTCCCATTTACTTTTTCTTTGACTCACACATACACAGCAGCCACACAAGGAAATACCTTCAGCAGGACTTTCGTGTTCCTCTTCTGCTAAGTGAAATGGTTGTGGACAGTAAAGAGCAAAACAGTTTCAAATTTTCCTAAACAGGTCCATGAAAAGACTGAAAATATTGTGAATACGAACAAAGTCCCCTGGACTGCTTTTAACTCTGTGATCAGACAAATCCACTCGTCACGTTACATCATACTGAACGATTATCGACCTCTAACAATGAGTCGTCCATGAATTATGACTGTTCATCAAACTCACTGCTACCTCTAACCATTCATTTTCAGATACTAAGAGCTTTAACGAATCTTCACGCTGAAAAGTGCATCAATCAGTGTAAGAATACCAATGAGAATCAATTCGGCTTTTAAATGTGAGCTTCTCCTGATTCAAAGACATGATCAGCAGCTGAAAGGTTGGAGATGCTACAAAGTCAAACTGCAGTTTGTTTGTTTGTTTGTAAAACTGGATCTAACCCATCCAGTCTCCTCTCCCAATATTAGCTTGATCACTCTTTGGGAAACGACACCTAACACCAAACGTGCCAAACATAAGAGCAGCTGCCACAGGCACTAGATATTACTGCTAATGTGTTTGCAGTGGAGTAACTCGGAAACCCTCCACAAAAAAGAGCACCTTGTTATTTTTCCTGAACTTTGTAAAGAGACAGTATCCCAGCAGCCCCAGCGTAGAGGTGTCCAAAAGAATCAGTCAGTGGTGAACTTCTAAACTCTTAAGTGACTCAAAAGATAAAACTGGGTTTAAACAACTTTCAGCATCATTGAATGGAGTGAGAAGAGGATGAGTCATTTTGACAGCCTGGAAAATATTACACTGATTCAACAATGGTTATTAATCTCATCCAAGAGAAAATGATTTGGCAGAGATGAGTGATAAGAGGAAAAAAGTGAGCGTGACTTTCCTGAGTATATCTTCCTTTCTATGTGTCACCTTTTAATTTATCCAATTTATCTTCTGTTTGAGGGTTAATATCCGCCCTCCTGTAAACAGAGACAGAAGACAGACACTGTGACCCAGCCTTGGCTTGTTTGCACTTCCATAGCTCTCACAGTTTGATTCAGTTCTTGATGGATCAGTGGAAAATGCGTGGCAACCTCACTGTCTTTGCCAGTTGTACAGAGACGCAGGAGGGTATTAGGAAGTTTAAAAGAGTTGACATGACACTGAATAGACTGAGGAAAACTCCCCACACTGTCCACAGACAGCAGCCGTTATATTTCAGGGCTTATAGCTGACTGAGCTTAACATAGCGGACATGTGGCTACTGATAGACACAATGTTGGTTCTTGTAGGGATTAAACCTGCACATTCATGGATGGATGAAGTCTCTCCACTTCAGCTATTTACAGGGGGAAATGTTCCAAACATACATTCCTCCATATGACAGACATCTGTTCATGAACATTGCCTTCTACTGTAAACCTCAAGTGCAGACACTGATGATGTCTCTCCCTTTCAATGACCTATATGCCCATATGATAGATATTTATGATGTTTTGGTTTTTGTTTGCAATGTGGAAAAAGAACATACTGTATGTTCAACTCTCTGAGAACACTTCCAACAAATATACTTTTAACTGATTAAAAAGTTAAACAAGTGTGCTTTGAGGAAAAAACAATACAATTTGATTTAAACGGGCAATGACGCAAGTTTAGGGGCTGGAAACCTGTCAGAGAGAGAGAGAGAGACAGCCGTCAGCAGTGAATAGGTGTTATTGTGCGCCAGAACCTTGCAGAAGATAACTTCGTCACGAAGGTGGCCGTCACCCTGTGCACAGAGAAAAATAGATTCGAATGAAAGACTGTATTTTTAGTCACAGGAATAAAAGTCGATGACAGGAGGTTAAAACCGACTCAGAAATCAAGCACACTAAGGTCAATGGCTGTTGGCTGAGACTTGTAGATATTAATCAGTTTCCACTGAACACGACTTTTTTCAGATACTGTGAATGAAAATTATAAAATCTGTAACTCAAACTGATATTAAACAGAAACTGTTGGTTGTCACGTAACAGTCTGTGTCACAATCATTTGCCCCCTCTTCTTCTTTGAGAGAAGAACTTAAACCTTGGGGCAGTGGATGATAATTTATGTTTTATAATGAAGACTCAGTTACACAACAATCAGATGAAGTTGGTAACCACGTCTCCAGATTGTTGCCCACAGAGTTAGAATAAAATATTTTTCACTTCTTCTTGAAAAATGGTTGTGACAATGTTATCTATCCTTTATCAATCAATCTTAACCACAATTATCTTGTGGCAAGAGGTAGACAATATTTCACTTTTAAGATCAACAGAGTTAATTCAACTCTATAGATTGATGTACCTCTAACGTGAGGTTTCAGTCTAACCAGCTGCTCAGGAGCTGGCTCAGGCACATTTGATTTCACATTTTTATAAATGTACTGGCCGAAGTTTGAGCCAGTAGAAAGGGGGTTTGAAAAATTACAACAAATTTGAGAAACCTGATCTGAAATCTGTTTTAATGTTTGACATTGAAAATTCAGCGCTCTGTTTTCCTCTGTATAAATGTGACCTGTTCAAGTGATTGTGTAACTGTTTCAATTCAGATCAGATGGTCAGGTGATTAAACCACTATGTTGAGCCACTACAGCATTTTGTAAAAGACATGTACTTCAATGCTTTCAACTAATATCAGTCCCTGGAACAATAACAATAAATGCTGAAGCTGCAACACTTTCACAGCTCCTGTCTGTGTTGCTAAAATAAAAATGAGCACCACTCGACAAAAAAAAGCACGAGACTCGAGCGGGAGTGGAAGTAATTAATTACAAATACTCAGATTACTGTAATAAAGTCGTTTTTGGGATACTTGTACTTTTATGAGTAGATTTTCAAGTCTGTACTTTAACTTGTACTTAGGTAATCATTATGCCATATAATCTACTCAGTTACTTTTAAAATCATAGTTGAGTACTGAGTACAATTTTCATTAATATCTAGACCTTTTATCTGCATTTTTGTAGCCAGTAAGGTGATTTGAAAGCAAACTAGCCAATGAAAACCAGGACATATGGATGAAAAACAAAACAAAACAAAGAAATGTTTATGGATGTTAATGATTGATCGCTAATTGATTTTGTGTTAAGAATTAAACCAGTTAAAAGTCTGTTCGTGGGTATTCTATCATTAGTCGTGGCAGCAACTGCACCTCATCTAATTTTGTTTTTTGTCTGCCTGAGACCTTTGCTGAATAAGGAAATAAAAACTTAAAATGAGAAAAAGAAAGACAAAAAGACAACCAATAAAAATGAGTGAAAAACACTTGTTTTGTATCTTCTCAGTTATTAATGATTGTTGATTGTTAGCGTTTTAGCTATTGGTAAAGCAAAACACAAAATTTAGAGCCCTATCTGGAGAGGTGACTGTGACATCACCGGTTAAAAGTAACTAATAATCTGAGTAGTTTCTTCTTAAGAGTACCCTGTACTTTTACTTGAGTATTTTTCTAACACCAGTACTTTTACTTGTGATTGAGTAATATTGTAGCAATGTAACAGTGCTAACAGTACTCTTTCCACCACTGGACTCGACCCATTAAAACAGCTGTAAGAGTTTTCTGTGGTCAACGTTAGCCATTGGTAGCAAATGAGCATGTGGCCGTCATTTACTTCATTTAGTACGAGCACAATAACATTAGCTTGTGGTATGGGCACACAGGCTTTAACAGCCGGGAAAGCTTTGGATGGAAAGCAGTAACCCCCCCACCCACCTGGATTGAAATACAGAATTCAAACCTTGTGACGGACAAATACATTTTGAAAATTGTTGTACATTTGTTTGGAATTTTCAGGCATTGTGAGGCGAGTTCCTGGGATGCATACATTAGAAGTCAACCGGATCCCTTTTGAAGAAGTTTGTTTTAGAGCTTTTTCCACAGAAAACATTTAAACAAGGTTGGTGAGTGTGCTGACACTAAACAAAAACAGTTACGCTTCAGGTCATAGAACCAAAACAAAGAGCAAAAACTTCCAAAACAGCACCTCAGTTGGTAATGATGGATTTACCACCGCCAGTCTCTTTCACATGAAGCTGTTTTTACGAGTGTTGTTCTGCAAGTATTATAACTATAGCTATGTTGCATAAAAATAGGAGGTGTCAGAACGCTGGAGGGCATCATCTTTGAGACATAGAATAGTTAATATCAGGGCAATGATTATGAAACATTGAAGAGCTTGTGTACACTATGACATAAAGCTACAATTCTTGCTTGGAACACTCAAATCCTGAAATAACATCACTGTTGTGCCCTTCTGTAAAATAATTCAAACATGTATCGTTGGAGCTTTTTCCCTATTGATGCTGTCCAGGACATTTAATACAGATGAAACTCAATGCATAAAGACAAACTTGGGTCCCTGCCATTCCAGATGAAGCATCTAATTTTCCTGATATGGTGCTAAGTACATCGTGGCCCAACCTGTAAACATGGTGTATCAGCTTTCTGGCTGGTCCCAGGAGGTAATGTGTAGTGAGGGAGTGGCCTGCCATGAGCCCACAGAGGGCCAACAGAGCTCCTGGATCTAGGCAAGCTTCCAGCCCCCAGCACGCACACCAGCCCATCTTCCTACCCGCAGGACATTCTCACTGACGGCTTAGACTGGCTTTTCACTGTGCCATGATGCTTTCATTAAGCTAGTTTATTCCCTGTTTTCCACTGCTGGGCATCTCTCCCATCTGCGTTCACTCAAAGAGATTGGCCAAGCTGCTCTGGAAGACATGGATGCCGTATTTCAGAGAGGATGCACAGTGCTTTTACTACAAATCTCATTGCTTTCTCCATTATCCACAGCAATGGTTGTGTGGTTAGGGGGGCTGCCATGAATCAAGTAGGCTGTGGTTTGGTGAAATATTTTTATGTTTTTTTGTTTTTTTTTTCATTTTTTTTTTAAACTAAACTTTGTTGGGCAGGTCAAGGCTATGGTGATCAGGCACTGCAGCAGTCCCTCAACACAGATTATATTACCACAGAGCAAACAATTGTTGCTTTCGAATAGAACTTCAATCATTGAAAGCTCGCTGCCTAATCAAAAAGATTATCCAATCAGTCTCAGTTGGACTTTGGGAAAGGCAAGCTACACATGAAGGTGAGACTGAGGCGTAAGGACAAGAACAGAGCAACACCTTTTTTCTTTCTTCTTGTATCCCCTGACACGGAAATTGAGTTTCAGTTTTTCGAGATTCCAAAATTGCTTTTTCCAGGTGAATATTTTTGGAAATTGTTTGTCTGTGACATGTGAGATGCAGATGTCTGTGCAGAATCAGGTATAATAACCACAAAACTGGTGGATGCTGGGTCTGGACTTTTACTGCCTATGTAGTTTCTTTTCTACCTATTAAAAAAAAAGTTTGTCAGTAATACTTTTTTTAATTTTTGATTTGATTAAGGTCATTGCATGGAGTTGGACAGACATTTTTCATGAGTTGCAGTCAAGCTTCTTTCAGGATGTGTAATTTGACTGTACTATGTGGGTTTCATGTGTGGTTGAAAAGAATTTACATCTCTTGGTTGCAGAGACTCAATTTTCATGCTGTTTTTATGCTTATTTTCATCAAAATAAAAGGAACATATTGTACACTATCAAGGGACTGTACTGAATGTTTTAGCAGCACTTCACTCATGAAGGTAACTTCTGTCGGGACTGAATAAAATCTAAATTAAAGTCCCATATTTGTGCATTGACTGGTGTTAATGACTATACAACTCTGATTTGGTTTGTTGTATTTAATAGTTTCTTGGGAGATAACATTTCCCTGTTTCATTATGTGATTGTATAGCCCCTGAAAGAGTGCTTTTACCCCTATTTTACCTTTTCATCTTGGTAAGTGTTTTTGTCATAACCTATTGAGGTCATCCATGCAACTACTGACATCCAGGTAGATGTATAGTAGGAACACAAGTTTACAAACAGCATGTCACTGTTCCTCTTTCCTTCAATATCTGCACAAGGCAACCATGGCATGGGTTGAATCCATAGACTGTACAAAATATGGACATAGTGTCACCCATGTAACCCATCTGTTCCTGGTGCAGAATGATGAAGCTGTTCGTTGGCAGGGGCCATATTGGATACAACATGGGTTTTGAGCTTCCTTTCTAACAGCTACAGGGCGCCCGTCAGTCACATGAACAGAGCTGTGCCTCTGATTGGACAGACTTGTGATCCTAATATCTTCTTGCTACAGTGTGTTTGGGTAGTAAAATTAGACTGTCAGACCTAGGCTTTAAAGAGGGTTTTCAATACCATAAAAGTCTGTTTTTTTGGCTTGGTGTGTGTTGTTTCCAGTCTTTCTGCAACCAGCCTCAAGGTGGTTCTTGATGAACAGCTTCTTTTGGGCAGGCAGCAACAACTGCTATTAAGGGACGATGCTGTGATAAGTCGTATGTAAATTCCATGAATGGTAGCTTAGTCTCTGATCATACAGACTACCATTTAATGACCATTTAACTTAAAGAAATAAGGCCCAAAATTCAGGTTTCCAATGTATCCAGATATTCTGTGACATAAAGACACAATATGCTTACTCTTCCTCTCAAACCTGTCCTTTTTTAAGTCCAGTTGCAACTAGAAACTGAAGAATTGAATTTGTCGTTGAGCCTCGTGCTCATTGAGCAACTCCTGCCTTTTCTTCTGATTCTTCACTCCTTGTTCACTTTAAGCAGGAATAATAAGTCAGTCAGCTTCTGACAAAGTGTGGTTGTTCGTGTATGCATGTCACCACTACAACGACATTTCTTGACATTTTATCATAAGGAGCCACTGACTTCAGGGACAGACGAAGAGTTGTGTACCCTCCTGCCCACAGAGTAACAGCACCATAAACATCCTGGCATCTGGCTCATGTTTTTGTCATAATCCCTGGTCTAATTCAATTACCAAGTCAACATTCTCTGAGAGCTGTTGAAGGACTCTTGATGGACTGCTATGTACATAACCCCGATCAGGGATGATGCATAGATGAGACAAATACCACAAGACCATTGAGAAACACTGCAGCTCTGTAAATCAAAACCACAGTGATCCTCCAGATTTCCAGCTCTGCTCAGCTCTGCTCATTAGAGTCAAAGCTGTATATATAGTAAAAAAAAAACATTTAACAACATGGGAATTAGTGTGAAAGTAAGAATTACTGCTTGTTGGTTTATGTGGGGATTTTGAAGATTTAATTTACTTTTACACACACAAGTAATTAAACTCCAGCATATACCAGAGCACCACAATGGATTTCTTCAGCTGTCTTACCGCTGCAACAACTTCTTATCTTTTTAGAAACTCAATTTTTGCTTCTTGATGGAAATGTGTGCAATAAACACCATCACCATCGCCCATATGGATAAAAATAAAGTCAAAATGTTTTAGATCTTGAACCTGTTCCCCAAGTCCCAACACTATTTGCTATTAAAGTTGGAAAAACTGTTTGAGCATTTTGTATCTTTTTTTCAATATTAGAGACAACATGACCTCAGTTTGTCTACTTTAAACTAACAAATGGACTGCTATGAAATTTTGCAGATACATTTGTTTTGCATACATGGGAATGACAGTAATAATACTGAGCAGCTGAAGCTGTACAACAAGCTATAGAGAGAGAATTCCAGCTCCAAAGCTTCAACAGTCAGTGTCCCCAGTTGAGTGTTGCTAAAAGGAAAGGAAATGTAACACAGCAGTAAACATAATAATAATAATAATAATAATAAAACATTTTATTTATAGAGCACTTTTCTAAACCCTCAAAGAAGCTTCACAGACATTAAAAACATCAAGTAAAACAGCACAGTAATAGTAACAATAATAAGAACCTATAACAATGAAAAACAAGACAAAACAAAACCATGAGATACATTTAAAAGCAGTTAGACATTAAAAGCAGTTTTAAAAAGATGTGTTTTGATGAGGGTTTTGAATGTGGATGGGTTTGGACAGGCTCAGATGTGCTGTGGTAAGACATGCCCCTGCCTCAGCTTTTTTGGAGTGTACTGCATGCATCAGATTCAAAATGAGTGAATATTTGCAAAAACACAAAGTTTATCATCTTGAGCATTCAATATCGTCCCAACTTCACTGGGCTTGTGGAACTGTAGTGATGTGGGAGCTGCATTGAAGACGCGATTCTTGCCGAGGTATGCATTTCTTGTTGAGGCAAATAAATGAAGAGTAGATCGTCTTTTTAAAGTTCCAATTTCAAAGTGATCTTGAGAAAGTCCCACCGGTGAAGATGTAGTGGGAAGAGAAATACTGTTAAGCCCTAACAGGGATTCATTAACGTTACAAGTGACAGACACATCTCAGAGCAACTGGCTGTGAATAGCGGTAAATGTATCATTGACAGTAGTGACACCTTTGACCAGAATCTGACGTTTTTCTCTGATTAATGATCCCATGAACATCAAAATATGAGGCTTGCAAAGATGTGAGGCTTTTTAAGAAGCAAATGAATGGGGAGTAGATCTTTTTAACACTTAATTTCTTTGATTAGGACATCTTAGGACATCTTTGTTTTGCATGATGCAAAACAAAGAGGCAATGCATTTTTTGTAGTTATTTAGCATTGTTGTTTGAAAAGTGTTTGAAATAAGCAAACTTTGTCAACTCAGTTTGCACAGTAGTTAAGTAACCACATATATTTAGCACTACTCACAGCTGTTGTGTTTGCAAATCCTCGTTATTGCCTGACAGAGCTCATCTACCAACTCCCACTTCACCAAGCAGAGCAAACGTAACCCTGCTATGAATTTCACTGATAGACTCTCAAGTTTGAATAGATCACTGCAGTTTATGTGCTGCATGTAGGCTGAAATGAACTTATTCATATACAGTTTAGATGATGCTCTATCACACTCTCATTTAGCTTTCCGATGCTCCTCTGTCACTTTACTCATGTAAGTCCAGCTCCAGTGTCTGCCATTACAATGAAATCAATCGAAGAAATTGGACAGATCTTAAGTACCACTGCTAAACTCTGAAGGCTTGCATATCGTCATTGTCGGGACTTTTGGTCTACTTACCAAATGGATTTGTGTTTTTTCAGAGAAGTCCAACCTGACCTCGGAAACTGAAAAAATATCATCAAGATTAAATAAAGGATTCTGGCATTTTTAATCTCATTTTGAGTTGTAGAATATGAGCAGGTGAGCATGTAAAAGAGACAGTTTTAATATCATCTATGAAGTCCTCACAGGGACTTTAAAATGAGGATTTGCATTACCCATCAGTCTCCGTTCCAGCACTCACCTTTGCTCGTGAGTGTTGGTTGATAACCAAAAGTACAAGAACAGACACAAGCAGCCAGAAAACATGTGAGAATGCACTGTGCTCTAAAAGTTGGAGGAAAAACAACTTTTTTTGATTCCTGTCTCCTCATATTTGAAGCAGTCAGAAATCAAATGGAAACTAAAGCACAGACTATATTTCTGCTTTATTGCCGGCTTAAAGAAGGCCTTAAAACATGTGACAGAGAAAAGGATGCAGGGTGCTGCAGCTGGACTTAGGCGAGATAGATGTGAACAACAGGGGTTGGATGCCTGGTGGGGAACTTGTTTGAGGGCTACCACTGTGCAGTGCCTATCAGATTATGGTATTAGCATGCAAATTGAAAAAAGGGGCAGTATTTCCCCTGGATTAACTGTCACTGCCTGTGACAATGTATAAGTGCTACACTATAGACCTTATCACACAGCCCTGTGAAACACTGTCACTGTATGAGCACATGCCCACAGGCAACTTGAGCAAGGTCTTCATTGGTTTAGTCATAGAAGTCATTAAAAAGTGCTGTTGGTCACAATTAAAAATAGATTCAGGTACAAGCGTCACTCTGACAAAGCAGAATTTATCAGGATAGATTCATGTGTGGGGAATCTTACTATACACACACACACACACACACACACACACACACACACACACACACACAAGCTTCACACACACATTTCATGCACAGAAATATGAAAACTCTTTGTCACTGACAGGGAATACAGCTGACTGGCATGTACATAGACTAGACTTTTGGATTTGATACAGGTTTTTCTTTTTTGTACAATGAAAAGGATAAAGTGTCAGACAATATTGGAGCCTACATCAGAAAAATTGTGCAACTTACTTGAACAATGAGAAGGATCTAAATTTTTGACTCCTACTAATACAATACCTTGGAATAAGCAATGGCTATAAATTATTATGATGGGTGTAACACATCAGAAATTCAAAACCAGTTAATCCGACAATACGAGTGTGATGAACAGATTTATAGTGAACATCTCTTCTGTTTTTCATGATCCAAACCTCAGCTACACGTAAAGTTAATTCAGTCCTCATGTTGTGGGAGCTGTTGGAATTGTCTGTTACAATATGAGGTGAGATCTGGGCTTGATTCTCTTCACTTCGAACATCTCTGGTTGCTCCATGTTTGCTGAGAGCATGTTTGTGGTGGCTCTAAAATCAGCATAAAGTATGTGTTGTGATCATGGAGTATGCAAGCTGTGGTGATGTTTCAGTTTGGCTTTGCAAACCATGGTGTGTGTGTGTGTGTGTGTGTGTGTGTGTGTGTGTGTGTGTGTGTATGTGTGTGTGTGTGTGTGCGCGTGTGTGTGCCCAAGCCCGTGTGTATCAAGGTGTAACTCCACCTTTGACTTATGCACAGGTCAGAAGTGTCCCTTTTCAAGTAGTTTTTACCACCACTGCAACCTTACAAAAAAGCTCAATCATTTGAGTTTTAGAGACATCTAAAATTGAGTAATTGAAAACACTTGTCTGTGTGAACGGATGTGGGCACCCCTCCAAAATGTATTCCTGAGATGCCTGGGCTAGAGACAGATCCAGATGGGTCTGAACTGAAACCAGATGGCTGGGTGAAGGGAACACAGCCTAGGTACTACTGCGTGCTGCATACAGACAAACTCTTTCTAAGGCACATGCACTGAAAGTTTGTCCTGTGAGTGTGTGTGCTTGATAACACGTGTGTTTGGAGCTTTAATGCACAAAATGCAAGAGTGTGCTTGGGTGGGTGAAGAGGAATTTGCAGTCATTTTTAAAATGCACCAGAGGGAACGCTCAGTTTGACAAAACATCTTTTCATGGAACAGCTTGCTGTAGTGATAAACTTCTAGTGTCACATTCTTAGAAAGCTGTATGATGCTAAGAAAAGGGGGGAAAAAAGCTGATCTGGCAAATGAATTTTATACTGGACATTTCCCTTTGGCTGCAAAGACATCCTGGCATTTGAAATGATGTCTATGTCTTCAACTTGAGCTGGGAGGGCAGCATTCAATTTCGCATTGGAAAGTTAAAAATCATAAATTCTATTTCATATCACCTTGGCACCTTCCAGAGGTGCCTTCAGCATTTTGATGATACTCAAAGCTGCTGCTGATAAAGTGAAAGAAGCAAACTGAGCCAGTCTGAATTTGTCCTCACGTTAAAAAAAACACCTGTGCACGACAGACGGTTACTACACCACATGTATGACAAATAGTTATCAGATGAACTCAAGAGCTATGGGGGTATGATCAGGAATGATGGACCTCTGGGAATGATAATAAGGAGTTTGTCATTCCCAGAGTTCTGTGAGTGACTGCCCTCTGGGTGATAGTGTGGATCTGATATTTAAACACATGTCAAATGTATCTTTAACAGCATGGGTCAAGAAGACAATTGTTTTTCCACCACCGTACTTCAAAAGCATTCCTATTTAAAAAATGTTTCTAATCAAGATTAACTGCTTGCATGAGAAAACTGAAGCACGGCACAGACGACGCAAATGTACAAACCCAAACTGCACTTTGTACAAAGCCTCTCATCCCAAATACACAATTTAAAACAGCGTCAAAAATGGCCACTAATGAGAAACTGTTACTGACGTTTGTCCCACCTGACTGAAATCTCCAAAGTATCGACGGCTGCCAAAAAAGTTCAGTTCTGTGTCATTATGTAGGCCCATGTTTTTGAACAACAGAAGGACCTTGGGTGAAAGCAGGGTTTGTCCATCTTTTAAGTAGTGCAAGCCTGTGTAATATAGTTTCTGTTTGTATATTAAGTGTTAATGGGAAATAACTTTCATTAAAGACACTAGAGGTGATACTTTCAGAAGGATGCTAAGAAGTGTGATTTCATGGTAAGTCCAATTTGCTTCATGATTGCCCAATAGTTTTGTAAAATCCTGATTTGTGGGGCATTGTTCCATTTGTAACCCAGTGACTTGAGTACAGCGAGTCATGTCTCATATCAGCACATGGAAAATGTGAAAACAGTTGTAGCAATTAACAGTTTGAGTGTAATGTTTTGGTGCTATAAGGTTTCATGCAGCAGAGCAGCAGTGTGTTTTCATTCCAGTCTCCAGATGTATAGCCAGCTTTGCTACTCGTATTGGATACCCTTTCAGGAATGCAGGTCCCCTGAGATTTTGCGTTATGTTCAAGTCATGCAGACATCTGTTTGAGGAAAAACACCATGCATTCAGATAGTACAGTGCGAGAAACCAGCTTAACACTGTTAGGAAAATAAACTGAAACACTACACCCTCCGTTCTGGGGAGGTGACAATGAGTATATTGTCAGTCAGAATCATACTTTCTCTAAGAATTGTGAATTCCGCAGGGCCACAATAAAATGAGCTCCACACAAAGCGTTGTTGGCCAATTTCAGCCTTTTCTGAGCGGTGCATGCCTCTCACAATGGTAAATAGGAAAGGCTGTTTAGTCAGTGCGACCGCAGAAACCGAATCTTAGCTTAGTTGCTCCACTTCAGGGATCATAGATTTTCTTCTAGCAATACAGAGTATCTGTGGTTTTGACAACATTAAACAAATGTGTTTGATTTATGCATGCAATCTAAAAGAGTTCAGGACAATCAAATTTTTTGATATACAGTGAGGTTGCACGTATTAATATACAATCTTTTCTTGATATTTAAAAGTGATATTTTCTTTGACTTTAACTTTTAAAGGTCTCAGAACTTCCGATGACATAAGAAGGATCCTTGTTCTGTCTCTCATTTATTTTTTTGTGCAGAGCAAAGGCCCACAGCAGAAAATTAAGTGCTACTCCCATGAGGACGCCACAAGTAAAATGCATTATCCCCCTGACCCAACATCACACATCAAATCACCGCAGACAACACAGAAGTTTTGAGTGAGTAACTTGGTTGAGATATACTCAAGCTGGATGTCTTGTGTCTTCATCTCAGATTTGATCAATCATAGTCTGCACTCACACACTACAAACTGTAGTATTTGAAAATTTTGCTTTACTATGTTCACTGGTCTGATACAATATGATCTGGAAATCAGAAGTCCCTCTAGTGGACAGAAGTAGACCTGCACTGTCACTCAAGTTACATGTTATAGGGGATTCTACGGAAATCGTTGACCTCTTCATAAAGTTGTACTGTAGACCTTGGCGATATTATCAATTTCATTTCTCATGTTTGAAAACCTACAGTTTGTCCAGTTCTTTACTCCCTATGAGTGATCTCTTCATGCCGTAGTAACAGAGAAAGTTGCTGTCATGCAAACAGCATTAAGCTTGAGGCAACGTTCAACTTAGATGCAAAGTGACCTCTAATCAGTGCACCAGTCCATCCACCCCAATGTAAATACATGCAAAACTCTCACGCTGCAGCCGGATGTGTCGACTGTGTTCACTCTCTGTAACCGATTTGACCTTTAAGTGAACTCTGCCCTCTCTCTCCAGCACCTTGTAAGTGTTGTCTGCTACATTTCTGCACACAAGGTGAATCTTCTTCAACCTGACAAAAGAATTCATTATCCTTCCAAACCTGAAAGGATGCACAAGTGGTCTTTTCAGATGTGTCGGAGGTATGGCAATGTTCCAAAAAGGAACTGCTGCGGTGATGTGCTAACAAGGATGAGATCGACTTCAAAAACTCATGAATAAACTTGGGTTTTGGCTGAGACACACTGAAGCCTCCTTGTCCACAGGAGGAAAAAAAAGCATAGGGAAGTAATAAATGCATGAGCAGAAACATATTCATGGCAAGCATGAATATTGGCTCAAAATCTGACTTAAATCTTACAATGCTTTGAGTATTTTTGTCAAGTTTTGTTTAAGAGTGCTGACATAACCAACATGCAAGCAGGCTGGTCTCTGACAGTTCGTTTTCCACACATTATCATCAGGATGAAAAGCCAGTCAGTCATCGCTCCGAAAGCTATCTCCTTGAAGCAGAAAGTTCTGTTGAAGGTAAAGCATGTATTTGATGACTGATCTTAACCTTGATAATACTGAAACAGCTGGTCAACAGTCTAAAACACTTCATGACCAAAGAACAAACATTGATGCAGTTTGTAGAAAATCCCATGCTATTGGTTTTTAGCATATCATAACTCTAAAAACATGCGTGTTTGATAGATTGAATATGTATTCATGTGTGCACTTGGATGTTAAAAATTGTGATGCTAACAGAGGGTATTTTCTTCTGTCTTATTACAGACACATTACAGTTACTAATAAGCTGAAAAATAGCACTTTTCAAAATCTCCAGTACCATCAGAGGAAGCTCTCCAAAAAAAATGTCTCAAGAAGTGACATAAAAGAGGCCAAGTCACTGGCACATTTAAAAGACCTCAGCCTGACGACCTCAATGGCTAAGAGGTCTAAAATGTGAGAAGGTGCAAGGCTTTGAAGGGCTTTAAAATTAGTCAGTAAAATCTTGATATCAATTCTAAAACATACAGGGGTCTCATATAAGGATAATGCCAGTTGGCACATACCTGAACTCCAACTTTAAACCCAAGTTCAACAAAAACAGGTCAAATTACAATTGAAAACTCAGTTCAAATGAAACTATGATCAATAATAATTCTGTTTATATCAGTGGGTTGAGCATTGGTTGAAATGACATAAGGTCTACTTTATGAACGATAGCTTTAAGTGCCACACTTCATCTGGCACGTGCTGCTGCAAGCTAGTGGAGAATGGAGAATTAGGTCAACAGCATTATAACCCTCACATGTCAAAAACACAGGTGGTTAATTTCCATGTTGAGGAGATTCCCTTAAAGTAACAATGGTGTCATCGTTATGCTAGGTTCAGGAAAATGCCAGAGCGATAAAAAGGACATTTGAATATATTTTGGGATGATATTTAGACACCACATTTGAATAAATACAGCCAGGTTGAATTAAGGGTTAGCTTTGTCAGCACGGATGGGAGATTGTCATTTTTGGGCATTAAGAACACAGCATTCAGAGCAGGGAAGACTCAAGTCTAACTAGTTTTGCACAACACTGCAACTCAACAGCAAGAGAAAAAAAGATATTGAAAAAGCATTTGGCTAAAGTGACAAACCAGTTGTGGGGTAAAGGCAGCACTTCTTGTAAAAGATATTAATATCTCACAGAACGTCCCATGTGTAATAGCTGGCAGTTGTAGGAACAGAAACTCTGACTTTTGAAGCTTTGGGGGGACTGTATCACATCGATGGTGTCACAATCAACTAAATGTTGTACACAAAAAAAACAAAGGCAACCAAAACTCAATGAATCCAAACTTTAAAAAAAAAAAAATCAAAATGGTACAGAAACACAGATAAGAAACTACAAAATATGATGGTGGACACTTAGGACTTCACCATGAAACATTATGACAAAACCACAAAGAGCCCAGTCCTTTGAAAAAGACAAAACAGAAACCAAAGCCTGAATCAGTGCATATGGCAGTTTTGACCAGTTTTTACTCGATTTTTAAAACACACCTTACTTATATGCAATATAGATAAACCCAAGATTAGGGAAAGAAAGTGAAACAACTAGTGTAGATGTAGAATTGTGGTTGCCACATCCACTTTAGCATTTTGGTTTCAACCCAGCAATGAACTGAACCCTTACTGTTTCAAGTAAAGTGTTTCCCTTTCCTCCTCCTCATTCTCTCCACAGGACATTATGTGTGTCTTCAGGCAGGTTAGCATTAGCTAAGTGCCATAGCCGCCGTCGCCTTCAGAAGTGACCAGTGAGGCAACTTTTTATATTGGAAGCAAAGTGGTTTAGGTTTGTAGACCAACAAGATATCAGTCCTGAACCAGTTCATGTGGGTTAATAAGTGTAGCCCGTGTGGACAGAGCAAAAAATAATAGCATCTCAGGACTCGATTTCAACTCCTTTTCCTCTGACTAGTTAATTAGTTGGATTTCAGGCAAAAGCAGTAAACACAAGGAGCTGTGGCTGCTGGTAAGATTTCCTAAGGTTTCTTATGGTGGCCCTGAGGTGCAAAATAGAATAACTATACAAAAAATAAATAGATAGATAGATAGATAGAGAGAGAGAGAGAGAGAGAGAGAGAGAGAGAGAGAGAGAGAGAGAGAGAAATTAATAAATAGAAAATACATAAATAAGACAGAAAACACAAACTCAAGAGACAAAAAACCTTCAAAAGTTTGTGTTTGCCTATTCTTTTTTGTTTTCGATCTCTCTCTTTTTTTGCCTTTTGGTATGGCGTCATTTCAGTGTCAAATCAGTGCAAAAAATCAAAAACTCTGCATGCTCAAAACATGGTCGCAATCACTCTCACTGTCACTCTCTGCACACTCCCCACTACTCTCTACGTTTCTTTTAATGACCAGTTGGTTGGGGTGTTATTACCTTCTGTACAAGGGAGGCAGTAGTCGGCCTATTTATATATAAAAACACAGCTTGACAGAAAACAGTGCAAAATACATCTTGTATTTTTTAGCACAATGGTTTCGTCTCATTAATCAGCGTTTTTAGAATTAAAGACAAACTGATGATAACCTTAAGTGTAAGTCAGAAAAAACTCAATATTGAGTGATAATAGCAGTGATAGGTGCTTGGTTGAATAACTTTTAAATAGGGTGACCAAACATCCTCTTTTGCTTGGACATGTCTTCCTTTACAGGCGTAAAAAATGTCGGGGGGGATTTTATAAAATTCCTCCAAATGTCCAGGTTGTTTTTTTTCTTTTTTTTTTCAGCTTGTACTACAGATCATGGATATTTGTAATTTGTCGCTGCACTGGGCTTTTGGCATTATTCTGATACTCCAAACTGAAAGTCAAAATAATGAGATAAAAGGTCAAAATCTTTTGGAAAAAAAGGCAAAAATTTGCCATAGAAATAAGAGCAAAAAGTCAAAATTTTGAAATGATTTTTGAAATGATAGTCAATAGTCAATTTTTGAGATTACAAAGCAAAAAGTATATGATGCAGTATCATATTATCAGTTTAAGTATGATCATTTCTGTCAGTATCTCTTCCTAAAGGCAAGGTGGGGGGGCTGCTTTTTTTTTTAAGTTTTCAGAGTTAGGTCACCTTATTTCAAACCTTGGGATGTGCAGGAAAGTGAGTGACAGGGCAGAGGAGTCACAAAGGGGGGGGGAATGTAGCCTACCCTCTTTTTGGACATTATAAGACACTTGTACCAACAGTCTCCATGTTTAGCTGGAGAGCTGTAGTGCTTGGCCGCTGTTAAATCATTTTATCAATTAGTAGTGGAAAGACCGGGACCACGGGCTTGAATCCTTCCCTCTGATTGGTTCAGACGCAGAACTCGTAATGTTCAGCGCTCCCATATAAACCCATGCAGTCTTGACATCGGTTCTATCTGTCATGCAAGTCAAAAGGATAGTGAGGAGTCCGGTGTAAAGAAATCGCTGGCAGCGTACTTGACATAGCCTATCTTGCGTTTATTCAGTGTCCGGAGCTGCAGAAGCTTTCAGAGCATTATTCTTATGAATTACACACAGAGCAGGAGCCGTCTCTTTGTATTTAGTTGTATTATCTGTGTTGAGAGGACGATGCCTTTGAGGACCGGACTTTTTCTCCTGATGGTGCTGAATGCATCTGCATATGAACTGGATCAGAACGAGTCTTATTCGCCCAGAAGAACACGCTTTTCCGCAAATAGCCCTTGTAAGTAACATGCTGTTTCCATTTGCAGATTTCACAGAGTGCACTGCTTGCTCCCTACAGACCATTTCCACAGTGTATTTAATCACCTTTGCTCGCTTAGAATCTATGCAATTTTTTCCCTCGTATATGTTTATTTTCCTGGCCTATGCAGCCTTTTGTGTGTGTGTAAACGAGCGTGTTGATTCACAGAGGAGAAGGCTGCAGGATTAACGCTGTGGTTCTGCCGGTGTCCTGCCGGCAACAGATGAGCATGGAGCTTGGTGCTGACACCTGAGAGCGCAGGCTGTGTCATGCTGATAGTCTCTTTCTCATGGCTTTGGCTGCTGCATAGGTCCCTCTGTTTAGAATAATAGTGGACTTGGAGCGTGCATGAAACATAAAGCTTCTGGTAGCCTTCCTGTGTTGCCTTCAAGTCAGAAAGAAAGTAGGATACATCACATTTTCTCTCAGAAAACCTCAGAAAAAGATACACTTTGTCACTTGGGCTGCTTAAGCAACCTCTTAGTGTTTATGCTTAATAGAAGAATTGACAGTCATAATCCCTTATTGACAGTAACAATGACTGAAACAACAAGGCACTAATCTACACAGATTTTATTCAGGTTGTTTGGACATAAAGGTACAGTGCAGCGGTAAAAGGTGGGGGGTAACAGGGATGCTGATTTCCTTCTGCAGGATTTGCTTCATCATCATAAGAACTGCAGCTCACTCTGTGTTTTGAGAACAATCTCTGGTCCCTAATGGCAGGCAGACTTTATCTGACTGTGCAGGTCAACATGGGGCCCCAGATTCACGAGTCTGCCAAGTAGGCTAAGGCACTACAATGACATTTCTTGATGGTTATTACAAAAGACTTGAAGTCAGGCAGAAAGGGACAACTATTTGCATGGACTGATTAGCAGATTATGTTTTATGGCTCAGTCTTTGTGTAACCTCTCAAGAGCATCGGATGTTCTTTGGGCTTCTTCTGGTCACAGTCAGTTTTTGAAAAAATGGACTGAAGAGAGAAGTTATGTTACGGGTCAGATGTGTCAGATTTTGCAAAATATGAATTAGGATTACATATCCACCTACAGGGCAAATAACTATTCTTATGATGTGAGATGGCAAGATTTTTTGAATGTGTAGCCTACTTTAACTCAATCTTTGCTGGATATTAGGCTTGAGCCTGACACGTGCGTAGTTACTAGTTATGAATGTTAAAGTGGTTTGGATGTTCTCAATTTAGCCTTTCTGCTGCGGCTTGTAATAAAATTGAAGACAGACTCCAGTTGCAACATGCGTTTTTATGTGTGTGTGTGTTTGTGTGCCAGCAGCACAAGTGTATTGTTTTGTGTGTCGAGAGGCATGCCAACAATTTTCAGGAAACTCTTTGGTATTTCTGGTGCTGTTCATCCAAACTCTGCTGAATAGAACCAAACAGTGGACGTCAGGTCCCTGCCAAGAGAAAAGAAGGCTTGTGCCAAATAGTGTCTGAGACTCTCCCAGTTGTAAGGTATCCAATCTTCAGTCAAGTTTGCCCCAAGTGACTGTATGTCTTTTGTGAATCACCAAAGTATGAAAATTCTCTTGTGTTTGCTGCATTTTTTGAGCTGAAACCCTGGCAACCTTTTGTGTAATGAGCTCAGTGAGTGTGCAGTGATTCCCAGTGAAGCCACTGTTGGCTCCCCCACTGATGGTCCATTCTCTGTGCCCACAGCAGATGTGGCACGCTGTCTCAACAGTGCCCTCCAAGTTGGCTGCGGAGCCTTCGCCTGCCTGGAAAATTCAACTTGTGACACAGATGGCATGCATGACATCTGCAAGTCCTTCCTATACAGTGCTGCTAAATTTGACACTCAGGTACACACTCCAATTCACTTCACAAAGACTCCATTCTCTGTCTCAACATGCACATTAAATGGGTGTAACTGTCAGGGCATGAATGTGTGAAGCACTGCTGCTCTTTTTTTTATAGGGTAAAGCATTTGTGAAGGAGAGCCTTAAGTGTATTGCCAATGGCATCACCTCGAAGGCATTCCCCACCATCCGCCGCTGCTCCACCTTTCAGAGAATGATATCAGAGGTCCAAGAGGAGTGTTATAGTAAGCTGGATATCTGCACTGTGGCTCGATCGAATCCAGATGCTATTGGTGAAGTGGCACAGCTTCCGAGTCACTTCCCGAATAGGTGAGTTCTCCCTTTTCTGTGCTCCTTTGACAAAGGTAGGCTGGTCAAGGTTAAAGCTGTAGTTCATATTACACAGATAACTCTTATTTAAGAGTTTAAAGCTTGTGGTGTCCTATTGAACATAATAAAGGGCATATAACGGTTCATTACAAGTGCAAACAACCCGAGGCATTATGTTTAGAGCGTGCCCAAAACTACAAATAAACATGGCTTGACTGTTGCAAAAAACTCTCAGACTCCAATTTATGCAGCATAGCAGATGGCTGAATTTGTATTGATTTCCATGTTTTGGTTACCATCTGCTTCATACATTCTTCCCTACAATGAGAGAAAATGAAACAGGAATATCAAGTTTGCATGTTTTTGTTCCTATTGTTCTTGTAAGACATGTAGGATTGCAGTTTGGGAGTGGATACAAAAGGGGGCTGGGAGGGTGGAGCACATGGCTTAGTAGTGACTGGAGAAGGGACAGTTACTCCCATATGGATGACATCAGACTGCAGAGAAGTCTGCAAATGCACTGAAACACCTATGGAGTAAAATGTAAGACATAGGAGTGTGTCATTGTTAATGTTTGTGATGCTTTGTTTCGTCCTCCCAGGTTTTATGGTAAGCTGCTACAGAGCCTGATGGACTGTGACGAGGACACGGTGGATCGCGTTCGGGCCAGCATGGTGTCGCGGCTGGGCCCAGAGATGACCATGCTTATTCAGCTGCTGCAGAGCAAGCCCTGCCCATCCACTGCTGTGGCTGCAGCTGCCGCCATCCCAACTGGAGTGGAGGGCCGTGGGAGCTGGCGTTGGTCCATGGGTCCCCATATGTACAAGATCCAGCCTAATCTGCGAAACAGAGACTCCGCCAGTCATTTTGGCAAAAAACGCTCAGCCACTGACAGCTCCTAACTTCCATTCAGATTCAGAAACTCCACACACTCCTCAAACATCATGAAAGCTCCTCTATTCCCTAAGGGTGACAGAATACATTCCTCTGCTAGACTGGAAGTTACAGAAACATGCACCTCTAGGGAATGCCGGAACGCCCATAGAGTCGATATCAGAATTTGATTGTTGTTACATTGTATATCCCACACTTAGGCCCTTCCATCGACTGTTTCCAAACGTGTCTGCTCACAGTTAGTGTTGAACATGTGGCTGTTGCAGCATTGCGACATGTTCCTATTAACTCCTCTTCACCTCCTTACTCCGACAGAGCTGAATCCTTAACAAGTCTTTTGATGCCAAGAAAAAAAAGAAAGACAAAACAGCCATAGTGGTAGATGCCTCTTGAGCACAAGTATGTTAAAAGACAAAAACACATTATCTTGACATTTGTTCATGACTAGGAATTAGTAGTTGGATTACTATCATTAGTTCACTGACAGGAATGAGAATTTATCGGTAGATGTGTCTATTATTTCCGCAATGAGACCTGTGAAATTGTGAGCATGAGATGTGGAAATAATTTTCTATTTTCTAACACTAACATAACAGTTAAATGTACTGTATAATAAGTTATCTGAGACAGCCATAGCTAGCCATCTAAGAAAGAGACAGCTCATATGGAGGGAGGTCCGCAGAGGTTTCATGATAACCTTTGCGAGGTTACCTTAAAAACTGACCAAAAAACTACAAACTGCCCTGAATGCTATTCATGAAAACCAAAATAGTGTATAGCGATAGCACTTATAGTTGTTGTTTTTTCTTCTGATGGCAGATGTAGCCATGATTGCGTGTTTCAAAGCATCGTCCTGCACATAAGGATCGTCCAGGTCATGGCCAAGTCGAACTATCAGAAAAAGTCCAAATTACATATCTTGTATCCAGCTACTTGTAAAGCATATGACTGTTGAGCTCTGAAGTGTATGTGGGACCATGTTTAGTGTAATCTGTATTCGTGTTTTTAACTGAGTGTGAAGCAGTAGTGTATGTGCAGTAGCTCGTTAGCACGTTCACCAATGAGACTGAGAGCAGCTGTCTTCTTGGACTGATCATCACTGCTCTCTGAGGTGAATATCGTGACATACACACTGGCTTCCAGTGTCAAGATTTAGAATGACTATTTAAAAAAAGCCTTGTTGGGATGATATTTATTTTCCTACTATATTATTTAATGTTTGTTTTTAATGCATTATTGTAGTTTTAATTAGTTTACAGGTTACAAACAAGTCCAGACATGGCTCCTATTTGAACATGAGCTCTATGCCAAAAAAAAAAAAAAGTGAGCTGACACTCTGATGACTGAATGGGACCCATGTCATGACTCTGTGCTGGCCATAGGGGTCAAGGTTGGTCATTCAAGTCAGGTGATCTACTTCCTGGGTGTTACAAGGGACCACAACAAAACAATAGCTTCATTTTGACACAATTTCTGTTTGACAGAGAAATTTCTGGTTGCAGCTGCTAGCTTATTTGTTGCTGGGGGTTGTGCACATTTTTGAATATTTATCAGGTATAACTACAGGAAAACAAACATCAGCATCAAGCACCTTTAAAAATCAATAACTTTCATCTTTTTCCCATTTTTTTATTTTATGTCCGTCCTGATTTTCCTAACCACATAGTAGTATCTGGAGCGGCTTCTACCATTTAAACTTGGTTTTGCTATGGCATTTAATCTAGAAAACATAGCATACATTTCAAAACCAATCCTGCTAATCATGACCCTGTAAGTTGTATTGGCTTCACCCATTATTGTTGCTCAATCTGACAGGCATCTGAAAGTACTTTATGCCAACGGTTTTCAACCTTAGCCCCACCCAGGTATCAGCTCCAATAGGAGGCAGCCAGAAGGTGAAAAACAAAGGAACATGAGGAGAATATCTTTATATGTATTTACACTATAGAACCCAGTATCTCAGGTCCAGATTTTTGCACTGTTATTTAGCTACAGACTAACAGCACAAGCCAGAGTGAAAAAGTGTTGAATGTGTGTGAAGGTATTTAAAGACAGCTGTGATTGAGCACTTACATAATGTAACATCAGGGATTTCAGTTACTTTGCGGTTTGTTGATACCTTGGGAGAGTTCATTGAAAGTGACACTCAGGATTTCTCAGCAGATAAAAGCTTGTGATTTTCTGTAGATACTGAGGGACATTTCCTGGTGTTTAATTTACAGTCAGTGATGTCACATCTTGCAGCGCCACTTAATGTAACAATATCTGAGCAGATATTACAAGTAGCTGTAAAACTAGAGAGAATATAGCTGTACCCTTTTTCTGCCAACCAAAATGACCGTCTGTCACTGGCTCATGACTGTGTACTACATTAAGGTGAGGGCATTGAACTGAATTGTATGAATAAGCCCATGGTCAGTTTGTTGTTATCATGCATGTTTCAGCTTTTTAGGTCCATGTAGGGTGAATAGGTGCATCCCCATTAGCTGCTCTGCATCAACATCACAATAAACCCAAGCAGACTTCTGCGCTCCTCTCGCCAATGTGCAACATATGAAATCTGAATATTTCTGCAACTTGGTCTTTGAGGATTAAGACAATCATTTGAAACCAGTAGGTTAGTGGAGAGCAGCAGTCACTGAGATGGGTCTTGATGCTGGTGTTTGATTTACATATACCTGTTAGATCGATGCTGGTGCTCGGCAAGATAATCAGTAGTTTAAGTAAGATTCTGTTTGGGTGCAGTATGCAAATATTTGTGCGCATTTGAAATGTAATGCAGAGATTTACATGGGGGGAAGGCTGGGTTCAATCAACTGTTTGATAGTCTAACATAGAAAACCTTCTTATTAATACAGACAATACTTTTTTTGTTGATATTATGACAAAACACAAACGGTTATGTTCACTTTATTTTTGCAGTTTTTCTTACGTTTTTTTAAATGAGCAGAACCCAGTCCTGTTGATGATCATACAGAGAGGAGCAAAGACCAGAGAAAGAGATGTCAGTGTCAATTTAAAAGCTATGTTAAGAATTCCAAACTATGCAATAATCTCACATACAAAGGTTTCACAGCAACACAGAAATTGACCTTTCTTTTCATTCAGTGCCAGCAAATGCTGTTAATAAAGCAGCAGCATATTTGCTTTCATACTGCGCTCACAGTGTGAGGGTGATGCTTAGCTCTTTGGTTTTTAGTAAACTGGTGTTTTGTTTCGCTCTGTGAAGATGATCATTTCTTTAGTGTCATTTGGTGCAAAAGGGCAGCAGTTCTGAAGGAATCACTCGGGAGGTTAAGAGCTGTAGTCACACTGTAAACTATCCTAGCTTACTATTTTATGTTCAATATGCACTTTGCATCTTAACCACTATAAAGGGCATTGAAACATTCAGCACATGTGCAATCATGACACGTTTAATTTAGCCGGTGAATGGAAATCAGCCTGAAATACTTTGCATCCTGAAGGGTCAGGGCTTCTTCATGTACTATTGATACATATGTCTGTATCTTTGTTGTCCATGGGTAAATCCAAAACCCAACAGCTGCTGCTAAACTGTTACTTCCCTGTGTGATGACTTCCCTGGTCCAGATGCCTCTCTGCTGTGGCTGCTCTGATCAGTCATCATACAGAGAGCTCAGCATCAGTCCACATTTTACATTTTAATGTCTTTCCATGTCCTCATATTTATTTTCTATGAACTTTCCTGTGTCAAATATATTTGGCAAAGGCAAATTGACTGTTTCCTCACTAAGTCAAATGTAATGGTAATTTCAGAGAATGTACCTGTATACTGAATGTCTGTTTCAATGTGGAAATGCCCAAGTTTGGCGACCCATGAAGGCTGTTAGGAGAGGAGAATGAATGGCCTGATTTCTGTTTAGTTTAGGGTGCTTTTGGTGGTACTGGAGCATTATTAAATGGACCCTTGGTGACTTTTGTGAAACAATTTCTCCTGACAACACCCTTCTGGCACTTCATGGTACTCTTTCCTCTCAAGACTTGAAATATATATATATATTGATAAATGTTGTGCTTAAACAAAATCAAAAAGCTTCAGTGACTAGTAAAGTTTATTTTGTATTCATATATATAAATATATATAAATATATATATATAAGTGACAGTTATTTTACTATCAGATTTAAAATGGATTTAAGAAGATTACTGAAGTTCCTGATGCTATGTAACGCATGATTGACCCTTGTGAATCACTTGCACTTTAAAACATACCCATTTACATATATACCCATACTGTGTATATGTTTGGGTTTTTCTCTGTACTGAAAAGTCATGAAAGATACAAATGCATCAACTGTGTGTCTTTTGCTGATAAGAAATAAAATATTTATCATATCTGGCATATCTTGTTTGAATTATTTGAATGAATCATTACTCAAACACTTGCATTAACACACACATTTGCTGATGTCATTTTACTTCAGCTTTGAAAGGGATTACTTAAAAAAAAAAAAAAAAAAAAAAAAAAAAAGGTTGCATCATCCAAGACACTTGTCAGATATTCTCACCTGTATTGAAATTGAAGAATAAGACAGAAAAAACCTTTTTAACCCACACACTGTAGATGTGTGGTTATGTGTTTCATAATTGGATCTACAGTGAAATAGGGTCTGTTGTTCATGTCCAAAGCCTCATTTGTGGGAGCAGCTTCCATGAGCTGCAGTTATTGGTACCTGTTTTTGTAGCAAGATTTTTAATTCTTTGTGACTTGCAACGAAATACACTGTCAGGCTGAAGAAAGAAGACTCAGTCAGCCAAGGATGGCTGGGGTGGCTGGGGCTTCTTTAAATCACAAAACAGACATGGGAAGAAGACAGGGAGGCAATAGAGAGACACTTTTTATTTTGAACCAATCAGAATACTCAATAGGGAAAAGCTTAGGCTGTGTCCAACGGAGGGAGGTCTACCAACCTAAACTCTTCTGTGGAGGGACAACCTTAAGGATCTACTGAATCTGAACTGGCCAGTCCTCTGGTGAAGTCTGGTGGCGCAAGAAAGTCTCACCTTTATTATTGGCAATGTTGGCTGAGCCTGTCACGAAGCTCCTCAAAGGCCCAAAATCATTGTCACCTTAAGTTTTAGGGTAGTATTATTGGAGTGTCTGCACTTCTTTGGAAACAGGGACCGAAGAGTGTATACCAACTTTCAAGGTACCATAGTATTCAGGCATTGGAAGAAAGTTCACTCTGAGGGGCTGAAGAAATACATCTTGGGATCCCCAAAGGAGCACTACCAAAGTTATTGGTGAGTAGGAAGTCTTGCTTTGCCTCGTGGCACTCTCACCCTAACAAGAAGAAGTAAATGTTAATATCTTGAATCTTAGAACTTGAATGCTTTATAATGATTTTGTTCCAACATTGGCTGACTTTGGGCCTAGTCATTCCCCAAATGACCATTTGTTGGACATAAGGAAGAGATACTAAACTCCACATTTGAGACTCAAAGCCAACTGGCATAAAGGCCTAATTCTAGTTTATCGTTATCCAGTTGCAATCAGAAGCAGGAATGGCTGTAAAACTATGGTTCTTGAAATACAGATATTAGGCTGCAGCCTCTATTTCAGGAACAGTGTAATGACAGGCGACCTTTAAAACATTTGCCTTTTGAGCCTGAAAATGTTGCATCGACTGGAAGGAGATGAAACAATAAGCTAATGGACAGGATAAACAAATTGTATGTTTATAGTTTTACAATACTAAAACTATAAACCTATTTATGAGTTTCACATTCACTTTCTATCAAGTCTGTATGCTAAGTGGGAGATTCTTCTTCTTTTAAAGTGAACTTACCTGTGTTTGCCAGCTCCCTTTGGTTACTTTTTGGTTTTAAATTATGGTACTTTATTTTTAAAAACGTCTACCTCTTAGCTATGGATGCACCAATACTGACGCTTGTATTGGTGTCAGTGTCAGTATTGGTGCAGATACCACACTGAAGTACTTGTACTTGCACTCGCACACCGAACACTACCACATCTGATACCACAATAAGCAAGTTAGCTTGTCATTGGAGGACTGTTGGCTGTTCAAATGTCAAGAATGTGTAGGTGCATTATGGTCTTCATTTCATTTATTAAAATGGGGGAGTAAGGAAAAGGTATACTCAAAGTCACATCAGAACTGCAGTGATGTCATTAAGTATTCAGATTGGTATCAGTGAATACTCAAATGTAAGTACTTGTACTTGTACCTGGTTTGATAAAAAGTGGTATTGGTGCATTCCTACTACACATACAGACACTACATGATATTTTGGTGATATCTCAACTTTACATATATCTCAGTGCAAAAAAAGGTGTAGTTATATACAGCAACACTTATATCTAAAAACTCATTGCGAACTTATGACACTAAAAACATAACTTCCCAAAAAGGACCAAGTTTAGTTTTTATACTAATTAGGTCTTATTTATTCAAAAAACTTAGGTCTCAGGAGATAAAAAACATTCACAGATTTGTATGTCTTACCATTGTATGATCAAAGAGCACCTCTGATTAACATGGATCAATACCATAAAGCATTGCTCTCCTTTGCCACATGCCTTCAGTATGTGCCGAATTGTATAGGCCCCACAGAGGAGCATAAAGGACACAGTTAGCACCTCCAGATGAAAATGAACTTTACTAAACTTGAGCACAAACGAGCTGAAACTGCAAAGTGCCTGTTTGGTTGGAGAGCCTGAGGAAAGGAGGGGGCAGAATGCGAGAGGCTCCATGGACGCTAATCTCAGTCAGAGGGAGATATAATTTCATGCCTATTTAGAGAAGAGTCCTGAAGGGCTTTCTCATCAGCCGCTCTCCAGTCTCATGGATAGGTGATGCAGCAGCTCAGCACACAGATTCTATCATTTCCTTCGTTAAAGAGATATTCACTCCAAACTCATCAATGAATATAGCACAAGCACGATGAACAAAAACAGGCGCTTTTAAATTCTTCCATATGGTCAGTTTGACAATCTGTCTCTGGCTGAGTTTTCTTGTCCTGTAACATTGCAGAAGCAGCAGCAGCAGCAGCTTCATAGTGGGCAACTTTACAAAGCAATTGGGATGGAATTACTGCTTTCAACACAGAGAAACGTCTTGTTGCCAGGAAACATTTGAACAGATTTTTGACCCTGTCTCCTCATATTATTGCCTGTTGCTTGGACTGCTGCCGAGTGTATCACCGCTCTGACGATCACAATCGCAGAAATAATGAGTAATGATGAAATTAGAATTTGATTATGCAGATTCAATTCATACCATCTGCTTGTGTTCTTTTAATACATTTTGAGGCTTAATAAGGCTGCTAATGAGACACCGCTTCATGTAAGCCACCAAATATAACATTTTGGTACCTTCTGGTGTGAAAAAATTACTTTGTGCACCTGCTTATCCATTAGACAAACTGCAACCCATAAATCATTAGCATTCAATGCATTTCTCAGTGAGGATGTTGCTCTCTTTGGACATTCAGTTTGATACAAGAGTTAAAATTTCCAAACAACCCTGGAGCTTCTGCCTGCAATCTGCAAGAAAGCACACAAACCCACAATTGTTTGGCTTTGTTTTAACCTCTTGATCACATTGTGAGGGAGGGAAGCAATGTATCACTTGTGCATGCATAGTGTCAGCAATTTGATGGGACATACGAACAATGCACTGTGGTTAGCGCGGTACGGCAATCGCCTCTCCCTTCTCCCAGTGTGTTTTATGTTCATTATGTCCTCCTCTTTCCCATGAAACTTGTGGCATATTCATCAGCAGTGTGACAAATTAGATGTGCAGTGAAATGGAGTATGACTGAGAGCAGTGGAAGATTAGATCCACTCCAATCTTACCCAGCAATCACTATCCCTTCATTTCTGTGGGGAAATACCAAAGGACGGGAAAGAAAATTAGATCAAATTTTACTGAACAAAGCGCTGGAGTGGCAGGGGAAAGAGATGAAACAGAGCATTTTCCATTTCTGCCAAAGCATCTTGAGATTTGTCTTGGAATCAAAAGCAAATGCAGTTTGTGGTTTGGATACGCTGTACACATCTACACTGGCTGCACAGTTTCACATAAAATACAGGTGTTAGGATAAAGATTGAGTCATTTTATTACAGTTTATTTTCTTCTTCATTTAATCACCACTGTGCTCTTTGTTCAACTAATGTCTGGTTTAGCCGTGGAAACTGATGGTGCTAATTGAGCATCATATCACTTCACCAGTGCAGCTGAAATGCTCTTGAATCCTTTTAAACACTGCTTTTTCTGAAAGCACTGCTTTTAACAGCTCTCCAAAAGATCATTCAACATATGAAAGGACAGGACGGTTTTACTGACATGGATGCAGTGATTTGTACTTACTGTTGTTTCGATTTGGGTGCAGATGATTCCTAGCATTCGTTGGCCAGAACACCATGTTTTTCCTAAATTTATCACCATTCTCCTGAACATAAGCTTGAGAGAGTGATGTTCTGTCACTTAGTGGTAACTGGAGTAACTCTTTCCCTTACAATAGCGTTTGGATTTGATACGGTGTGGCAGAGACATCTAGTGGTTGGTGAGGGGACGCACCAAAATGACCCAAAACCACAGTCATTTAACACTTAGCCACAGCTATGGCTAAGCTACAGCATCAAGTGTCAGTCTATGATAGGGTAACAATATTCTAACAACCCAATAAGAGGACCCCTTACCCGGTCTACTGGACATATTAACAAAATACCCAAAAATACCCCCAACGACAAAGTTGCTTCATATCCCATACATTTATGTAAAACACTCATTTTCTGTCTGAAGCAAAAATATTCTATGATGTAAACATAAATAATGTACAGAAGGTGATATCTGCCAGTTAAGAATATGAAAATGAAAAACTGGCTTTTTCAAGATTTTTGTCCCCAAATAAGGTGAAGCACTTTGAATGGCTGTGTTACCAAAATGTGCCATCTAAAGGGTTACCCTTCAGAAGTTCAGGATGAATTATCTTATGGTTTATTACAAAATGGATTTTCATAGAAACAACAACCCTTCCAATGCCAACACTGGCTACAACTCTGCAGACACTCCTTCATTTTTTGTTCAACATCAATCTCTTGATCTTTCCTATTTTCAGTCATTGGATTTTGTTTTTCCAAACTTCAGGCATTAACAGCCTTATTTCTGTTAGAGTCAGTGAAGTTCCACAGAGTTTTTACTTTGACTTGAGAGAGGTTAGACTCTTATCAATCATCCATAAGAAACTTGGGCGATTGCCAGTTGAAATGAACCCACATGTAATGTCCATACTTCTAATTTTTACCCAAGTAAATTTAAATTCAAATTCATTATGTGATAAATCATGAAATATTGCTGGGCAACCCTGAAAATAGATTTACCCTGTCTCTCCTTACAGCAGATGATACACATCATGACATTAACAGAATCTGAATGGAAAATTTGAGCATGTTTTGATTAAATGTGTTGTGTGTCTTTTCGGAAGATACATTTTATAGAGAATCAAAGGTCAAAGCTTTGGTTCATGGTCTCAAAAATGTGAAAATCCTGCATGAATACCTATCAGGATGTAAACCTGCTCTAAACACTTGCACATTATTCTGATGACACTTTCAACTTTCTGCCCAGGAAATTAGACAAGATAGAAAATACTTTCATATCCCTCTTTGAATTAGTGTGACTGGAAAGTATGCCTCACTGTGAATGAAAATGTCACTGTCACAAAACATCTTCTGAAGTGTCCTGAGTTGCATGATGCCATTCTGATGCTAGATTCAGTTTCACTTTGTGAGAGAACATTGTCTCCTCTTTCAGCTGCTCTCAGACTCCTATTTTCCCTGATGATGAATGAGGGGTATTTTGTGGTTAACTGTACTGAGCAAGCTTCTTAAGTTACAGAAAGGGGAAACAGTGGAATCAATAGGAAAGGCTTTTAAGGAATTGGAGTCACAGAAACTTGGAGAGGGGATTGCTTGGAGCCCTCAGAGAGGACTGCTGGTGTGATCAGGTAATTTACCCATCAAACCAGACACCCCAACATCCCTGAGGTGACAAACAATCCAGCTTACATCTGAGATCTTTTTCTATCTCTTTGAAATCCAGGCTGCCTAGTTTGCCCATGCACAGTTTAAAGTTGAAAGGGTATGTTTTGCCATTATTTATCAAAAAAGTAAAATTTTGATGACACAGTCTGTTGAGGATGCAGCTTGAGCAGCACCTTAAGAGACATGACAAACACAAACTGTTTTCTTACTGAAAAAGCGCAAATATGGAATGATTGTGAAGACACTAACACTTGAGAGATGTGTTCCTGGATCGGTACCCGAGCTGCAGCGCTCTGAGCCAGCTGATAAGTCCTCATAGATTTGTTAGGAGAGCCAGATAAAGAGAGTTACAGTAGTCCAATCTGGAGAACACGAAAGTACATACTACTGGATCATGGACTGGCCAAACCAAAGCCACACACTGATATTTGATGGCACATGTACAAACAAAACACGATTCAGATTTGACTCAAAGAGCATTAGGGATGTTCTTCTATTGAATAACAGCCTTAGCAACAGCATTGCGTAAAACATGATGCATATATACAGATCAGTGTTGCAAGCTTATTGCTTTGTTTTGATATTTCATCTGGTTGAAATGTGGACTGAGATTGGTTAAAACCAGAACATGTTGGCGTTTATAGTTAATCTCAGAAACAAAACTTGTAAATGGGACAGCCAACGCTACGTAAAAGGGACACATTGAGAGATGGACTTTTGGATAGGCCATTGTTCAAAGACTAAAAATAAGAATGTATATTTGGACATTGTTCAAACATTTGGGATGTAGTGTACACATGCATTTATGCAAAATAATAATAATAATGAACCCAGTTAAGAGATTTAAGTGTTTTTAAAGTTGAATTAAAAGGATGCATCCTTGAAAAAAAAGTCATTTGGAGCAACATTAATTTTTCTCAAAATTAATACATTTCTTAAATATTTCCAATAGTTCAACAAGTATCAGTAATTACATGAGGAGTTTAAGAAGGACAGGCTTGTAGTTCTGCAGATTAAACTTATTTTTCACAGTTTTGTGGCAGTCGCCCTATATGATACCCAAAAGTGGCACAATACAGTAGTTAAAAGAATAGATTTATCTGCAAATATGGGAAAGACTTAATAATCTTCCAGGTGTTTCATTGGGCTCCTTAGATGTGTCTGCTTGATGAAATTGAAGTCCCAAAATTGTGTTTTCTTGATGGTTGCCCCAAATGATATGAACAAATTTGGACAGCATTCTTTTGTGCATTATGGTGGAAATATAAATGCAAATGCCATAATATTTTTTTAAGTCGATGCAAAACATGTTAGAAATTATGCCAGACAGGACAATGGATATGTTTAAATAGATTCAAAGGGACTTCAACCTGGTTCAGTTGGACAGAAAAAGTAGGGGTCACATCAATACCCCCCAAAAAAACAAAGGAAGATGAAGCCCTTCTTTAGAGTCCATGTGTGTGGATGGTGAGCCCCTGGAATCATTTTGGCTTTTCTTGTCACCTTATGGTGCATCTGCACTTATCAGGGCTGTCTAAGGAGGCACAAACTCCAAGCCAGTGATTAAAGAGATAAATCTCTTGCTCATAATGCATATGGAGCCTGCTCAAGTGAAGTCTGATAAACAGCGACCTCTAGTGGCGATAAAGCCATTCTGTAACAAAGCGTGTTGCCTTATGTCAACAGTTGATGAGGCCACAGCATGAGCGGATTTTGTTTCAGCTACTCCACTTTTCAGACTTGGATTAAACTGCATACACTTGTTAGATACAATGGCGACTGATATTTCACAGTTTAGCCTCCACTTTAAACTACTTGGATGTTTCACTTTGTTTCATAAACAGTTTTCAGACTTTTTTTTTCAAAGAAATTCTTTCTCCCCAATTAAACACATCCTGCTAGACCATATGAAAACTTTGAATTTAGTTCAAATTTGCCATGACAGTGATTGTTATGACAAATTAACTGCCCCTTCAAGTTATGTTTGAAAATATTGTTGTCAAAAATATTCAGGGACTCTTCTCACTTTCTTTACTCAAAATATGAATTACTGCCCCCTGAAAGACACATCAGAGCTAGCAGATTGAAAAGTGATCACTTCAAGCTCCTCTTTCTCTCTACTTCCCTCACTCTCAACAAACAACCTGCAATAACATAAAGCTCCAGTGTGAGTATGAAGGATGTATTGTATTGTATTGTATTGTATTGTATTGTATTGTATTGTATTGTATTGTATTGTATTGTATTGTATTTGCATGCCATGCACAAAAAGTGCCCATCCCTCATTGGTTTATAAGACACCAGACACAACAATCCAGTGTTTTTACACAAAATGTATTACCCTCACACATTTACTTAATAATTTCTCAACTCAGTAGTAAACAATACACTCTGCCTTCTCTCCAAGGCTTTGCTGTGGCAGAAGTTTCTTTTTTGAAACAGAATTCAAGTTTTTAATTGTTATCCAACCAGAAAAAGTCAACATTAATGGAAGACATTTTCTTAAAAAGCAAATCTCTTAAGTCTTCACAGTGGACAGTCGAACATAAGACAAAGGTTGTCTTAGTTGTAATGTGACGTTGCTTTTTACTGTTTTATTGTGTTTCTTTCTCTGTTGTTGTGTCATGGGAATGCCACAGCAGCATGGTCTTTTTTTTTGACAGTGGGCAGGTTTTCGCACAACTGGTATGACGTAAGTATTAAATGTTTGTGAGCAGTGCTGCACTTTTCCCCCCCTGAGGACAGTTAAGCTTATCCTGATCCTTTTGATTAGAAGTAAAAAAAAATGATAACAATTGTGCCTGTTTGTAAGTAAATGGCTTAAGTTGTGTTTTGCTCTTGGTGCAGTAGATTTACAAGAAAGATAAAGTCACAATGCTTGATATGTTTCAGTGTTTCAAAAGAAAAACCCCTCAGATTTACAATGAGTTAGCCACCATTTAGCCAAGACAGATCAAGTATTTCCCTATCTCCTGAAAGTCCTGCTCATAATGGACATCCATATATCTCCAGGCAGAAGGACAGAAGGCCTTGTCTGTCCTTGTTCCTGTCTGTGCGCGCGCGCGTCTCGGCTTCAGTCAAGCATCTCCTGCTGGCGCCGCCGCCTCTCCACTTCCACAACATGAGGGATAAAGTTACTGTTTGTTGTGGCCTGAGAACACTAATAACGCGCCAGGAAAACAATGTTGATGGTAAAGCTGTTCAACATCACCCAAGATCACTCAACCCCTGAGGACCTGCAGGCTGATTAAGTGGCTTTACTGAGCTGACCACGAGCGCTGTTTGGGTTTACAATGAATACATTAGCTGCAGGTTAATGTATCTGGAACACATGCGCACCCATACGCATGATATTAAAACGTTCAGAATGATGAAGTGAATGGTTTGCTTAAAGGCTTCTATTTAAATGATTGAGTTTAAGTGTGTCTAGAGGCCAATGATAGTGTATATGTGTGTTCATTTTTATCTGTTTATTCAGTCTGATACAAAGTAAACTGTTTTTCTTGCAACTTAACCTTTAAAATTACTTTAAAGAATGTAAAAACAATGTTTAGTTCACCATTGCGACAGAAAGCTACACAAATGTCTAAGAATGCCACAGAACGCAGGCTTTGTAAGTGACAGTCCCCTTTCTTAATGAAGCACACTGATTAGACCCCCTCACACAGATCCGGTTGGGCAGCCTTCTTCTTGAAGTGTCCCTGTGTAAGGTGAGAAGTAATGGAAGCTGGCTGTTGGCCAGTGATCTACTGAGGAGTGACAGATATATCTCCACCTTGCTCTTTAGCAGCTTCTTAGAATGATCTAAATCTTCAGACCCTCACTCAGCAGTCGAAGCAGAGAAACGTTCGGCCTGCAGCACAAACCTGTGCAGCGCGTAAAAAACGGATCCAGATACTGTGGGTGGAGATGCATCCCAGTTCAACTACCTCCACACCTTTTTCAGTGAAAGATATTCTGAAGCTGGAGCACCACCAGGACTTTGAAAATGAATTCTTGGCGTCTGATCAAGTTGTCCCGATACAGTATCAGCACATAAACGGTGCGCTCCAGAACAGAGACCTGTTCGATCAGCAGGCTGAGCCGTGCGCCCCTGCGCTGCAGGAGGATACGTTCAACTCAACAGCAGAGGAGGAGATGAATGAGCCCGGTGAGATCATTTAAACACTAAAATTAATCTGTCTGAGAATCGTGGTAATGGCTGGTGACTCACAAGGCAAATGTTGGCAAAGGGGCCTTAAGGTTAGAGAGTGGCCTGAGATCTGTCACGTTTTCACTGCGAATAATAGATTCCAAACCTTTACAGGAAACGTTAATTTTAAGGGGGAGAGCTTTGTATTTGATACAGTAACAATTAAACACCCAAAAGTCCAAAACTTAGATTTTTCCACGAGACTCAGAGATGATCAAGTTTTCTTCTAATTTTGTCGTTTTATATCCTAAGTACGCTCCTGAATAATCTGAAAATTTCACAGAATTTAATCAAAATATCACTCCATTTTTTAAAAGCGACAACAATATTTATATGATTTTGCCAATATAAATAATTTAATTCTCCAATTTGGAACGGTTTTGTCCCTATAGATGTCATTTCGCCATAAATGGACTTAAACATGGAATATGTTCTGATGTTGAATGCTGTTGAGTGACTCTTTTAACATACCATAACAATAAATAAATAAATAAATAAATAAATAAATTCAAACATACCACAGAATTGTTTCATAGCAAAACAAAACAGCAGGTGATCTTTCACTTTTAGGAAAAACATATCATCTCAAGTATCCCCCCAAACGGGATAGGTGCATTATTGGTCGCAATCATTTTTTAAAAACTTGGAAGACCTGTCATTCATTATAATCTTAGGGGCAGCCAAAAGCTACTCTTTAACCTCTTTTTTTACAAGGACATGTCAGGGTTTGTGTATTTTCCGCCAAATTATTCTGTAAATTTCTGCAGGCGCATAAAGTTTCACGAAGTTTGGTTTTATTGACTGTTTCTTTTTTTCCCCTGTTGCACAGAGATCAGCAGTGTTGACACTTCACCTGACTGTAACAGCAACTCAGAGATCAGGTCCAAGCTGCAGCGCAGGAAGCCCCGGGTCCTCTTCTCTCAGTCCCAGGTGTCCGAGCTGGAGCGTCGCTTCAGACAGCAGCGATACCTGTCCGCCCCGGAGAGGGAACACCTGGCCCACATCCTCAAACTCACATCCACACAGGTCAAAATCTGGTTTCAGAACAGGAGGTACAAATGTAAACGCCAAAGACAGGATCAGTCTCTGGAGCTTGCGGGGTTTCATCCAGCTCCCAGGAGAGTGGCGGTGCCGGTGCTGGTGCGGGACGGACAGCTGTGTGGGGCAAGTTCGGCTCCTTATAACGTGACTCTGGGACAATACAATCCTGTTTTTGGATATGGAAACAGCAGCCTGTACAGTTATCACAGCCTGTCTCCTGCTGCTGCACAGATAACCAGTAATAACCAACTGATCGAGTTTGCAGGTAACAGTGAGGGGCCTCTGCACCACGGACACTTCCAGACTTCGCTACAGAGCGTCAGGGGCTGGTAAAGAGATGTGCAGCTGCAACATATCTAATCTAGAATTTTTTAAAAAAAAAGAAGAACTACAATGTCTTTTTGTATATTTTGCATTAAATTGAATTTTTGCCACTTCTCTCTACAGAAAATGAAAGAAATCGATCATTTGTTTTCATTCCATTTTTCGAGAATCTGCAAATTCTGAAACTCGGACACAAGATATAAATCCTGGCAGAGAGATGTGGGTTATTTATGCGTCAAAAAAATGACAAAGGTGTGCAGATAAAATAAAACTTGGTGCACAATTTAGTAGGCTACATCAAAGCTCAGAACATTTATATTTATTTGTCAAGGGATGAGGAAAACAGGATTTCACAAAATCAACAAAAACAGCCCTTTTTTGCTTCTTGTGAAACATTTGGGGAATTAATCAAGGAGCAATTGATTAAATTTATGCGTAAACCTCTTAAGATCTGGCAACCACACGTGGACGTACATTTCTGCTTCTCAACCCCATGATTTTTTTTTTTTTTTTGTAACTTTAATCTACAAACTACGTCATCTTTTGGTGCTCTAACAACCTCCTACCCAATCAGTGAAAAAAAGTGAAGCAATTAGCAATAACACTTATAACTAAAAATTATTAGATAACTAATCACAGTTAAAACATAACTTCCTACACAAATTTTAAGTTAAGTTTTTATTATAATTAGGTTTTACTGATCCCAAAAAGCGAAGAGAAAAATTAAACATATAAAAAAATACACACCAGACAAACACTCGGGTCTTAAGAAGTTAAATTGGCACAGAAATGGCCTTTTTTTCACATGTGGATTTTGTCGTCTAATGTCCTAACTTCCTCCAGTGATTGAATTAAAACTGAATACCTCAGTATTAGGCCTTCAGGGACTTCTTGGAGCTCTATCGTCTGCATTTTATCAAAGCGTGTCATCAGAAAGTTAATGGATGAAGATGACATGTGACCTGACAGGACGCTTTATCCAACTGAGCTCATTATTGTCCCATTCACAAATCCGCTGATAAGGCCGAAGAGCTTGTCCTGTGCCCGAGCTTTGCTTGGTAAACAAACCCGCAGACAGAGTGGCTCTTTAACTCCTCCAAACTCTCAATCAATTGGAAACACTTCCAGTCAGACCTTTTCACTCAGAGATCACACGGTGTAACTTGTTTCAACTATCATTAAAAGGGCTGCCTTCAAATTTTACAACAGGGCAAAAAAAAAAAAAAGTTGTTGTCCTCACACCAACAGAAATTATTTTGTTTAAATGACATGTCTTGGGTTGGACTGATCAATACTTACATTTATCAGTATAGTGCTGATTTTCTAAATATTACCAGTTTTCTGTAATGGTGAATCTACCAGTGCGTGCCAGCTAAATTATACATTTAATGCTGAAATATAATAATTGTTGTTGTGCATGAACATTCAAATTCACAGTTTTGCAACAAAGCAGAACAAATTTGAATACTTATTTTCTTGTTGAATAATCAGTTATTTACTTGTTTTTGTGATCAGAAACACTATTGCAAGTGGTTGTGTGTTATTCTTGATTAATTCTGACACTTCTGTATTGGTATGGTAATACTGGCCCTATATTTACTTGGTATCTGATCAATATTAAATTCTGCACTAGTTGGATGAATTAACAAATTTCACCTTTTGATAGCTATTAAAATTATAGTTTTTAGTTAACTCAACTCCTTTAAGTAGTTGTTTGAATTGATTTATCATTTTCTAGATTACGCTCAAGAGTTTTTAAAACACTCAGACAATTGGTCCATCTATCTGTCCATCTGTGCTGAGTTCACACAGCTTATGCTATCGATCAACTTTTTCATGTACAGCAGGGTCTCATATCCACTGTGTTCCCTCTAACTCATGGTATAACTGTTAGTTTACCATTCACAAAGGCATTCTGGATATAACTTGAAAGCTACAGCTTCACTAAACAGCTGGGAGGGGCGATGGTAAATGTCAAATCAACATGCATTACTGATTTATTTGGACATTGAATTTCATGTTGAAATATATTTTGGGATTGAGATGATGCCAACTTATAATTAATTATCACAACAACTTCAGTAATCTTTTGTCAGACTGACATAGATTTTTTGCAGTGTTACAGTGTGACAGCTTTTGTAGGCTATTCATCAGTTACAGCTGTCCTCATATGAGTTTATTATGGGTTACACTTTATTTGGCTCGCTCCCAATACTGACCTGAGAGTGTTTTCTTTAGAATAACATTAAGTATATGACGTGCAGATCTTGAAAAATAATTTCAATGCGGTAATTGATCAAACACAGGATGTTGTAAATGATCACACAGTGCACAAGCTCAGTAAACATAGGAGGAGGAGAAGGGGGGGGGGGCATCTTCAGGTGAAGGGAGAAGCTAAAGGAGCTTTTAAGTGGAGATAAGGAGGAATCTACAGACAGAGGAGACCAGAGACACTTCAAGATACCAGTTAGCCCCCCTCCCCCAGTAAATGAGAGCGAGAGAGAGAGAAGAGAGATCGTTTTTAAATGTTTAAAATTTAATCAGTTATCTCCTATATAAACATCCTAAATTTAAACATATATATTTGGTTTTTAATAAGTATATAAGCTTTGAGCTGAAGAGAAAGGTCAAAGTCGGTGACTGTTTCTAGATGTTTCCAGTTATTTTTTAACCAAAGCATAATCACATCCACTTGTGGAAAAAAGCCTTAATGCGCCAATTTGATGTTCTTTCTACTTGTTTTCCAATAGTACTTTCTTCATCTTGCGGATGCTATCATGGACATGTGATATTAAAAACAACCTTGAAGGTTGTCATAGGAATGCTCTCGGCGTGGGGATGGGGGATGCAAGAGATGTGCGATAGATGTATGAATGGGAGAAAAATTCCCAAAGTAAGAATGAGACACCTGATTACAGTGATGGGGGTAAGTTCAAGTAAAGCATGACGTCAGGGAGCTATTATAGTTTACTCAATGAGGTATAAAAATCTCACCGTGGTGACGTCACCTTGGAGCAGTCAGGCATGTGTGTGTGTGAAATAAATGTTTTAAAAGCAGCAGGTCTGATAAGGTAGTGTTTATGATAGATACAGATGCAGCTATCTATGAAAGCCAACTATTTGGACTGTATAACTAGACTCTCTTCAGGCTAATCCTTCACTGAAAGAGCACATTGTTCTGTTGCTCTTGTAGCTTCAAGGGGCTGCAGGCTAAAATGACTCTAAAAATCCCTCTGGTGGAGGTCACTCATGACTTTCAAGTTGGGGAAAACAAATTCAAACAAAGTGAGTTGTCTTTAAAAATAGTTTTGAGGACTATGTTAAATTCAACCCAACATCAGATTTTATCATAGCTGTTTTTTGTATTGCCTGAAGTTTTTAATTTTCATCCTCATTTGACATCTATTACCGCAATGAACTCTGTCCTGATCCAAATGCATAAGATGAAAAGAAAAAACATAAAAACTTTATTTTTTTTTTTAATTGCATAATGACTTTTCATTATTTAATTATAATGGTAATACAAGCTTGACAGGGTGACACATGCTGAAAGGGTCTCATGGAAAACTTCAAAGATTACATCTGGATTGAAAAAAGTGACTGTGTTTAAGTTTAATGGGAAAACTGTGATGATACAGTAATATTTCCATAGTTTGGGGCAAAGAATCAGGAGACCCTTCATCTCAAGTCTTTAATCCTCTGACTGGGAGAGACAGGAGCAACTGATCTGCTGATCAAATACTACATCTATTTATATCATAAAAAGAAGAGTCTTTATTTTGTTTTTATAATGCACCAAATATACATGTAAAAACAAAAACAAAGCAAATGGCTTTCCTGTCCAGTGCTATGAAGCACAAAGGTCCAATTCACAATTCATATGTCTCAAAAAAAAAAATCTAATATCAATTATTTTCTACATCAGATGTGTTTGGTTAAATGTTGGAAATGAAACCTTTTATCTTGCACTTTTGTTCTTTTGGAAAAGGTGATTTTCAACATTTGGAAAATAACAAGCAAAATGGTCTTGCAGTCGCAGCCATATGTAGACACAGACAAAAACAAAGGCAAAATATTTGCCTCTTCCTGAATGTCAAAACTTATCTATGAGCTTTGATTAAAAAACAAAAGTGTCATCACCCATATCTGAATCTATATGAAAAGTATGTTTATCCTTATCAGCAATGTCATATGTAAAAAAACCTATCTGGGAACAATATGTGTGACAACATACGAAAAAAATAGATGTGTATTACATGGAAAATAAAACAACTCACCATCAAAAATAGCAAATGAAATTATACATTTTTATGTACATACAGTTATCTATATTTTTTACAACCTTGGTGAAAATTACATTAAAAAAAGAAGTAAGAGTACAGTTCAAATTTCATTTTTTGAGATTTTTCCAAAATCCCAAAGCCCCCTGCAGTACCTTTTTCCTCATCCTCTCCATGCATGTGTTAGTGTTGCTGTATTCTTTCTTTGTCTTGAAAAAAATTTTGTTCTACTTATATCACTCAAAAAAAATCTCTGCAATGCAGCTAAGTAAACAAAAAAATCAATAAATGAATGAATAATAAAATGATAAAATAAATAAGCAACGTGTGTTTCAGCAGCATAGAGATCAACACTTTTTCTTCGTTACCTTCCCCAGTCTGTGTTTTGAGGCATCAAGAAAATATTAGTCTCCAAATCTCATAAAAACTCATCAATATCAACTTCAGCTTGTTTCATAACCACTTAAGAACTTCCCACTGGAGCTTTGAATTGACTATCACATCCTATCTAACAAGAAAGTCACTCAACACATGCAGAGAAGGAGAACTTTTGCAATGTCCCAGGTGCAGGATACAGTATAACACCAAAGCGATGGCAAGGAGATAAAGCGCAACATTTACAACAGAAGTGTCCCCACTCGTCATTTCAGACAAAGACAGAACAGGAAAACAACAGAAGATTGATGGCACAACAACGTCCGGCTGCTTAAAGAAAACATCATCACCACAGAGAGTGTAATGTGGAAGACAAATACCCTGACAGAGTAAAAGGTCAGAGGTTGTCCTGTGTCACATCAGACGCAGAACTATGCAGACACAAAACTCTGTGGTGAATGCTTGAGACACAATAGGTAGGAAACAAACCTTTTTTCGTATTTAGCTCGGAGCAATCATGTGGATTGTCTCAGAACAAGGGAAGAGGATGACAGCATTGCTACAGCCTCTAAATAAAACACTCAGTCAGTTAGTCACTCTCACTGCTGCCTTTGTTTGTGTGTCTGACATTAAACCAAGCACACGTGTTTTCTTTATGAGTAATGTTTATGATGACGTGTGTGATCATCAGTTTTGATTTGGGGTTGTGATGATCCAAGCTTGAAATAAAACTAGGAGATTTAAGTGAATCATTCAAAAGTTGTTTTTTTTTTCACTTTACAACTTCTTCTACATGTGCTCATACCACAGTGCCTCACAGCGTGGTCACATGCAAGTTTCTTAAACCAGGAGTAGATGCTTTTTTTTTCAGAGGACAGACCACTATTAACATGAATCTTTGTGAGTAATGCTTATGGGTACATTCAAATTAGTTTTGATGTGATATTAGAGTGATCAAAGCTTGAAAACAAATTTAGTGGAAGTACAAAGTTGTACTTCTCCTTTTATTTTATATCTTAAATATAGTGTAAATGGATTGAAACAAGCTAGGTTTTAAAACAGAAGGAAAACTGTGTCTGGACTGCGATATTAACTTTCCAATGTATTTAGGTAGACAGATGGCAACAGACAAAAACTTCAAGGTGAGACAAATCAAACCGTTGATCTTAAGACTGTGTTGACAACACAGCAGCTAATGTTTAAGAGGAACCATGGAAAACTGAGACACAGCACCCAGCATCAGAAAGTTTGGATGTAGCACTTAAATCAGAAATAGTGTACTGATGGGTGTGAAGACTGCTCAGTGTGTGGTAGGTTTCCAGGGAGGTTGGAGAAGTCAGCAGGTCCAGAGGCCACAGGGAGAACCGTGTTTATTATACCTGGATTCATTCATAGCTTTACAAATGAAGCATGAAGTCCCAGAGGAACACTATCAAGCCACCCTCACACGAGAAAGTCAGGCTGGACCACGGAGAACAACAAATTAACAGCCACCGAGTAAACACCGTTTCTGCTCAGGAGCCGGACTAAATGTGGCCAACTCATTAGAGCTCCTGTAGAAATGAGCCCCCAGTCTGACCCCCTCCTCCCGTCTTCCTCTTACAGGCAGACAGGACAATGAGCAGGGTGGCGCTAAAGTATTAAAACTACTGCAATCTGGGAAAGATTAGCTGTATTCTTGTGATACTTTCCCCTTAATTTGTAATGTGTAAGGAGTTAGATTGTATTGCTTTAAAAACTCCTTCACACATTAATTATCTATCTGAAGCTGAATTCTTTAACATGCATCTTTATTATAAGCTTATATAATGGGATTAGCACAAATTCTGTCTTCATGTGTATATAAAATGTAGATTTTGTAATCAAAGATTCTTCAATTAAAAGGAATCTATAATGCAACTAATGAGTGTTGAGTTTGGTTTAAGGATGTAATAAGAACACATTTTTTCCAGAAAAAAATGAAGAATCTACTGCACTGGACACACCTCCCAACTTTTCAGTGCATTTGAAGTGAACCCGCCCTGCCCATGTATAAATTCAGGCGGAGTGAGTGTGTGAGGACACACACTGCCTCAGTCTCTGTCACAGACAGGCTTCTCTCGACTCTTGGGTTACTGGCTGGAAAATGTCAGACGCAGTCAAACCTCTGACTTCCTTCCTCATTGAGGACATTCTCTCCACGAAGGACAGATCCAGATTCAACATCCAAAGCTCCTCTCAGAAGGTAGAGAGGTGGAAAGACGAGTGTGAAATGTTGTCGGAGCAGCTCTGCCCTCAGGAGGAAGCATTCAGTGTGCAGACAGGTGAGCTCCTTCAGGCTTTGATATAACTAATTGTTTTGGGCTCGGATTCATAGAATAATGTTTGAGAAGCTGACTGACTCTTCTTGGGAAGATTTAATGATCACATACTTCAATGGAAATCTTTTTTTTCTTTGTAGCATAGTTTTAAAGTTAAGTCTTTAAGGAGAGCAGCATAGTGATGGATGTGCAGCCTGATTGTTACAGAGCAGTGTTGATCTGATCCCATTCGTTCTTCACAGAGTCACTGGACTCCTCCTGTCCCAACTCCTCTGACTCCAGCAGCTTCTCGTCCTCAGGGAAACAGAAACGCTCCAGAGCTGCATTCACTCACCTACAAGTGCTGGAACTTGAAAAGAAGTTCAACCACCAGAAATACCTTTCTGCTCCGGAGAGGGCTCACCTTGCCAACACCTTAAGACTGACAGAGACTCAGGTGAAAATCTGGTTTCAGAACCGCAGATACAAGACGAAACGGAAACAGCAAAACTCTGAGATCTGTAAGGACACATTCAAAGCAGAGGGACTGAGTCTGAGGGAAGACTTGGTCCGATCATCACTGATCACTACCTTCTGTAAAGCTTATCAATGCAGACCCTACTTGTGGGATTACCGTGGCCCCTGGGGGGCAACATTATGGTAAAATTGAAATCATAAACTGTGTTTATTATCCCTAATGTTAAGTTTTTATGTTTACTATCAATGTTGACACCACTGATCTGATGTCCAAAAGTTTTTGTTCATACATGCATATTGAAAATCAAACATAGTTATAACATTGTGATAAAACTGATTATTAATTCAATGGTGATACCTTTCTCTTTTTCAAAGTTCTAATTTGATAATGAGTGAACACTTAATTCTGACTGTGGCACAAGTTGAATTTCTTGTCACATATGACATCATAAAATTTAATATTATTTGACTTTTCACCACTTCCTTTATGTTTTAACTTGTTTCAACCATGTGATCTGTATATAAGTGTGTAACTAAAGTATACAACCCTTCTCATACTGTTTGAATATTTCATACTGTGGACAGTGGAGTTATCTGTGTGGAGTTAAACTCTGATACAAGAGTAAAACTACATTTGGAGATAAGAACAGACAGATGCGGGTGATGTTGTAAATGAGGGCCAAAGAATGAGATCTGATTTCTTTAAAGAGTTTCAGACCTGATTTCTAGGAGATAAACTGCTCTCCAGCTTTCAGGGGCTGACATCAAGAGGAGGAAAGCTCCACAAAAAATAAAGTTGGGGATTTTGCTTTTTAATGATTCAATGTAGCAGTCAAACAAAGAATATGTAAGGAGACGTTGAATGAGAATTATCAGATTTTGGTCAAGTCCTTTAAGAGGAAACCAACAGTTAAAGAGATTAAAAGATGAAACTTAATAAAACAGGAACACTAGATGAATGATGTAAAGGGAATAGAAAACATTGCTTAAGTATTAAAGTTAGACTATTTCCTTGAACCTGAGGTTCAATACATTGCTTGCTCTACTGGTAAAACATGAATCAAAGTGACTGTCATGTGGCTCATAAGTGTGAGTGAGACTTTTTAGGCAATCAAACCTGTTTGGTTAACTGCTGTGGCACACACAGAAGGTGAGAGAAGGAGAAACAAACTCAAGAAAAGTTGTACAACACTGTGGTGAGACGATCAACAACTTTTCTTAACCAAGTGTGCAAGTTAGCCTCCTGTGCACCAAGGTATCATAACAGAGCTTTTCGTTTTTGAAAACAGATATGTCAAAAACAGTTGAATCACAAGGGTTGCACAATGTAGTTGTAAATGCACCATGACGACACCTTTCAAATGCAATCAAAATGAAGAGCCGTTGTTTCCTGCACCGGTCAGCTTTCTTCTTGTGTTATGAATTATATCTGCAAAATCTGCAAGGTGTTTGCATTCATCCTTTAGCTCAAAGGGTGTCGATCAACAACTTTTGGGTATCTGTCAGTAAGAGACAGGTTATTACCTTTGCAAATGCAAACCTGGAATTCACTTTGTTATCTGAGTGTACAGATATTATCAAGGACTAGAATAAAAGATGTCATGTCCTTTTGTCTCTTAATGGCTTCCTGTGCTGTAAGTATGTCAACCTCCACAGGTGAGGCCATGACCTTCTTCAGTATGAGGGATCCTACCTGAGCTTTAGCTGAGTTTATCTGCAGACATAATTATAGTTCATCAGAGAAGGGACTAAATCTTTTTAACGACCACTGAAAATTAGAACGGGATTATTTTCAGCCATTCATAACTGTCTGTATGCTACAGGTGAAACCTTCCTCCACTTCATAGATATGCCTTGAATCTGCTGTTTTCTAACGAGGGCTGCAAAATCATGGGAGTTTTAAACTTGAAAACTTTCTGTGGGAATATTCTGAAATTAACAGGAAGTATGGAGAGTTTTTAATTTATGTGAACTACATTTACCTGGTCACATACATGAATAAGTGTTAAACATTTTGGTTAGCAAATATGCATGCAAACATGTCTAATACAATATTTTCAAATGGCATTATAGGTGAAATTTCAGGGGATTTTCTCTAACTGAGTCTAAATGTAATGAATAGAGGCATAAATACTTATCAAAAGCAAACATTAATGCAAATTTGCCTCATACAACATGTTATGAATGACACTTATAAAAAATATTAAAATTTTAATGGTTTTATCTATTGGTAAACAATAGACGATTGGCCAAACGAGCAGTCCAGTATCCACTACTGCATGGTAGTCTTTAGCTAGCCAAATTTTCTGAAACTTTCCCATTCTTTTGCAACCCAACCCAGCTCTCCAAATGTGGTAACTAATATTCAGCTTTTCCTTCGTAGTGTGTACAAAACACTAGCACAAGGTTGATTACCATCTCAGAGAGGACGATGTGCATAACTCAGATTACATCTTTAACCAAAGTTAATATAGGGCGTAGATAACCTGGTGGTTGGGTTGCTCCTCATGAGGTTATCCCCTGAGCAGGTGGCCTGAGTTCAAGTCTGTGGCTTGTTTCCCACCTGTCATTCTCCAGCCTTACTTCTTTTCTACTGTATCCATTGTTTTTCCATACCTCAAAATAAGGCATATAAATACCCCATAAAATATAACTTTAACATTGTTAATACAGTGTTTGACTGTAGTTCCACTGTAACAGAAGAAAGAAAAATATCTACACATTTAACCAGGAAAAAACTAGTTGATGACCACAAGTCTTGGAGTGCATGAAAATAGCTTTGCGGCAGTGCTTGACTCTTAAAGAATGGTGTCCTGTTTTATATTTAATGAATGCATTTAAACATGCGAACAATATACACCATGTAATCCAGGTGGGAAATCTAGGACTGAACAACTCTGATTAACCCCATGAAATCACATGTTTTGCCCTTTACATGAATCCCTAAAAGCACTACAGGATAAGACATTCTTCTTTGTTACCTGTATTTTATATTTCCTCATGTGATTGTTAAAAGTACCTCAAATGAAAAGGAAGAGCTCAATAGCAAACGTCCCGGAAATCAAAGCCTTAATAATCTAGGGTTACTTTGAACTATTTGTATAAATAACTTCATGCAGGCTGGCATGCCAGGCTGACTCTGAACCACACTGATAAGATGCCAGCCAGGATTTAAGGCTTTACATATTTAAGAAGTTTGTAGTAACATAACCAAAGTGCGACTCGAGCACTGATGGGGGTGATAGAGCGAGACTTAAGAGCCTTCACAACACAAACCTGTCTGACTTTGTGATGTAGAGCAGGAGTGACTCCTCTTTTTGCTCACATCATTCCTCATTGCATCAGAAGTGTTTCTGTGATAGTTTTACAGTTTTCTAAAGATTAATATGAGTAGAAACCACCACACTGTAAGAGTTTTGTTTAGTTTTCAAGGTGGAGAAAATTACACATGCTGTGAAAAATGAAATAAAATCTGAATCTTGAATCTTGTTGATTTCCTTAAACTAAAGTGAGTTCTTATCAACAACCCCATTCACTCTGAGTCTTCAGTAAACAAGTAATTAGACATGAGGAGGGCAGATAGCATCTGTTTTGACGGGACTGAGAATCTCCTAGTATCTCTCAGCGTCTCTCAGTGTCTCGGGCCATGTGTGAGCTTTGCTATCAGATAAAGGAGCTTGTTTAAAGGTGAAGCTAAAGGTTAGAAGAGCTACTATTTTTGCACTTGCCATTGTACTACCTGCACAGTGAGACACGGTACATTGATTCACAAACACAGAAGACTTTAAGACAACATCCTCTCTTCTTTTTCCTTCTGATTTGGCTCAGAGAGCCTCTAAATCTGTGTCTGCAGTTCCTGGATTAACTGGATTTGGTGAGTACACAATGAAAAGCATCTCTTTCCCTATACTTAGATCATAGATTGTACCAGAATATGGCTTCATATAACTCCTCTGACACATACAAGCCTATGAAAAGAATGTAAATCCCCCAGAGTTGATCTCCTGTGTCTGTATGTGTAGGGATGTGATCGTGGGACGCAGTGAGCAGTGTGGTTTGGGGCTGTCGTCATGCTCTTCAAGGTGGCCAATGATGCTTTGAAAAACATCAAGATCTTCAAAACAGATGAGGTGAAAACCAAACCCCGATCACAAAGGGGGTCTTTGTTGGTGCTCCAATATGCCGTGACTGTCTGACAAGCTTGTTGGAGTTGATAAGGAGGTTTCAAACCACCCTGATCCTTGTTTTTCACATGGGAAAAGTCATAAACTTCCTCAGATCAAGTAACTGGATCCCTCATGTACCTGTAGAGCAGCTGTTTTCCTCTCCCATCAGCAGATACACTGCATCAATCTCTTGGATGGATGGATACCATTTATTGTGAGGAACAGTGTGTGTCAGTGTGTGTGTCTGTGTATGTGTGTGTGGGAGGGAGAGAGAGGAACAGAGAAGAGTAGTTTTTCTTATCTATGTGATAGAGATATAAAGAAGTGGGACAGTTTACTGCAGATCAAAGTGATTAAACAAGAACAGATAGAGGACCGGGGCTGAAGGGGGGGCCTTCATTGTGCACTTCAGATAAACAGCCTACTCATACACAACGGTGAAAACTACATGAGGGACAACATAGTTACGGCACAAGTGTACGTGTCCTGCAGCATGTTGGTCTGCAATGAAGGTTCTGCACCATCTTAATCTGAGTAAAAAATCAGATCAGATCATTATAAACTGTGCAAAACCCATTTGTCATGCTGAATTCATCTTCATACAAACATGAGAAAAGGGCAAACTAAAGAACAGGGCTTCATAGTTTCAAGAAGAACAACTGTCATTAGTTTGAGGGCATGAAAAACAAAATGTATGCAACTTATCCTGAAGTCCAATGCCTGTATGATTCACATAGTCATTACTTGACTATTCACTGTTAATAGACTATTTTGTGTGTTGTATCATTAAGTGTTAGCCAATTCTAAAAAAAAAAAAGGGGGAAAAAGATGTAAAGATAAATTTTATACCAAATAACTGAGCTTTTAATGGTTTTAAACAATGATGAAAACAAATTCAAACACACTGTAAAACTGCATTAGAATCTGTAACAATACAGTTTATTGTGCTGTTACTGGCATTTATACGCGTTGTGAGAGTATTTCAAATATTTTATGTTTTTCTATGTTGTGCTTTACTTTCAAATTGAGTAATTCTGTTAAAGCTCCTGTGAAGAACACTTTTTCTTGATTGACGCCTCCTAGAGACAAAGAAGTACCTCTTTCAGGGTTTCTACTCTTTCTTTGAAACTATTTTCCAGGACTTTTCTAGAACATTTTTCAGCGGCTGCAGAGACAACTTATCACATCATACCCTATAATACCTGCCCCCTCATTCTTTGGAAGTTTTACTTTTTACAGTTATGACTTGTATTTATCGAGATTGTTCCTGTTTATCACTCAGAAATGTAATGTGCAGTCTATGGCTATAATTCATCTATAAAAAATAATTATGTCAAATGTACTGCAGAATGATGCAAACACACCCACATATCACAGCGTAGCAGTTCATTAGCATGGCAAACTGGTGCTATATTATTCATTAGGCAATAACCAACTTATTTCACTCTTAATGTTGCCTAGAAAGATGGGGTGACAGTAGAGAGGCATGTGCATAACTTTTGACCTGTTTGTATTTGCTCAAAAGGTAGCAAAAGGAAAAAAACTTTCCAGGTTTTCCAGGACGACTGGGAAGCCTGTCTTATCTAAGTTGTATCTTTTTAAAAGATGAAAATTATATCTCCTTTTCTACTCAAAGGTGTTACTTTTCAGGTAATTTCAGGGGAAAAAAAACAGAGAAACCTACCACACCTGCAGAGTAAAAGTCAGCCTGCACTTGATCACTTTATCTGACATAGCTTTGTTAGATCTCTATTGAATACCACGTGCAGGTTAAAAACTGAGACTAAAACAAGAACCCACTGGACTGACAGTGGCATATTTTTCTACCACACTGCTGGCTTCAGTAACTGTAGTCTACCTTTGTCTAATAGATGGAGCTATGCTGCCCTCTACTGGTCTAGTGGTGTTGAGTCACTCAAATCTTGAATGACTGTTTCCCACCCTATTGATAATAAAAAGTGAGGAAATACGTGACCCCCTTTCTCAGGATTTCTGTTTTTGTCATAGATTATATAATGTTCTTTCTTTGTTGTACGTCCCTTTGGACTAAAGTGTCTGCTAATAAAAAATAATGTTTCACCTTCTCTCTCCCCCCAATTGTGATTTCATGCAAGAAATCAGCATTTTCACATGGTCTGGACAACTCCAATGATCCAACTTTTTGAGGCTCTCATTATTTGGAAAACAATGCTTCTTCAGGTCATACATACTTCTATTAACAACTATACTTCGCAGTTTTGCTGAATTTGTCTTTTTCAGCTTCGTATAGAACAGTGTAAAAGCTTTGTGGCACAAAAACAAAATAAAATGTTTAAGATATAAGACTAAGACATGATATCATAGAATCAAATCACACATCGATTTAAATTTTAAATCAGAAAACACCACAAATAAAACAGGTTATATCTTACTTGCATGTTTATTTGGGCTCCAGTGTTACAAACTGTAGCAGCATTGTTACAATCATTTCATATTTGCATGGTCAAACCTCCAAGCATTCCTGTTATGGAGATGCCACACGCCCAATAATAACATCCCAACTCCCACTTCTATCATTTGTGCGTTCATAGCATTAAAATATTTACATCATGGAAATCTCCATATACTGTGATTATATAAGCAAGTATATCTCCTTCAAAATGTAATGTAGAAACACTACAATGATATTGGAAATACTTAAACACAGACACAATTTGGGGGATTATAACTCACTGGTATGGATCAACACATCAGTGGCCTGATGGAGAAAAGCAAGTAGAGTGACTGGAAGTGTGACACATAAAATCAAAGTACTCTGAGCAGCCTCTTATTTTTATTCAATGAGTCACAGAAAAACTAGACTGATTGGATTTAGCTAGGAATGGCACTGCTGTATGAGTTTGGTTAAAAGGCATGCTGACAAACCCCCTCATCTGTTAATGTGAAAATAAGTTACTTCACACAATCAAAACAGGTGGAACATTGAATTGCAAAGAGAGTGATACTCACAAAGCCAGCAAATGTGGGCTTTCAATGTTAAGTCAAAGTGGGGCTATCCCAATTGGTGGTGGGGGGGAGTTACTTCTCTGCTTCTGCTTCTTGTTGTCTTTTTCTGCTGTTTCATCAAGTGTTTTAAAGAAAACTAAGCCTTGGAGAGACTGAAAACAATATGGCAGCAGATACACCCCCAAGTCTAGAAAGCTGTGGTCAGGTGTCACTTTAACAAGCAGAAAGAAAGACAGAAAGACTGGGGGCAAAAAACTGGAATGATTCACAGCTGACAGGTACACAGCATCATCAGATGCATAGCTCATGATGCATGTCTTTGGTAAACCAACGCTTGCGTAACAGGCTGATTGAATCCGTCTCTAAATGGAATCTTATGAACCCACTGAACTTCACCAAAGGAAGAAAACTTCTTAATCAAAAGCAAATAAATCTGGCTGCTTGTTAGATTACATCAATATCTGGAGGAATGCCTTGATTACTGGATGTCAAATAGAAGAGAAAGCAGAGAGCAGAATACACAGGAAATACAAAGTTATAACAGGATGAGAAAAATGGAAGATACAGCAAAGTTTGTTAAACAAACGGTTTGATTTCATAGTTTTAGAATGAAATTATGCTGTTTTTACATTTTGAAGCAGAAAAAGCCTGTATTAATAAAACTTATACTCTGAAAATACTTATACAATCTACAACTTTTAGGTCAAAGGTCAATATGACACATGGATAACAGGCCTTTGTAAAGCTAAGATATGGCCGACATATCAAGTAACAGCCTTTCTCGTAATCCACCTTCAGACCTGCTTCATTCAGTTATTTATAACATTTATTCTGTTTTTGAACACATATAAACAAGCTGCCTTCTTTCTGTGACAGGTTCGTTGTGCGTGATTCAGAAGCATGGTAGTGCGTGTTTTATAAGGCAAACAGTTGGACCACAGAAGTAGGAGTGACAGAAAGTCTCACAACCTGTATAAAAATAAAGCTGTAGTAGATTTTTCCTTGAATATGAAGTGAAAAGATAGTATTTTAAAATAGAAGAGTTCAGGAAATTTTGTTTCAACCAGTAAAAACAGAAAGAATAGGAAATTGCATGGTAACAAAAAACAAGTATGGGCGAGAAAAAAACATTGTAAAAAAAAAAAGAAAGAAAAACAATAAAAAAAGAAATAATAAATGAAAATGAAAATGTTAAGCAGCGAGTAATATTCGTGAGGCACTTGGAAAGAGCAACTGCTCTACTGGCCATCAAGTGAATGAAAGGAATGTGTAATGCTTTTTTTTTTTTTTTTTTGTGTTATAAATACACAATGCAAAAACAACAAACAAATAGCACTGTGGGTCTACTGCATCCATAAAACGCAAGCCTTGAAAAAGCTAACAAAATAAATAAAAAGCTCCAATATTAAGAACTATAAACATTATTCATTACAACTTAATTATACCGGAAGAAAACGGAAAACTGTTTGGAGAGTTGATGTGTTTGTGGAGTGAAGGAGGAAGAAGGAAGAAGACCATTTATTCTTTCTGCATCTGTCCTTCTATGAATATCTGCTGCATATCCTTGTTGTGCAACTTCATTTTAACACTTACGACAAAGAAAACAAGGAGTGCAACTGTTCACCAGTCCTACATGATAGGGAATTACCTGTGATGCTTATGATGCTACTTTGTCAGACCGATTTTTACCAGTTTCACTAGAGGTGTAGTGGACTGAAAAGTTCCTGTTACACAGGTCCAGGTCCTGTGTCTGATTCCAGCTGCTGTTTAGTCAGGAAGTATTTGAAAAACTCATACACAGACCAGGCAATGGCGGTGGAGGGCATCTGGTAAATTACCCGAGCTTGGACCCCTTTGAAGAACGCCGGCACACCTCCAAGCCGGTACACAGTCCTGAAAGTGTTCACCATTCCTGATAGATGTCCGCTGATGTTCATGGAGCTGAGCGCAACGTTCTCCTGCGTGTTAAGTAAAGTCTTACACACGTCGAGAGGAGTGGTTATTGCTGCAGAAATAGCTCCCGCGGCCGCTCCGGACAAGATGTGGCTGCCTGGGTGGTAATGTCTGTGGGGGTTTAGCTGTTCCTGCATCAGCTCGTACGTGATGAAGTGAACGGCCTGGAATGGGATGTTCATGGTCAGCTGCGTGCTGTAGCTGCGGTAGAAGGCTCCGACACCTTCAGTACGTGTCACGGTTTTAACACAGTCCACAAGTCCTCGATATGGAGAGTTGTACATTTGCATCCTCTGCTTTATTACTGAGGAAGGAAAAAGTCATGTTTGTATGCTTTACAACAATGATTTCTCAGACATTTAGATACAGAAATACAACACATTCATTTTTCAGTATTTTGAAGGGAAATGAAATGAGAAGACTGAAAATATTGCAGTCTACCTGATGAGTGCTACTAGAGATTTTTCTATTTTTTTCTTTATTAAGTACCTCAAGTCTGAAAATAAAATTGTTTAAATACTGGACTTGTGTAGTAGTGTATTGTGGTGTAAGTTAAATCAATCTGAATTCTGTCTGAAAAAAAGGTTCAATCCCAAACTGATAGTATTAGAGAGCTTCATAACCACTGCTTTAATTTCAGTATCCTGTCTTAATCTCTCAGAAATCTTAATTCAATCTCAGAAATCTGACTTTTCTTCAATGATTTCTGAAATCTTCCCCCTAAGTTTTGTGTTTTCTCACCAAATTTTGACTTTCAGAAAACATCAGAAAAGTCTGATTTTACTGACCTTAACTCATACTTTTCCATGGATGTGAATACATTGTTGTTATACATTTGAATCAACACATTGTAAAGGGTAGTGACAGAGTTAATTCTGTTTTAATGTGGAGGCCTGTGGATGACTCAACGAAATGTGCTGTGTGTGACCCACCTGCAGGTAGCGGCTCATTTAAAGAGACAAAAGTCAGCAGCTAAGCTACAGCACGGGCTAATGGTTATCATGATGACAATAACAGCACTTATTTAGGGAACACTGTCATTGTCAAGGCAGTAATGTGCAATAAATTTAAGTCTGAAGTCACAAACTTGAGTAAAACTATACCAGCGTTGTTTGACTTCACCTCTTACAGGAAATCACAGTTCTACTGTGCCAAATCATCTTAACAATTTAGACGATATAAACTTATTTTTAAATAACCTGTGGCATGAAACAGTCCTGTGTGGCAAAAAGAAACAAAAAATTGAATTAAAAATCCTAATTTATTTGCTAAAAGTTAATTTTCTACTCCCTGACAGAGAAAGTATTAAGCCTGCCAATGGGGGATGGGGTGGGCACTTCCTCAAAGAAGTTTTTTTCTCACCTTCAGCTGGGTTCATGACGGCATCGTGGAGGACAGTGGCCACACTACCTGCAACACCTTATGAAGAAGGAAACAAATAAGTGACATGTTTTCTGGTTTTTATTCTGTTTTCATGCTAAAGAAACCCCTCTTGTTTATATCTTGTCATCCCAGATTATCGTTGACATTTTCCATGCTGTGAACTGGCTTTTCCTTTGTGGTTGTAAACAGGATATGGCATTAAAAAGGCTAAACTATTCTCCTGCAGGCCATGGTTTTTGGCCTGGTGTTAAAGAATTTGGAGGGACAACTAAATGAAACGTGTTTGGATGCTCGAGCTCGTACCATTGGCTAAATGGCTGTTGCCTCCGCTCTGAATGACGTCACTCAGTGAACGTTTGACCCGTTCATAGCAGGCAAAGTAGAGTGCGTGAGCCGGTCCAGCTCCCATCATGGTGATGTTGAGACCTCTCAGCGGTCTGAAAACCCCCTCTGTGCGGATGATCCTCTTCAGTGCTTCATACACGCTGCGGTACTCAGCCTTTGGATCTGGCTGCAGGCTTTGCATCCTTGTCTAAAAAAAAACACACAAAAAGAACACACATCAAAACATGTTTACTGTTAGCTCCCTTTTGGTGACAATAGACAAAGAATCCACTTGACCCTGAGTGGTCCTGAAGAAGGCACCTGGAGTCTCATTTTTTTCTGGTTGTACTGTTCTCTGTCACATTGTTCTGACAGCAAGTGTTCTTGGCAGCACTGAGGTCCTGACTGAGTGATGCATGTCTCTCCCAAGGCTGGTGTGGCAGCTCTTTGTTTAATTCTACCATGCCAAGTTATCTGCACACCACAAAGCATGTTTGCATTTGTGAGGAGATCTGGGCCTGCTTCAGGAGATAGGCTGAGTCTATCTTCCTCAGCCTGTTCCCATGTTTCCTTCCTTTGGATTAACAATAAAATATCGGTTACATTTCCGTTTGATACAGATTTGGGGACTTTGGGCACACAAAACTTAGGTGGAAAGGTTGACACTTTAACTTTCTGTGGCTGGATTTGTTTACCAAAAGTCACATTGCAGGAAAGACATAATCTTGTTTTTATTTTACACATATTTCGGCTGCTTAACAGACAGATGGAATTAATTACTTTCAACATCAGTTCGTTCTTCAAAACAAAGAAGCGCCTCAGAGGAGAAATTAAGTTTTATTCAAACTGTGCTCACACATTAACACGACAGTACATATTAAGTGGCATTTAAAAGATCATTTTCTTAAGTTTAGGTCATTGGAAATAAAAGATAATAATGGACAGAAACAAATGTTAAACTTACAGTGAACGATAAACACCTCAAACTTGGTTGAGGTAACGGAAAAACTTGGTTGTGGTTTTAAAAAAAAAACAGAGCCTCCTATACCATAGGAGAAAGGACAGAAAAAAACTCAATACACACTTTGCAAATTACAAAGCACTACAACTAATTGCTTGAGCACATTGTCAGATATTTCATAGTTTCATGTTTGAACCGGTCTTCTTTAAAGACTTTTTAAAGACAATACCAAAATTATATTTATGATAAAAGAAAAACCATGTAACTATTTTTTCTTAAAGAGAATAAAACAGTATTAAGAAGTTTGATTCTTTAACAGCTAAGCAAACAAAGCTCTAAATGACCGCCCTCAGACCCTTTGAAGAAAAGACATTCAAAATACTTATTGAGAAATGAACACCCCAATTACACAATAAGCACACAGTTCAAATAGGCTTCTGAACTCAACATTGTCTGTATTTTAATGTCATGATAATCAGTATGAACTTGTCTCACATCTTTCAGTTTCAAAGAATTAACTGAGTTCTTGTCCTGTGGTCGTTTTTCTAATCAACCGAGCAAAAGAACAACTGCCTACACACACCCTTGACTGAGTGAGGCTGATTCTGAATGTGTGTAACAGTGATAAGATCCCCCTCCTTTACTCGGGCTACACCCTGACACAGAGGCTTCTCTTATTTGCTGGAGGGTTAAAACACACAGATCAATAAGAATAAACCAGTCTGCTTAATCTTAAAGTAATACACTGCTCAATAAGTCATCAGTTCCTGATTTAGAATCATGAATTGAACTAAATACATCAAAGTGTACTGTTGATTTTTCTGACTTTGTGTGATGAAACTGACACCACAATGGGATAAAAAAGGAACTGTGATTCATTATGTCTTCACTTTACAATGTCCGCCATTTCAAGACGTGTGTTTTGTTTGTTGTAGACACCCACTGATCAAACTGATTGGATGGTGCTTGTGAAAACTCAGAAACCCCAGGAGGAAGCAGCAACAATGGTTTGTGTAATAAAGAACACAGGAGTTGGTTTGGAAAGATGACTTATGACACAATAACACTAAAGCAAAGATGACATAATCACCCTCTGCTGAGTGTTAATGGAGTTGATTATCTTCTGAAGTGTTGAGAGGTAAGCTACGTTTCCAGAACAATCTCACATTGTTGGAAAACAAAAGCTGAGCAGAAGAGGTGGATTAAAGGGGCATAGTTCACAATCACTCCTACGGTTTGCTATTTGCTCTGCAATTACAAGTGTAATTTAAAGGAGCGCTGAGCCTAGAGAGTAATACTGACTTTTTGAAGTCAGTGAGCCTTTCACTTCAACAAGTTTGACAGTCCTTACACAGACTGCAGCAGTGACGGGAGGTTTCTGCATTTGAACTCATGTGATTCAGAACAAATGTTGGTATAACAAAGGCTGGCCCAACAATCGAGACTTGATTATGAATGTATGAATGACATTAAATCTTTTGACTTTTTTCTTGCTTGTTCAGTTATGCAAAAAGACAAAGAAAATCTGCTCGTGCATTGGTTTGTCTTTTCAACTTGACACACAAAGGAACCAATGCAGCAGATATAAAACAAAAAATCGTAATCAAAAGTCGCAAGCGTCTGTTTAATAAGTGGTTCATTCATTAATTTGGTTTGTGTTAATATTGATCCCCCCACAGACAAAGCGGTGAACTGTGGCCTTTACATTTAGTGTTACTGATGAGTTATTATAACAGTCACATGTATCAACCTTAGTATTGGAGAGCTTAATGAAATAAAAAGTTGTTTCTGCAGTACAGTTTTCTCAGATGCATACAGTTTAGCCGCAGTTTGCTGCAGCAGTTTTAGCCAATAAATGTACCTTAATGTAACTTTAAATAAATAGTTTGTGTGCACAGTGATGGTCTTGTTTAGCTTTTATAGGGCATAAAAAGACAATTTAGTCTGTTTCATAAAGAGCTAAAAACTCCTCACAGCAGCTTTAACCTCTTGTGCTCCACAGTCGTCTGTGACCCGTTTGCCTTTTGTATAACGTCCTCAAAATATATACACAGTAACACCTTTGTCAAAAATCAGAATGCATACTGTGAAAAAAAACTCTGACTCTTCACATTTCAGTTGCTAAGTTTGTTTTACAGCTCACTTCACTATTTCCATAAATAGCAGCTTCACAGTCTTATAACATTTCCGTCTCAATGTGAATCTGGCAAAGACAGGTATGTTTTTTCCCCTGAAGGTTCTAGCTGCAAGACTATAGTGACCCCATCTTCCTATGTGGAGATATCTTACCAGGACAGCTTGTGAAAGACAACAATCACTCTCTGCTTGACTGGCTGCATGGTGGTCTAGCATAATGTGCTCTATCAAAGGATGGTTTGTTGGCTTGCAGGCCTTTCAATAATTTTCACAGTGGTCTTCGCCGCCTTAACCTTCACATGAAGCCAAGTGTAGCTATTTACACCATTAGTAAGACCTATTTGTTGCCGTGCGCCTTCATTCATATTCATGTGTGCAACAGACAAGGTACAATCCATGACCAGGAACGACAATTTCATGATTTTTTATGAACCTTTCCATAAAGACAGCAAAGCTGACTAAAAAAAAGAGGACATCGGGCACTGTCGAAGATGGTTTTATTTGGACGAGAGCGTGGATAGTGAATACAACTCTGTCTGGTGTTTGGTCACCTAAGGCTAAAAACTCTTTAACCCCTGCAAGGTTTTACTTAAAATGCTCAAATCTCAACAAGATGTAGATGAGAAGATGTAGAAGTGATGTAAGGAATTTATTATGTATGGCATAAAGCATCTTAAAGTTATTGATTAAAAAATGTAGAAGAAAAATGTGTTTCCGCTGCATTTAGCCTGAGGTACACTTCAGTCATCAACCAAAACAGGACATTTATCTGAAACGATAGACTTGATCCTTTCAAATGAGGTGTCACCGATGAATTTTGACCCGACAGTTCTTTAGGTATAAGCTTTAAAATACAGAATGGTATATAGGCCAGAATCAGGAAGGATGTAGGGGGTTAATGTAATACTTATCATTAGAAAGTTACAGCCCGGAAACTTCTAAGGCACATGAACATTGTTAAGAGTTAATGCAAAGCTGTTGTTCCGTGTTTGGTGTTGAATGAAAAGGCAGTTTGACATAATTCACAGTCAAGACAGTTGATGACCTTCACTCACCCTACGTCAGTCTAAATAAATCATTGTTTCCTTGTATGAAGAGGAACAACTGTGAATGGAGGAAAAAACTGGAAGATACTCTTCAAGAAAACAAGGGCTGAAAAGCAAAAATGAAGGAAACTTTTGAAGCTTAACCTTTCTGAAATGTGACTAAGGGTTAAATTAGGTGAAGTGTAAGCTTGCAATGTGAGCGAGGAGTTAATAGTTATTTAAAGCAATAAGTGGGGAACAGTCAAAGTGTAACTAATGTCTGTGTTGTGTTAAATCAGGCTATTTCTTATTCTGTTTTAATTCACTCCAGCCTGTTTGACCAGTTAGTTCAGTCCACTTGAAACGGGCAGAAACGAGCTAACGCAGAGGCTAACTGAGAAGGAGCAGCTTCAACATTTCAGAGCTAACGTGTGTTAGCAGCCAGTCTGTGCAGTTAGCGCTGCTGTTTGGACACAAAGTGCACCAGCTTAAGTGGAAAACAAGGGAGACCCGGCTGTTAAGGAGCCTCTGTGTATTTCGTTACCTTGACAGAGTCCACGGGGTACATGACGGTGTGCTCCAGTATGCCAGCCACGGCTCCGGCTGTCATGTGGGTCGTCACTGAGACATGAGGTGGCAGGCTCTCGTAGTCAGCATCAAATGGCTCATCACTGTCTTTGCTTTGGATCTGCGACATCTCCAGTGTTACCACCACAGGCTCCGAGCTCAACTCCATGCGTGGTGAGCTCTCCCTGTTGGTCTTCTACGCCAGATAACACTCTAGGAGGGAGAGAGGTGTCGGCAGCATGCACAACCACAACACCATCACATTACTTCGTAGAGTTACAGCGCCCGTCTGACGTTGCCGCTGTAGTCAACGACAGACCAATCAGTTTTGACTATTCTCCAACCTGGGCGGGCTCTTCGTTCGGAGTGGCCAATGAGAAGTTTCCATGGTGGATTCCTCTGACACTTCACAGCCAGCCCCTGATGTCTAACCGTGCCTGTTACTTGTTTCTTGTTTCTTTGAATGAGTTTGACCTCAGAGGAGTTCTGCGCCTCTGCTCACATAGATTAGCAGATTCGGCTTCTTTATCGAGAAACGGTAGAACATTCATAACGGAATACTTGTTTCTTGTTATTCCTCGAGAGTCCAGAAGAAATGGCAGCAAATGTTTAAAATATATATATAGAAAACAAATTACTTTTTCTTCCTGAAGGATGCTTTTTAGAAAAACATTCCCCTTTTCTACTCTAACAATTGAAGAAATGTTCTGAATACAGCATATTTCAATCAGCCTGATGAGATCTAAAGAGTGTCCACAAAGTCTCTTTTCAACTAAAAAATATATTACAAAGGCAATTGATGAGATCTCTTAATGAAGTTTGTTCTATGTACTCAGTAGTTATCAAAGTTTTTAATCACATAGCATTTCTGCACTTCATGTGTCCTGCTGATAAGAATGAACTGTGAAATGAACCTTTAAAAAACGGCATCTCTTCAAGAAAAGGCACAGTGTTTGTGACTTATTGAAATAAAATTGGATACCGAGGCTCGGCAAAGGTTAAAAAGTAAGTATGGAAGAGACCCACTGTCACATCTGTCAATTTGTGCATTGCACAATAAATTTATGCAGGCAGGGACAGGGTTGGATAAAGGGGAGCGTGGATGACAAAGATTTGAAGGAAACAACCATCTTGTAAAATGAGCCTTTCAGCATTTCCTTACAAAATATGTTTTTGTGCTATATCTAATTAATTTGCCCCTTTCCTGCTTGGACAAATTTATTTGGTGCTGTTAGTAAAAAGTGTGTTATTCTGAATCAGTTTTAATAGCTACACTATATTAGATTATTCACTATTGGTTGATTCACATTCATTTTCCATCATTGGTATGCAATTGTGCAAAATTTGGTATCAAAGTAAATATCGCTGATACCAATATCAAAACTTTTTACATAGAAAATAAGCTTTGTGAAGTTGAGCAAGAATATCGATATCAATCAAAAATGGGTTAAGTGGGTTCTATGTAAAAATACAGAAGCATATAAGTACAAAAAGGCATGTAAAAATGGATAAAAATACAAAATAGGATGAGCAGAAGCAAATCTAAATTCTTAAAACACAGAAGTATTTGTTTTATTCTACTGAGAAATATACCTACTGTCACTTAATGTGGGTTATGTGAGCACTCTTATGATTTCATTTCCTAACACATTAATTTTCTTATAAAGCTTCTCAATTTAGCATGAAACTTAGACCACAGCCATAGAAACGAATGTATGAACCTTCCATTTTGGTAATCACAATATGATTCTTGCAAGATTTCTTTGATAAAAATTTACCATAAAAGCACTTCAAATTTGCAATACAAGATTGAGTATAATAAGTTTTGAAAACCTTTATCTTAGCATTATTAGTGCAAATTTCTAATTTAAGCTCATATATTAAAGCTTCATTTCAAAACAGTGGCATAACAGAGCATCGTCATCATCATATCATCATCAAAGTCCTCTCTGTTTACCTCAGATAACACATTTTGTCCACCAGTGCTTGATCAAGATTAAAAAAGAATAAAATTGTTGCTTCTTCTTTTGTGGTCGATAGAGTCTTTATTTATTGTAAAGTATCCAAAAAAATAAGCTTCAAAATATTTTGGGGAAAACAGTAGAATTTGTTGGAAATATAAGGTTAAGTGTATTAACAAGCAGAGACTTTCCACAAAACTTAAAAATAAATATTTTGTGGTCTTTGAAGACAAGTCTACTCACAGCATTTCATCTGCAGCTGGTTGTAATTAGGATTTTGCTTGTAATTCAAAAGCAAATGTGTAGTTTAACTTGGAAACAACTACAAAGAAGAGTTGTCCTCTTGTAGAAACTACATTTCTTTTTTAAGGATACAGGTCACTACTTTATAGGTCCAACACTTGTTTTAATTAAACTCACAGCAGCTCTTTGGCTGAATATTTGAATGAGGCTGAATGAACATGTACACTCTTTCACTCTCTTACAACAGCCTATTCTTAATAATTGATTGTTTGTTTTATGCTGTGTCATCTAGTCTCTTGTTGCAGCTCTGAAGTTTAAATTTCACCTTGATATCCGACTGCATGCATGCTTGTGTTAAGAATATCATCTGATTCGACTGGACACATAAAAGACTCTGTGCCTTTAAGGGTCAATCAAACTATCTTTCTTTCTCTTTAAAGAAAAACATTTAATTTCTTCAGAGTTTGAGAATTTTGTGTTGGTTTTTGATGTTTGGATAACATTATCAGTGTAAAATACAAACTATCCCATGTCACTCAACATTGACTGAAACACAAGCTGTGCAACCCAACCACACAGCAGTGTTTGTGCAAGCAAGTCAGCCGACTAGTGTGGCACATCAGTGACTCAGCAATTTTAGGAGCATGGCCTTGCAGCGCCACTCGATCAGACTGTTTTCTTACCACATTAACATCAAGAGTAACCACATCTGTGACACCGACTCTTTCAGCCTGATTATGAGGAAATGTACCACTTTTTCTAACCCTAGAGAGATATTCAATGTACACTAGTAGATGATCAAGCTGTGTTCAGTGCACTGATGTCTGTTTAGGCATTGATGACTCGTTGCAGGATGCAAAATGGGATAGAGGCTCTTATGCATATTAAAATCTTCGTAGAAATATTAATTCCACTTGAAAAGTCAAGTGGAATCAGCTCTGGCTTTGTCTGTGCCAGAACGTGTTGGTAACATCCTTCAAGATCAATCATCATTCAAAATTTAATGAGGGAAATACAAAATATTTTTCCTTGATGTAAAATTAAAAATTAGACAGGTGTAAGATAAAACTTTTATTTCTGAAGTTCAATGTGACATTTAATGCGCATTCATTTGTGCAAACATTTTCACTAGCAGTAGAGCATTTCCATTTAAAAAACAGGGCATGTGCTCTCACTTAGATTACTCTCACAGCAGTAATATAACAGCTTCTGAAAATGAAGCTCAACGTAAATATATGCAATATTTTCCAACCTTGAGGTCAGACAAGCTGACACATGAGTTTCAGCAGGGCTTTAAGAGTGATTGATACTCCTGTTAGAGGAGCAGCACAGTTTCGGAGCGTTTCCTGACAGTGACAAGACATGTATTGCACTGGTGAAGCCTTTAAAGGCGACTCGTCTTCTTGTTCAGGCCACAAAATTAAAGGTCAAACACACACAAACAAATACACTTTAGAAAAAAAACAAAAAACATTCAGCCTAAAAAAGAATCCTAACTACATCTAAAAGTGCTCCTTCTACCAAATATAAATCATATTGCATTTGAGGTTTGACATAAACGGTAAGTGTGCGAAACATCTGATAATAAAAAACAAAGAAACTTGTGATCATACACATAAAAGGCATAAATAAAAGGCAAATGCCCTATAAATTACCCCCTCAGTAACAAGTTTTAGACCCCATACTTAAAACTTTCGCTCAAGGCCAAGTACCTTTTTGTTTCTCTTTTTCAGAAATTAAGTAGAAGACACCCATCGACAGTTGCCATTTGATTTTGTAAGGAGTATGTGGCAGGCAAGAACATGATCCCTAGAATACATTTTAATATTAAACAAAACAGCTTAAATATATTCATGGCTCAGGTAATCCTGATGATTAAAAAAAACAATCCTTATTTTCCTATTTGTCAGCCATATGATCCATCCCACAGTGGGAGGGAGATGCTTCCAGAAGGTGACCCCAAAGAGAAAGGAAGTAACTGCTGGCTTTAGAAAGTCAGATATGCTTTCCAGAGATTGTGCCCTCCATACTTTAAAGGTTGATTGGGAGTGTGGGTGAGCCAATGCCCTCCTCCAGCCACGTCACAGCAGAGGGGCTGCAACGCTGAGCTGTGCGCCGGTGGATGCGGCGGAGCCGTAGTAAGTACAGCATAATGGACAACAACACGATGAAGAAACAAGCCAGGAACAAGTAGTGGTTGTTGACGAAGGAGAAGCTGTGGCGCCAGTGAGAGTGCAATCCTTTCAGACTTTCCTGTTGGATATCCCTGGAGGAGACAAAAAATATCTCATTAAACATGAACAGGCCTTTAGGACAGTGATAAACAGAAATAATGTTCAGGACTTGTTCACGACAGTTTTAAGTGAAAGGATTCCCGATCTGATTGATTTAACAAGGCTTGTGAATTAAACCAGGAAAACTGCAGCTTTGTATGAAGTAAGCTGATCAGGCGCAATTTTTTTTTGAAGATTAACTTTACATGTGATCTTATAATCTACTATGAATTGATTTTTGCAGAATAATTTAAAAAATAAACTGCACACCCATGAAATTGAAAGGTACTCGTTCTGTTGAACAGTTACTCTCATAAGGTCCATTTTTTATGTCAAAGAGTCTACAGAAGTGTTCCTAATTTTATAGGAGACTCAACACAGGTCATGTGATTAAAGAGGGGGTACTGTGCTTTTTTTAGGGCTTCATACTATTCTTTAGGTTCTTTGTATTATTGACAGGGCAAAAAAAAAATCCCTATTTTTTCTGACACTTGTTTCAGAAAAACCTTATTTTAGTTTCTGTCTCAAATACTTAACAATAACTGCTCTCTCTTAGAGCCCCCCTGCTCACATGACACCCTCCTCTTTGAAGAGTCAGTCCTCGAGAGTTGCTCAGTTTTTTGTTTTTTTTACACATTACGAATACGCAATAGTTTGAAATGTGAATGTTTAGTATGGATATCCCACACTATTACTTTATATCTATTTTTAATAATGGCAAATCATAAAACCCCTCTTTAACAATCGCTAGTTACGGATGGGAAAAGATTACACTACTCAGGGTTACAGGGAGAAAGTATGACTGATAGCTTGAAGACAAGAGCTCATGGGAAACATAATTGTCCCTACCTCAAAGGTAAAAAGCGTGTTCTGTAAAGAATAGCTCCAAGAGTCCACTGGACCTCCTTATCGTAGACCAACAGAGCAGTCTTCAGGTTTTTATAATTGGCTGGGAAAGAAAAGCCTGAGTGTAATACTTCATACATCCATGACGATTTAAAACACTGGTACCTGTTGGCAAGAACACAGAGCGAATGATAAACATTCTTGTCTTTACTGGCAGGAATCTTTCATAAGGGTGTGGTCAACTGGTTGGTTGAGGTTCGGAAGTGAATGTATAATCCCATGAGACTTACTTGAGTCTGTGAAGATCAGCATGTGAGGCATACAGACCAGAGTCAAAGCGCTCCTTAAGAGTCTTCCACTGGGTGGCACAGTAACTCTGTACAAGATTGAATCAGAAATATAAACAGAAGAAATACTTCAGTCACCACTAACACTCAGACAAAGGGATTAACCATTGTGGGTTTTTTTAGGGCCGATTTTTCTCATCATCCTTAGACGATGACTGATACAGGCTGCCAATTTTCTTGGGTCAATACTTGGGGCAGATACTGCTTTTGCTCCCTCATTTTACATCATAAAAATGACACAAAAATAATGTTACAAAATAATGAAATAAATAGTAAGTAAATGGCCCTAAATCAATCGCAGATCTGTTTGTGCTGTTACCTAACTTTTCACAAGGTTTGAATGACTCTTTCAAGCTTTAACAGAATACGTTGGGGTTTTTTGATATTATGCGATTACCTTGGCGGCTTGAGCATACTTGGAAGCGTTATAATCCCCACCCATGCGCAGCACATCCTCCGTACAGTAGTAGAATTCAGAGAAACCGTAGAACTGACTGTTGTTGTAGTCTATCTCTGGCTGGTAGATCCCACTGAGGGAGGTTTGAGTCTCATTGGTGCGGTTGAGAAATGGTTGAAGAATCTGTCGACAAAGGTCAAAGTCCCCTGTTCCTCTCAGGTGGAACTTCTGTGTAGGTGGACCAATCTCATCCTGCAGGTCTGTGGGGAGACATGGGTCCAAGAGAGGAGACTCTGCTGTCTCACCAATGTGTTGATCTAAAAGCCTGGAGGGATCCGTGGTGTCAATACAGGAAGTAAATGTAATAAGAAATGTAAAAAAGAAAAATAAAGAACATACTTGTTTTTGGTGGCAGTATTCCTGATGAGGCTCTCCTCATATCTTTGGCGAGCTGCATTTCCTCCAAATCCCAGGAAGGTGGAAACATAAACACGATAAACATGCTCTGTTCGATGTGCATCACATCCCAAATTGAACTCGGCCAGTAAATTCTTGGCAACTTCCTCCTTGAAGGGAAAACAAAAATCATTTCAGGGATGATAATACCCTCAAAAACACATCTATGGCAATAAATCTTTGTTTAGTGGCAGGGTAAAGGCATCAAAGATATTAATTTATATATCACATATTTGTATGTCTTGTTTAAAGTCTTTAGGCTGGGTCAGTACTCAATCTATTGAAAATAATGAGTAAAGACATAGTCACAAGCAATGTATGTCTGTTACTGAGCAATAAATGTGTAATATACATTCAAATACTGGAAATGGGCCACGACTGTTGTGCTTGTCAGCTTCAACTTAAAGGTTTTCAGTCAAGAAATCCTGCTAAAGATACATGCAGCAGGCTTACAGTATGCCTTCAATAGTGGTGGTGAATGGAGAGTAGATCATCTCCATGGGACAAAAATGGTGCATACAGGTTTAACCAGGGAATGACAGTGATTGAAAGGAGGGAGAAGAACAAAGGGTGAGTGACAAAAAGACAACACAAAAACAGAATTGGTTGTGGATAATAACCTGCTGTGGAGAAGCAAAGCTTACAGTTTTGGGCACTTCGTATGCGATTTGTGTGGAGACCCCACCCATGTCCAGAACGCCAGCAGTCCTTTTCCTCACCAGTGCCTCCTGCTGATCGCTGCCTGGGATGTTAACCTCCACCACAGCCTCCTCTTCTTTGACGACACACAGATGATAGAGTTAGTCAGTCAGGAAGGACGAGGAAACTTAATCTACTTTGTAAAACTGCACACTGTAGATATGCACCTCGCTTTGGCACCTACCATTGTGCACATGGTTAAACCTTCCAAGGACAAAGTTTATTCCAATCCATGCATACACACCTGTAGCCAGAAAAGATATGTTGTAAACTGCGTATATACTTAACCACAATATCAATCTTGCTCAAAAAAAAAAATCTTTGATACTGTGTGTGATATACATACATCCAAATAGGATGTACTGCCGACTTGTAAATATCAAATTGACTTGGACATGTTGTTTGTACAGGTAGGGTCTGCAGGAATTTTCTTTACTGCTTAAAAACACAACATCCAAACTGGGCTCCTCTTCCATGGCCCAGTGCCAGTGGCAGCAAATGCCCACTGCCTAAAATTGTAGCTAATAGCCATGGTTACATAAACACAATCACCAGCCGAGCTAACACCTGCAGCATCGCTTTTCTATATGGGAAAAACTCAAGCGCACCTGGTAAATGAGGTATCCTGGAAATATTCTATCATTTTTTTCTCTGTGTGTTACAGCCATTGGGGATAGCTTCCCCCACCCGCTATCATTAACACGCAAAGTCACTTTCACACTGGGCGCGCTGTGATTGGCTGGTCATCACGCCTACTCTCTGACCAACAATTTCCAGAGTTAACCATAACATTAACATTTCGGGCAGAGGAGGAGGTTGAGGCAGACACTGACACACATGTATAGAAGCCCATAGATGATGATTGAGTAGGACTATTCCCAACAGAGGAGACATTTTATTTTGTAGGAAAATTAGGAAAATCCTGCAGACTCTACCTTTAATACATCGAGATAAAAATCCAAAAAATTAAAAGTAATTTTGGATCCTTCAACCTATTTTTTCCCAATCATTTACCTTCCTGCTTTCCAGAAATCACTTCCACATGAGAATCTGAGAAGAGGAAGTTGAAGTGGACTGGGATGTCTGTCCGTAGGTCTTCAAGAAGTGCCTCTTGTTGGCTGAGAGGAAAGAATTTTTTTTTTTCAGTGTAACTTAATGTATTCTGTACTTCAAAATATTAACATTCATTGCAGTCATTTTGTTTAAAATTTAGCATTCAGTGTCCATACCTGTCAGGCAGGATTCTCATTCCAGCTGTGCACAAGATGTACAAAGGTGTTTCTTGGTGTTTATTTTTGGGGATGTGGAGAGCTGCAAAACTCAATAGTGGATAGATATAATCACTGGCTCGTTCTGGTGTTTTAGCCAATTCAGAGATACCTAAAAGGGAAAGGAGAACAAAATATGGCTTCACATTATCTCACAAGAGGACATTTGTCTTTTGCATTACACTTTAGACAAAAAGCACTCTTGGCCCTACAACAACAGAAAAGGGACTTTGCATCATACCTGGTTTTATCTTCATGACCACTGGCTTGCGGTGTTGATCTCTCATTTGCTGAATGTCCAGCAACTCGTGGGGATTACCGTTGTGCCGGGGCCAGCAGTACACAAATACTCTGGAGCCACTGCTGCCACAGTCTACCACCAAGCCATAGTTTAGGTTGGGGTTGTTTGTATCTGTTGCATCTATGTCAGTCACCCTTGCCAAGTGCCTTTCCGACAAAAAAGGCATAGTTAAGATCATGTTTCAGAGCTTTTATTCTTACAGAAGCATTCCCAGGGAAACTGTCAAAACACCTGTGGAAGTGGTTCTCCTTTCTGGTCCAGCTGGCAACCCCCTGTCCAGAGGCAAGCAGCAAGTAGAGAAGTCCTATGAGGCAGAGTACAAGGCCGATGAAGAGCAGCTGTCTGAGGGAGGGGACCAGGAGCCGAGGAAGAACCTGGGATGGAAGGCTGAAATGCCATGAGGCTGGGAAAAGGCACGAAAAGCTGATCCTGTCAACAGATGGAAGAGAGGGCAGAAGGAGCGACGTGTATCTGCAATGTTGTAGACTAGAGACCGACACTGCCTGGCCAAAAAAATAAAAAGGCACCACCTGTATTTAACTAAGCAAACAGGTACAAGCTTCCTGTTGGATAATTACGGCATGGGCGATTATCTTTCAGCTGGCAACAAGTTGTTTACCTCCAGCTGATGCAATGAGCTACTTCTCATTTCTTGTACAACCATGGTGAAAGACACATGATCATGGAAAAAATATTAGTCTGTTTGAGAAGGGTCAAATAATTGGCATGTATCAAGCAGAGAAGACATCTAAGGAGAATGTAGAAAGTACTAAAATTGGGTTAAGAACTGACCCAACTGTACTAAAAGCTGGAAGGATGGTAGGGAACTAGCCTCCGCCAAGAAGAAATGTGGTCGGAAAGATACTGGATGATCATGATCAATCACTTAAAATGTTTGGCCAAATCAAATTGAAGAAAAACAACAGTAGAACTCAGGAGTATGTTCAATAGTAAATGTGATAGCATTTCCACAAGCAGAGTTTAAAGGGAACTCAAGGTATTGGGATTGAACAGCTGTGTAGCCTTAAGAAAACCACTAATCAGTAAGGCTAATGGGAAAAAAGGCTTCAGTTTGATCGGGAGCATAAAGATTGGACTCTGGAGGAATGGAAGAAGGTCATGTGGCCTGATGAGTCCAGATTTACCCTGTTCTAGGGTGATGGGCGCATCAGGGTAAGAAGAGAAGCAGGTGAAGTGATGCCCAGTGCTTACTGTACAAGCCTGTAGGGGCAATACTGATCTGTGGTTGGTTATGGAAACATTGCCACAGTAAATACGTGCTGTAATCACAGCTAAAGATGCTCCAACAAAACAGTGTGTGAACTTATTTTTGGCGGCAAATCTTGTTTTTTTGTTTGTTTGTTTTTTCTTAGCCAGGCGGTGTAGCAATAACATAACAGACATCAGAAGACCAACCTTCCCATGGTGAAGCTGGACTTCAACTTGTTGGATAATTTCTTAGTATCAGGCTGCTGAAAGGGGAGCCTTGGGTTCAGATAACGGCTCCATCCCGTTTTCTGTGCCTGTCATTGTGACCTTAAGGGAGGGAAGGAAAACATCCATAAGACCCCACTGAAGACAAATACTGGCTTCTTACATGGAAACGGCCTCATTCATGTCAGACGATATGCTATGACTACAGAGCTTAAATACATTTTCTCCTCCGACAGTTAGTCAATTGAAGCTTGTGCAGCACGGTAAACACGCCATGCTTCCTACTAAAACATGTCTGCAAAAGTCAGCATTTAAAGAAGTCTCAGGAGTCACTCTCCTAAGATTACCCGACGGCTGTAACGTTAGAAGCAAGCTATGTGACTCAAATCTTCCACATTTCCACTCACCGTCAACGAAATCTCGGCAAAGTCATGAATGCGCAGTCTGAAACTGCTCGGATACTTACGACAGAGTACGTCTAAGTCCCCGTTTCTATGGAAATGTAGACATTTCGAAGCAGCCAGATGCTAACCACTGGCTAATGTGTTAGCTGTATGGTATGTGGCAAGTCTCCGGTTAGTGACGTGTTATCCCAACAGGGTGTGTTTGATTTTATCACCACGTTGTCCGCCATGCAGGCAAAACCATAGACTGTATAAAACAGGGCAAAACCGGGCAAAGTCCGAACCGTAGATACATAACCCGCCCAACATTCTTCTTCTCGGCCAATAAAAGATGATAGCAACTAGCTGTACGTCGCATTACCACCACCTGCCTGCCACAACAACATACTGTAGTGGGCGCTGTCCTCTCTGGTGATGTGTAAAATTCAAAATTAAAGAGACTGTGAGGACTTTCTGGGTGATCTTGAAAAAGTATGATATCAAGATATATGCCAAATCATGATTTCCAATATAAAATGAGAGTTGAGTGCTACATTAGCTTGTGTCTTAATGCTAATTCCTAGCTTCCAAATGGGGTTGGACTGGACCTGTTCTTCAAGGCATGTCAAAGTCTCTAAGACAACACAACGCCTGCTGATGAAGTTTAGCAGTGACATTTGTGACCTTCTCTGCTGAAAACAATTTCTGTGATTTATTTGGTAGAAACAGTGGACACTGGAGCTCGACTGCTTGACATAATAGGGAGAAGAGCAGAAGAAAGCCAAACAGGAGAGTGATAGAGCAGGGCTGAAGGCTAAAACACGAGCATCTTTTTGGGCAAGCTTGCGTTCTTAATAGCTTCTAAACTGCAGAGTCACAAAAAATAATCACCCCGTGTACAGTGTGTGTCATTAGCAAAATGACTGATTCAGACAGGACACAGTTTTCGTACCAGGCTGTATACATTTTAATTTCTGCGCTAAAACTGCCTTTTTTGGCATAATGACTTCCGGTACTCCTGGAGCCAGCGTTATATCTGATAAAAAGTTATTTTGATCAGAGAAAAAGGATGTTAAAAGGATGATTGTCTCTCTTTTCACTCTCACTTTCAAATTAAATACATTACCACAGAGTCACTGCAATCAACTTCATATGGATTTTCCTCACAGTCACTTTAAGAAACTCACTTCTTTCCTTCTTGTTTCAAAAAAATATTCTTAAAGGTTTTTTACCAGAACCAACAAGCAACACTGGAGTCCAATTTTTTGACATCAAAATGTAAGGAAAAGTTCAAAATAATTGTAAAAATAAAATCAAGTCATAATATTGATATACTGAATCTAAAATACAACTTATAAGGTCAACATAAAGATAATGACAGAAACCAGGTTGTCATAAAAGAAAACAAATCAGAAAAAGATAATTCACAGAGAAAAAAAAAGAACAATAAAAAATGAAAATAACAGTCAAAACAAAACAAAAGTCTGTGGAGGTACATTCAAGCTGAGATACTAGTGTCATTGACATTGTACTTGTATAGTATGTTTCAATTGGAGTGGCCTGGTTAATTCTGTAAAGAAGCTGACCATCTACTTACTAGGACCAGACAAGTTTGGCTTTACTGATTGAGGCACAGCTGAGGTACTCGAGTCGACTGATTTGCCAGCAGCAGCTCACGTCTATGATCTTCAGTCTCTTGCACTGTAGCAGTAAACTTTCCACTGCTGCTATCTTGACATCTGTCCGCTGCAGGTCAATGTGCCGGAGCCTCCTGAGTGGAAGGGGAGGCATGTCTGTGTAGTCAGCATTGAGATCCAGGTCCATATCCACCGTGCTTAATACGTCCTGTAAAACACAGTTCAGTGGACACGGGAGAGACACAAATGAGAGCGTCTCCAGCAGAGGAGAACCAGAAAGGAGGCACTTCAGCACCTTCTTTAGGGACATCCAGGACATGATGGGCTTCAGTTGGCCATGGTCGTAGGAGAATCTTAATTCAAGCAAGAGACATAAATGAGACAATATGATTAATTTAATGTATGTAAAAACAAATCAAGTTATTGTCAAAGAGAGGATCCAAAGAGATGATTGAGAGGTCTGTAGGCAAACCATACATCTAACATTATCTTATTTTGTATGGAAACATTTTAGCAAGTGTGTTACTTTATTAACCTTAACAGTTGCCTTACTTTAGTTTTAGAGAGTGAAGGTTGGGGAGCCTTGGAAAATCTGGATTGAACAGCTGTTGCGCCTCGTCATCTTCTTCTTCCTGTAGCGTACCATGAGACTCAGCAGAGACCATCAGATCTCTAAGTTTGGGGCAGGCCTGGATGATGTCCAGTAGAGGAGTGTGAGGGCTGGTTTTTACCCCCTCCAGGGCGAGATTCACCAAGGAGGAGCCTGATATGGTCAAAGCAGGAAGGAGATCCAGAAGAGGGCCCTGGTAGTTCAGCGTGAGGCTCCTCAGCTGACCTGACCATGTCTGCAGGCCTGCTGCTAACAAAGACCCCTGAATCTTTCCTCTGGCATAGTCATTCTCATCAATGTTTACAGATAAAGAGTGGATGTTTGGGCATAATTGACTAACACCGTCCAGACAGTCACATGACAAGCCTTTAACATCTTTAAGCCCCAAGATCAAATAATTATCCCCGGACTGTGACCTTACTGCGTGTCTCTTTTCTGCAGCTTTGCTTTTAGAACAGATAGGTCCTTCATCGCTGCTGAAATCCTCCTCATTCTCACTGTCAGACTCCTCCCACAATATCTCTTCCTCTGCCACCTTTTCCTCCTCATCTCTTTCTCCTTTTCTCTTTTTACTCTGACCATCTAAGTCCAACCTTTGCCTCCATACCTCCTCCAGCCGGGGTACCCCTTCTCTGTCAGTAAATGCACAAGTCTGATTGAAATCTCCTTTTTGGATCAGACAACAGGCCTGTGCAACACCCTCCATGGCCACTCTCTCAAGGCATGGCAATGAGAGGAGGAGGAAGGCTGCAGCTGCCGCAGTGTCTCCCTCCTCTTCTCCAAACTGTATATCCTGAGCAAGCAGGCAGCTGAGGGGTGGAGGAGAGAAATGTGCAGGAAAGGATGCAGGAGTTTTGGATGCAGAGTTAGAACCACTAGAGAGGCAGTCAGGAGTTGAAAGTGAAGCCCTGTCCCCGAGGGGAAGTAGTGCAGCAGGAGAGAGGAAATGACACCTTGAAACATCCAGATAACGCAGAAAATGACACCACTGGGCAACTGTCTTGATAACACGTTCATCACAAGGTGTTCCAGCAAGGGACAGCGAGCGCAGGACGTGTAAACAGCGAAGGGTGTCTGATAAGATCTTTGAAGGCAGCTGCTGAACTCCTGATAGGTCCAGACTCCATAGACCCTGAAGGAAAAAACCATGGACTATTTAGAGGAGACAGAAAACATGACAGCTGCCAGTCAAAAGAAAAGACTGAAGAGCTCCCCCTTTTGACTGGCAGCAGTATAGGTCAGTCAACCCCAGTCACACTGGAACATGGGACAGAATTTCACATCCAAGTACATTAAAAGTTTGTAGATGGCTGCTATGCTGATTTAATCGCAAACATTCATTTTATTTTAATTTTTGACAGCTAGAGGCAATGGTAGAATACCTCAGTTAGGGATGTATGATATTGGATTTTTGGCTGATATCTGACATGCCACTGTTTTACTGCTTATTTAGCCAATTACCGATACCAATATTTTTCCTCCATCACCTAATTGCAGAGATCAACTCTCTGCTGTTTTGGAACAAGCATACAGTAGTGCATACACTTACCATTTTTGTTACATAATATTCAATTTCTGTGCACAACAAGAAAAATTCTCAATTACTTGATGCTCTCTCGGAGTCAATCATAACAATACCCACAACCGGGTAAGTTTCCCCAAATTCCACAATTGACAAAGTGAGGACATGTTGTCCTGTGCATGTCTTCTTCAGGGACAGGGTGTCGAGGTTGGGCATTTAATCAAGTAAGCAGCAAGCCACTATATCAGCATGTTATTGGCCAATAACTGATAGCTCATTTTAAGCCCATATTGGCCTCTAACGTGCCAATAGTATTGTGCATCCCCAAACATAACCTCATTTTTTCATTTAAAAAACTTGAAAATTGTGGTTCTTTGGTGTAACTGCATCTCTGTCTTTGTTTATTTAACATCTGTGTAATGCATGTGTTTTTTTTTTTTTGAGAAAGTCAATATGTACACATATATATATATATATAAGTCCAGATTTAATATAAGCAAAATACTGCTTGGACCCTGTATCCACAGAAAATCATGTAGAGATTTATATACAGCTCTAAAGACTCAAAAGAATTACTGAGCTTTTATAATATTTTTTAAAAATACATACAGTCCTTTTCAATCCTTCAAACTTGAATCTTCATGAAAGAATCTTTCTACCCAAAGGTGGGATTGACATTCTTTAAACTGGTGACGATAAAAGATAACTTGGGATCTGCCTGACCTGGCAACGTGCAGTGATATGGAAGCAAAGAGCAGGGGTGACAAGACCAGGACATTTTCCCAGTGACAGAGCACGGAGCTGAGGGACCAGCACGAGGTGGAGGGCTGCTCGGGACAACTGCTTCCTGTCGCACAGCAGCACTGTCAGCTCCTCTACTAACTCACCAGCTGAAGGGACAATAAAAGACATAAGTAGAGGAAGTGTGAGGAGGGATCAATCACTCTGTAAATCCCTAAATCTGAGGTTGAGCACTGTCTGTTAGAAAAGCAGAATGAACTCACGCAATGAGCTGAAAGGCCCCATGATGTATCTAAAGGAATATTGATCCAGATAGTTGTCAGCATAGTCTTTAGCCCACACATCCTTCATGTGGTCAGCCAGGTTTAACAGACACAGACGTGTGAGGGACAGGACAGAACCATCTTCATCTGTTGTCCCACGCACCTTACACCTGTTTCTCCTCCTCCTCTTCCTGGACTCATAACTTTCCCCTGATGCCCGGAACAGAGGCATCACAGGGCCTTAGTTGTCCTGTATAGATGCTGAAAAAAAAACAGAAAGAAACATGACTTTGATGCCAAAATATTAACCTATAACTTCTTTTTTCTTTGAAGTTAATGAAACACGAGCAAAGACTTCAAACAGTAGGTAACAAATGACTCTATTGTGAAAACTAGAGGTGATAAAATGGAGTAAAGTAGACAAACTTGAAAGCTGGGGGTAACACTAATTTAACTTTTTTGTTGTTGTTGTTGTTTTTTAGAACTGTCATTTCAAGACGTACTTGAATGAAACATCCCTCTTCGTCTCTCTGAATTCAATGATTAGACGTGAACCAGATACCCATTGGTACATTGTATTTTGCAGTCTAATTTATGTTGGATTAACTTTCCACGGTACCACTTTTTCCTTACAGGGAGTCAGGGAGTTGGATGTGAGATTAAAGTTTGGGAGGATTTTTAGGATTAACAGCAAATAGCAAAGAATACTTTCTCTTCCATGTAGACCTACCTTCCAAATAATAATATTTAAAAAAGTAATGTCCAGTAAAGAAGAGTTGTTAAGGAAAAGACACATGTATAAAAAACAAACAACCTTTGCTTTGAATGATACAGCACTTCCTCATTGTGAAGTGAAATACATTTGTGCCCTGAGTTTCGTCTCGCAGGCACAGCGTGCAAACTGGATATTGCCACCTTTACAGTCTGTGGTCGTCGTTAAATCAATAAATAACCTTAAATGCTATCTATTTTCAATGAAAAGTACATAATTAACAAAACATGATCATTTTAACGCATAAATCACATGACTTCACCAACAATCAAATGCGTTTATAGCCCTTACAGACAATGTTTAGGGTTATACGTCTCATATTCACTTGTCAGAAACAGGATTCACAGCCTATGGATTCACCTTGTGATTGCGTCACATGTCTTATGAATTCGTATGAGAGTAAAAAGAAAAGTAATACAAGATCTAACTTACCCTTTGTCATGAGGTCATATCTCGAGCTTTAGTCTTAGTTTATTTTTATTTAATCGAAAACAAAAGCCAGTTGCTACTGCTCATTTTAGGAGTGATTCTATTAAGGGTACATTTCACGTCCATGAGGTAAACTTATCAATTCAACAAAACATTGTCTTCAAGCTATGGCAAATTTTATATTGGGTCATTTAGATGATATTTCACGTACATGTTTGTTTCTGTTATTTTCAGCATTATTCGATCAAAATAACCATTAATACACGACAAAGCTGTTAAAAAACCTATTTGAATAATGAATATCCATAAAATTATTCAGTTTCAGAAATCTGTTTCAACTGTTTCCCATTGTAAAAAAAAAAAAAAAAAAATCCTATTAACCATCAATGGTTTGCTCTAAAGTCAAATGACTTAAACCACATGAGGTCACAGTCGTTTGGTGGGAACCTTGGAAAAAGCTTGACATGTTACATTCTTCTTCATCAATATTTCATCTTAATGTTTATCTTCCATCACTAAATTTTCAGTTGTTGAGAAAGGTTTCTTCTCTTGCCCTGTCGGCTCAGTGTAAATGTTGACTTAGCTGTGACAAATGATGTGGGATATTTCTGGACAAGATAATGAACATTTCTTTTTTATAATTTTATAATTTATGAAATTAATTAGAGATTAAGCTTGTGAATTAATAAACTTAGTACATTCCAGGTATGTACTTTGCAAACAGATAGAATATTAACCCAAAATAGCACATGAAATATTTATTTATTTATTTATCTATTTATTGCACACCTGAAATGTCTCCCGCAATTATAGATGATCATAGAATCACTTTTAGGCTTAAAAACATATAGAGATTGGAAAGCTGGGAATGTATTAATGACAGAGAAAAAACTGCAACATTTAGGTTTCTGGTTACTCACAAAACACATGCAGATTTGTTTCAAGGGGGATTAATGAAACCTATGATTTAAAAACTACCATTTCATGAAATTTGCCTGTGATTTAAGAGAAAACAATAAGCATCCAATTCATGTTGATGGTCTATCAAAAGCCATAATAGAGCTTTCTTTTCTTCAAATTTTTCAATTTCCATAGTTAGACATTATCTGTGCGCAGTCAATATACCAGCAAAGCTGGAGCTCCAATATATATCATCAATAACCACACAATATTCTCAATGTACACGTGAAAGTTCAACCAATGAAAGGCATAAGCTTCTTCTCTTGCTTTTTTTTTTTTCATTTTTTTGTCACCTCCTGATGGCCATGGGCGGTGTTACTATTTGCACTCCTTAGTGCACGTGTGATGGTACATGTCAGCAGGACATGACGTGATACACCAGTTTCATGTCTGACTCCTGACACCTAAATCTTTGAGATGTCAATTACAGATGGTGAAAACAAGCAACCAAAAAATAAATAAATAAATAAATAAAGAATAAAGAAAGAAACTGTCGATTGGTGTGATGGTGATGTGTTTGTGTTTTTTCCAGATTAATGGGTAATGATTGTTGGCTGCTTCTGAAAGGGCCACATAGAGGAATGAGAGGATAAAGAACATTTAAAAGAAAACATACTTAATGATGCTTTATTTCAATCTAATGATTTGACATGACCAAGAGGGTTTTTTAAATTTCAAATGTGATGTCAGAGTGAGATGCAATAAAACAATGTCACATGGCACTCCAAATTATCAGAAAGACTTTATATAACACCATCGCACATTTCGCAATCGATGCATTTAATATCCCTTTATTTGTTCTAAGATTGAAAAGATAGATTGGTGTGAGTTAACTTAACATATAAATACTCTACAACCTATAATCTCAACCTTGAAAGCGTTTTGTTAAAAAATGATTTGGATAATAAGGCACCAAGTTAAGAGCAATCTTACCCCACTAATCCAAAACAGAATGTGGGTTTTGAAGTGATCAGACAAATATTAATAAAAGCAAAAGTGAACATGAATTGAAAAATTATTCTCAATGACAACATCTAACTATTACAGAATTGGTAGCTAATGAAATGGACAATGCTGCAAAGAACAAGTCAAAGTGAAACTTAAATAATCACTGCAGGATCATGTGCCTTTGTGCAAAAAAAACAAACGAGTCAGGAGTAAATTGGAAGCCTTTGATAATGAAACAGCAGCTACAAAAGCATAAAATTGAGATTATGGACTGTTTAAGAAGTCAGGCTGCTCAGCCACACTGAGCAGCTTTATGGCACCAGCACAAAGTCTGACATTCATATCTGACTTAACTTTAACAATTGTTATGGTGGAATTTGATTAGGCAGCACAATGTAACATTCACACAATACAGGGAATAAGATTAGGTACACACACCATGGAGTCTGCTGTACTTTTATTCTTCCAACATTTTTCTGTTTTTCCTAAGTTTACTGAAGAGAGAAAAGTAAATAAAACTTTAAACCCTAAAACAAATGTACATGGATAAGAAGAGGGTTTCTATTTGTAGTTGTAATGCCAACAAGCTGCAATAACTAACAGTCAGAGTAAAAGGTTCTCAGCACTTGTTACATCCCTCATGTCCTGTGTCTAATCCTGTTACCAAGCATGAGTACTTTGAGAGGAGAGGATATGAACACAGCTGACCACAGTGTCGTCTGAACCTTACTGAACCTGGTGAGGAAAAAAAATCCTCGGGATCTGCTGTGAAAGTTAAAGGCTCTGGATTTATCTCCTTTTTGTCTGAGCATAAAGGAAAAGGTGTGGGTCCAAAATTTCAGAACCGTCTGTAATTTTCAGCTGATTGTATGCTAGACACATGCTGTGATGTGTTTAAGTTCTCCTTCAGGCAGCTGTCTAGATGATTTTTAGGCTGGGGGAGGATGTGTAGAAGACCAAAGTGTTCACTCTGTGAGTGGCACCACCTTTTTGCCAGCAACATACACCTCCATGATGTTTCGATCATCACCTGCAAAGAGGGCAAAATGAAGTGAATTTGGGGTACACATTGTAGCACGATGGAGGCTGGAGGCTTCGGAGAAACGACAAGCACTCACCCAAATTCAGGAACTTCTCTAATAGGATCTAAAAACAACACAACAACAAAAGAAACCCAATAAGTATTGAATACAGATTTAATTCATACAAATATAAATCAAAAGACTGTTGCACAACAAACCTTGGGTCCATCACACTGGATCAGGTCTATGGGTCCATCTGGAGCAGCTACATCCACTCTTAAAGCGTCAAAGTCTTTGCCCACCTCAAAGTTCCCTGTCTGGTCATCCATGGATAAAGCTGCAGCAGAAAAAAGAAAAAAAAAACAGGTCATAAAAGAAGCTGCTGTGTTCTCCTTCATGGTGCAAAATTGCAATTAGTCACCATTAAAAATATCCCCCTGCAGTTTCTGGTGTTGTGAATCAGGCATTTTGCTGCATCTCTCTCGTACAGAGGAGCTTAAAGTGGAACACTTTCAGATCTACACTTCAGTCTGAAAAATATTCTGCCTGAAAGAACTGACTCAATGGGGAGTATTTTAAAAGGAAACAATAGTTTAAGGTTTTTCACTCAATTGTTCACAAATGCATACAGGTGTTTTTGTGACAGCACAGTTGTTAGGGTTTTTACCTTGGCTGCCTCCCAGTGTTGCCAGTCTGAACACCTCCTCAAAGGTGAGCGTGTCGTATTCTGGCTCCTGGATGGTCAAGACTTTAGACGAGTCAAGAGCTCTTCTTACAGCGTCCAGCATGGAAGCTGAATATCCTCCTGCCACGTCTGAACCAAATGAAAACAAATGCATTTTAGGCTTTCTCCAAAACTTAAGACCATCATGGCAGTCATTTGTTCTGCATGCCAAAACTTTGCAAATAGCATCCACTAAAACAACTAAATGACTGAGAAAAAAAAAACCCAGATCAATATAAAACCACCAGCTACATTATTCAACCACACATCTGACTCTTTTCAGGTTTCTTACAGTAAGAATTCCTATGATGAAACATATTTTACTCCTCATTACAGTGAAAAAAAACTTAGTTTGAAGTTGTCAGACATTTCTTTAAGGGAAATGTGCTCCCACCTGTTCCCAGTCCCAACTTCACTTTGTGTTTCAAGACTTTTCGGACGTTTAAAATTCCACTGCACAACCTGGACAGAGAATGGCAGAGAGAGAAGTATCTGATGAATTATCACATCTACTTTTACAGATGTAGTCTACAAATTCTATTGTATCTTTCTGCAACCAAACTTCCTCACATGAATAAGAAATGTTTTTTTCTTTTCACATCTTTGCATTGATTAGATTACTTCTTTTATACAGTAAAACCTCTGTGGTGTGATCCTTCATAAGACTTTTCCATTGTATTCATTCACAGTACCGTTGAAGGAAATATATGAACCTTACGAGATGTTGGAGTTTGGACAGTGGGACACAGAGGCTCCTGTTTCTCTGAACAGAGTCAGCTCTTCATCAGAGAGGTAGCAACCATGGGCCATCACTGTCTGCAAGTTCACGCAAGACTTATTTCAACCAAATTCAGCTTTAATATTGATTGGCAGATGGGGTTGTGTGCTCCTTACCTTGTCAGTGAGCAGGTTGTATTTGTGATAGACATGTGTGTAAGACTCTGATTCAGGAAAAAGCTCTTTTACCAGCTTCACCTCCTCAACGTTTTCACTGATGTGACTCTGAAAATAAACATACATCTCAGCATTTTGGAATTTAAACTGATGCCCTAGAGGAATCTTGACATCTATAAACAGAAGCATTTAGACTGAGGCTGAGTTATGTAATTAGAGTATAAACAATGTGAGCTCCATTATGTCATGGATGTTATTCATTTCCACCAGACAGAATTTGGCCTTGAACACTCATGCGTTCTTATTATATTCTTCTCAAACCCCTCCAGGTAAAAAAAGAAAAACCTCTCTGTGTTCTCTATAGTAATAGCTCCCTAAAGACATAGCCTGGTTTGGTTGTCACAGTGAGCTCACCTGTATATGCAGGTTGTTATTCTTAGCGATCGCTCCCAGCTGCCCCAACAAGGCTCCTGTGCAGGATGGAGCAAAACGTGGAGTCACGACTGGTTTAACTCGGGGATACTGGAGAGAAAGAAAAAACACCAGAACATGTAAAAAAGAGACTAACTTAAGACTAATCCTGATTACTTATTTATACTGTTTTATGTTCTGTTTAATTATTGCGTTACCTTTTTATTCAAGAGCTCTGCAATGAACCTAGAAGGAGTAAAGAGTAGCTATTCATATCATGGATGACACACAATAACCCATTCAAAATCCTTTTATGCCTATGACATTCACTTTAGCTACAGGGGATTGTGTTTGCAACGAAGTAAACAGACATCGTCTCACTTATATCAGTAAAGCTAAGCTGACTTTTATGATTAAAAATCTCATCCAAATTATGCGTAATGAGTGTGTTTTAATGTTAATAGAGGAGTTACAGGTGAACTTAGGAATAAGTGGATAAAAGATTGGCCAACACTGAGCAAATAAAGCACCAACCTTGCACATTGTTTATTCTTGCCAGTGCCATTGGATCAAAAAAAAAAAAAAAAAAAACAACTCAAGTGTTATTTCAATCACTTATTCAACAAAAAGAAAAAAGAAAAAAACAAAAACAAAAACTTAAGATATTCTTCAAACAAGACTGTCATCACCCAGCTTTAAAGGGGATTTGAAGACTATCCGGAAAAGCTTGTTTTTTAACAAAGGCTCAGACTCTGTTTCCAGTGAGAACCAGAGACAACTTTTGTGAAGACGTGACTATTGCCAAGGTGTGCTTTTTTTCTCTCAGTCTTTTTTGAAGCAAATAAACAGAGATCAGGTCTTCTTTTTAACTCAATACTTTTATTTTTTAAAGACAATCATAGACTGTGTAATAGATGGACATGGCAAAATAGCTGACGCAGGGCTATATTGGAAATGGGGCAGGACAGGTGATGGATGCCAAAACTCACAGCTATTGCGTGCTGTCAGTCATGTGATCTGAGCCATACCTCTGATTGGGCTAGCCTGCAATCCCACTATCTCCTGAACTAAACTGTATGCAGTATAAGTAGATATATTTCAGCATGAGTCTACCAAATGTCCACAGAAGCCTCACACATCTATCAAATGTATGGTATCAAGCATTTACTCACCTACAAGTTTCCTCTTGAGACTCCTGGCTGCCCTCTCTGTAATGTTTCACTGAATTATTCCTGTCCATGCACACCTTACCCACCAAGGCTCGCTGTCCAAAGTCGTCTGAAAGAGAAACCGAGATTGGGTAGTTGTGATGATATGCACACATTTGAATTTTTGGCTTATGTGTCATATAAACTCAAGAAGTTTTGACATCTGAAAAAATATCCTAGGCCCTCTAGTGTACCTCAACATTGTGACTCATAATGGTACCCTCAAAATTTGCAACAAATTTAAACTTACCCTTAATTACCCACTCTTCAACACACTGACAAGACGCATACCCTGAGGGTTGCAATCCTCTTCCCTTTTGAAGGAATTACGAACTACCCATGGAATAGCTCCAATTAGAGGAGCTATTGTTTCGTTACAGCTTGTGGTCGGTCTCAACTTAATTAATGAATTCCATTGTTGTTGACCTAATTCATTAAACCCCTGAACAGCCTAATAACTTTCTCTAATCTGAGATTTCACCACAATAGGTGGAGTCTTCCAATGTTCAAAAAAGAAATGCCAATAAAAGATTAGATTTGAATTCTGACTAGTTTCACTGTGGACTAGATTTCCCTTTCAGAAACAATTTGCAGACCTGCAAAATATGTGTTATGGTGTCAGTTTGTTCAAACACAGCAGCATCTCTGACTGCAGAGTACAAACTCTTGCCTCCCTCTCAAAATTATATAACTTTTTATTTGGCATAAATTGAGAAATCACACACACACACACACACACACACACACACACACACACACACACACACACATCTTCATTGGAAATAACAATGTTCTTCTACATGGATCTGCAGCTCTGACCGGAGGAAAGGTTAGAGTTCAACAACCCTGATTACACAGAATGACTGTGTAAAACTGCCAAAGCTAGTTTTCAATGCAGACTGATTGTATTATTACACGTTTATGTGAGTGTTTGCCCATGTGTGGTTGGATTGCATAACATGAAAAGAAGATAAGATGTGCAGGTGAAGTAAATAAGTGTGTTTTGACCTGGTTGACTCTACCACGTGAGACAAGATCTCTGCTCTCATAAAATGTAGTTATTTACAGAAGTACTTTCAGTTTGAAACAATAAATTTCTTTTTCTGGGTTTGATTGAGACGTTAGATTGCTCACATTGTCCTGAAGGGCTCTCACACATTCAGTACTAACCGTCAAAATCACTGAAGACTTCTGGGGCAGATTTGCTTTCTGTTTCCAGAGCCAGAACCAAACATGGGGAAGCAGCTCTCATTTCTTACGCTCCAGATAATTGAAGCTGCTTTTATTCAAATATTTTTACAAAATATTTTGAAATCTTATTTGAGGCAAAGCTCTGCTACTTATCTTTTATACTTGCATTTTAAAACCTGTTTAAAACTCTTCAATCATCTATTTCTGACATTTTGTATTTGCTTGAACTTGATTATTTTTCTCTTTCAATTGATTTTTAAAGTTTTTCTTTCAACATGTTTTTGGTTGGTGTGCAATGTATTTTGAATTTGCCGTCTACCTGTGACGTGCTTTACAAGGCATTGCCGGTGAAACCAATGCACTTACAATTACAGCTGTCTTCACTTCACCATGGTTTTGATTTATAATATAGTTTAATTAATTTAATTCACTGTATCTTTCCATATACATAAATTATTAACCCCATAAATAACCACCGATTACATTCTGCTGTAATGAAAACCTTCAATGCTGTGTGCTGGATATTGCCTAGTATATTATGGTCAACATGAAAAATGTTGTAGTCCCATGCAACGTTGTTCAGCTAACACATTTCTGCTCCTGAAATATACATTTTCAGTTGCACTTAACGCTGACATACAAAAGGCCCTCAAAATGAATTGAAGTAAAGGATTAAAACAAAAATCTTCATGACAAAATATGATTTTGTGTATTTGAGTGTCACACATACTTGCGATCTGTGCCAGCAGAAGAGAAGCATCTGTATGTATAGTGGCGTGGTAGCATGCAGTGGTTGTACCATTTCTCAGGGTCCGTCTCTATAAGGCACAAGATCATATTACAGGAATAACATTCAAGCATGCTGTCTAACCAGAACAGATGATTAACACCTTCTTCAGATTATAAACTACGTGGATGTCAACAGAGGCCTCTTTTCATTTTAAACCTTTGTCAACTAAGGTCATCAACTGAGAAGGCGTTGACCTAATGATAATCTGTGGCTCCTGCACAACATGTACACATACTTTCATGGCCAATTATTCCACAGTCTTATAGCAAACTCACCACAACTTGAGTGTAGACTTTGCGGGCGAACTCCAGGTCCTTAAACTGTGACTCCACAGGGAATGTGTAGGTATTTAGCCACTGCAGTAAGGGCATGTCCAGGGCTGTGCCAGCATAGCTGTACTGTGAAGCATGGATGTGTGTGTCCACGAGTCCAGGCATGAGGAACTCACTGCAGTGACAGACCACATGAAGAAAATTAAAATGCAGTGCTGAAACTCTAAAACATTACTATAAAATCCTTTTGATCTCAGCTTTATAATTTGCTTACTGTTGAGCCAGTTGGGTGATGTTGGTCTCACTGAATCCAAAGGTTTGAGACAGTTTGTCTATCTCTCCACCTTTTCCAATGAAAGCAATCTGTGGGCAGAGCAAGGGTTCAAATGTTTAGAGTTCAACTCTTGAAACAGCCACTTAAACAGCATTTGAGTGAGGTAACAACATGATTTTTCAGTTAGAAATAGCTTGTTTTGGTCACTTACAGGCTGGTCACATAGAAAAAGAATGGCAAGTTCCTTTGTTTATTTGATTATCTTATTCAAATGTTTCTGTCACAAGAAAAATGCACTCATGTCCAAAATTTTTCAACATATTTTTTACATCCTCCTGTTAAAGCAAAGTTCCCACCATATTTCGAGCTCCTAAATAACCCTATTTCATTTCAAAATGCCCACATACTAAAAATCCCCATTCACAACAGCAAACCGATAACAGATTATGAGTCTCTGTTGTTCTAATGAAGGTTAAATTGTGTTTTAGGAATTTTAATCCCTCTTGAATCTCAAGAGACCACTTCAGACTGTCATTTGGTTTGAATGTTTTGAAGCTGAGTGTGACAGAAATTGAGTAAGTTGCTCAGCAACAGCCCACAGTGAGAAAAAAATCAATTATGTAACAGAGTGGTATATTTTCTGTCTGAAAATCTAATATATATTTCAAATCACAGGGTTTCACCATTATCCACATATTTGAGCAAACTTTGCGCGGCTGAGAGAGCACAATTTTTTTATCACTTCAACAATAACCAAACACACGCATGATCCGGCAGATTAGTTGACAGTGACCATTTAGGTTGAGTTTTTCTTTTAAAAATACGTCTGCTCTGGATATAACAGAAGCTTGTGACAAACCTTTCCATCTGAATCCACCCCAAGGAGCCCATCTTCCAGAATCTCTAAAGGTGTTTGCGGGGTCGAGTGGGCAAATGTTCCCCTGAAGACGTGCGAGATGTCGGTGTTGCTGTTGTTAGAGTTTGCCATCTTTCGTTTTGACCGGATGGAGTCACGCAGTGAGACACCTGCGGCACTGGGAGCGCACGGGGTTTTATGCCGGGACAACTCTCACCCTGAGGCAGAAGTGCGCAAAGCTCCACCTGACTGCAAAGGCAACATACGACCAATGAAAAGGAAGGGTGTGCGTGCGTATCAGCCTGTGGAGGGGAGGGGGTTCAGAGACGGAAAATGTTTCTGTTTGCATTGTTGCTTTCGTTTCTCAGTCATCCTGATAAGAGTAACCCGAGGCGCAGCACACAATGTGATACACCTTTATTAGTCAATCACAGTAATCAATGATCGTGTTTACTCACGCGCCACAGGTTGTCAGAAGAGATTCTTTTTTTTTTCGTTGTAGATAATTATTTTGAACCTCTGCAAAAACTGACGTCAGCTTGGTTTCAGTAAAATAATCAAACCACATTTTGAGAAGCGTGCTGCAAGTGGGCTCTATTTTAATGCACTTGAATGATGCGTGTCCGAGTTTTCTTAAAAGGCAACAATAAAGTTTGAATTAAGCGCGTTATTATTTTATCATAGTGATCAAGATCACCCATGTGCCACTGGTTACAGGCACTGTTGGAAATACCGTTATCAATATCATCATTTTCTTTTCTTTTTAAAGATCTGTAAAGTGTATTTTGAGAGGCAAACTGGATGAAAAGAGGACTTAAAGTTTAAATTTGCTTTTATAATTTGTTAAATGAGTTTATTTCTTTGAAATGATAAATAACTAAAATGTATTATCATGTAGGGGCGGTTCAAGGACCAGGGGTTTAAAGGTGCTGAGCACCCAAAGAACAACAGGCAAGAAAAATCCAATATTTTGTTATTGTTTGCAAATTTATTCCCACGTGTGTGAAAGAAAAGCATAACACCTTCTGGAAAAATCTATAACTAAACCATCACACCTGTTAAAGTTTAAGCTCACAGCAAAGGGATAATGGATTAAAATCATGAAAGAAACAATCATATCCCTAATTTCTGGATGAGACAATTTGTTTTGATACCGCATACACCTTAATAGTCTGTCTCTGGAATAAACAAGCCCCGTACAGTGAGCACCAGAAATACCAAATTGAGACCCTAGACTTTTTTTTTCTAACTTTTGTTGAAAATGCAGTTCACAGCAAAAGCAAAAAGCAAACAAACAAACAAAAAAAAAACAACAACGATAAAGTGATATATTGTTACATTGCGCTGTATGGTTTTGATACAGTTCTAGCTTGTTAATAAGAGGACATTCAGTAAAGGACATTAAAAAATCTCTCCAAGTATTATGGGGTGCTGTGATTCACTGTAGTGGTTCTTCAGCATCATGAAGCATGAATATCAGTATCAGTATCATAATGTGATTATGATAACAATGGGATTATTATTATTATTATTATTGTTATTGCTGTTATGATTGTTATCATTGTGATCATCATAACAACACTCCAATGTAGAGCATCCTGTTATTTTCGTGACAGTGACAGGTCCATGTATAAAAACACAACCAAGATACTAAATAATTGGAACACTTCATGTCCTTTTAGTACATGCTACAATCTGCATCAAGATCGCATATGAATATGGCTGTTTGAAGACATTTTGACTTATTCCTCTTTTAATTAAGGATTTTAGGTATTAACTCATATTAAAAATTTCTTGATTAAGTCAGTGGCACAAAAATAAGGAAATAAAGGTTTTGTCATGAAACAATACATTCCACAGTGGTCATGTTGTTGGAGTGTTCATAAAAAATAATACATGGTAAAAGAAAGCAATGTTATCATGCTAAGAGGTTTTGTAAATGTGTATTTAAACTGTAATAACTGGCATGTCTATAAAGCAGATTAACCAGCAACTTTGATGAGGTAAAGCCAAAGCAGCATAGCCTCTTATCTGAAAAGCTAAAACAGATACAGGATACTTTGAAGTACAAAAAAGTTAGACTTGTAATTTAATGAACTTACTTCGTTCAATTTCAACCCTTCATATTTTCATATATTTGCTCATTTTTTACTGTCTGTAATACATTTGTATTTTTTCTCTTTCGTTACAAGTGACTTTTTCTACATTCCCAGTCATAAAGATTGCAATGAAGACTAACCATGACCTTTACCTGTTGTTCATTAAACTGCAGACTATTACAACCAGAAAGGGTGTGTGGCAATGTGAGTGAAGTCAGCAGGTATAGAAGATATGTTTTAGCACTGGGGTAAAAAGATTGAGGGTAGACAAGTACCTCAGACGCTTCAGTACACTGTGAGCAGGACCACATCAGGAAGAAAGACCTTCTATTCTTACAACTGTACCTTTACTGCATTTAGAAACAACTTAAATAGTTTAGCAGAGATCGTCAGTCGTGGGGTTTTAATAAGTCCTTCTGACTCGGTGAGGGTGCCTGGATGTTTAGGGAGACCCCACAGTTGTAATGAACTTCAGGGTCAACAAAGAGTCACTATTTAAGTCATGAGTGTTTAAGCAGAACAAAAACATGTGAGATACCCTATGAGCTCCATGACTAATCTATCCATATGCCATGATGTCAAATACCATCATGAGGAAGAAAGGCTGTTTAATTTTATCAACCCCTCATGATGAATGACGACACTCTCCTTCCATGTAACTACAGGTTATTTGGTGGTTCCAGTGGGTGTGAGGAAAGAAAATCAAATGGGAAACAAAGCTTTGTGCTGACATGTTGTGCAGAAGTATGAAAGAACACATGGTGATTACTTTATTGAAGCTTACAGGTATGCAGCATTTTTGCAACGTTCTAACAAAACTGAGCTGCAGAAAATTTGTAGTTGACAGCCTGTGTTGAAGTTGAAGGGTTTTTCTTCAGGAGGGTGTCGTGTTGAGATGAACTACTTTTAGCGGAGCGTGACTGATAAAAAGGGCAACATGGTGTGCTGACAGCGTCAAAATTTCATTTGACTGATATCCTGTGTTCTACTTCTCCTTTCTTGCTAATTTTACAAGGCTTTTATTATTAGTTCACGTAACCAAAAACTTTACTAGAAGCCAATATATTTTCACTAAACAGATTGAAAGTCAATTCGTACCAGTCAAGCTGGCAATGTTAAATGAGATTTGAATGTTCTGAAAACTGTATAGTCCGACAATCCTTCATGACTTGAAAACCCAAGACACTTAAATAAGAACGCTTTACTCCCAATCAAAATGTTTTATAACCATTAGGTAAGCCCTTTTTATTTGCTTAACCTGAAATGAACTTTTCTCCCATGTTATGCATTGAACCAGAAAAAAATAGTTTATTTACTCTGGCAATTTGAGAAAAATCACAACTCAAACTGCATGCTTTATCCCATCAGAAAGATTTGTTCTATAAAGACATGAATAAAAAAAGTCTACTGGGTATCAAAAAGTTTTTGATGTTTTCAGTTTTCAGTCTGCCACTTTGATTCGTGCTACATCTGGGAGCACATCACTCTTTTTCTGTGTCTTCTTTGGCTCCAGTTCACACTTCAAATCCTCTCCATCATCATCATCATCTTCGAAGTCACTCAATTCATCACCATCATGGTCTTCATCACTGTCCGAATCATCAAAGTCTTCCACCTTTTGTCCACCCTTTTTCTTCCTCTGTTCTCCATCTCCATCTTCCTCTGTCTCGTCCCTCTGTGAGTTTATTCTGCACAGTAAGGAAAATGATATCTTAAAATAACGCAGTTTACTTCAACCACAGCAGGGAGAAAATCCTTTGAGCATTGTAAAATTCCATAGTGTCATCAAATGTGTGCCTGAGATGATAAATGAAAATCAATGAGCACCAAAGGTTTCAGTGTGGAGAGCATCTAATGGGGATGTGGAGAATAAAGATTAAATTCTTCAGTGAGGTCAATGACTTCTTGTAATGTGTCTTGGCTTCCACAAGATGGCAGGCTTGCAGAGGTATTAATTGTGTGTCGGATGGTGATTTAAAATACAAAACTGACTTAAGAGAAAACTCAAATTTTGCTGAACCAAACCCTTTATATATGTAAAAATGTTTAGGTAATTAGACACTTTCAGTGATTTGGTACACACAGGTAAACACTCACATTGCTAATCCTGTATTAAAAACAACAACAACAACAACAAAAAAAACACTCACGGAACAACAATTTCTTCTTTCTTTCCACACTTGCAGCAGATCTCAAGCTGAAGTGAACAGGGCTTGCAAATTATATGATATGCGTCCTTCACAGCTTTCTGAGAACACTTGACACTGAAAGGAGAAAACACTCACATTTGAATAAATCATGAACATTTCTTATAATCTATAATTTTACAGTGTTTCAACATCTAAATGCAATGAAAGGGAAAGAGAGGAGCTTCAAAGTTCCTGCTGCGCTGTAACATTCATGTTTTGTTGATAGATAAACTCTTACTAACTTTTATTGACTAGTACAACCATGTGATCATGTATTGTAGCAGTTACGATCTAGAGCTTATTTGTAATGAAACTAATGCTCAGGGTAGGTACTTACCATTTTTTGGGCTGTGTCAGTGATTTGTATTTGTTGTACTTCACTTTCCACTCAAGAATACCTTTACAGTGTTGACAGAGCCCGTCGTGGATCTTTGAGTTTGCTTTCTACGACAAAGATCACATACATAGACCCATTAAGGACAGTAAAAATAAACATTGTTCCACACTGAAACATCTCTCTATCAAGACTGAACTGATTTTAATGCACATGCATTCAGTGTTTTAGGATTGCTTCACACCAATACAGTCTTAACCTTGATTGAATTCAAAGAGCATGTCATCAACTGTATGAGTTTAGTTTATTCGTTCATTTGACAGGGGCCATGCAAAACAAAACAAAATCTGTGGTCAGAAAGATGTAAAAAGAATAGACATTGTAAATAATAAAAACAAACTAGCATTTAAAACAATAAATACTTAAGTTAATGCATTCAGAGGATTAAATCAGAGATCACATGTTTTTTTTTCCCACTTGAGCCATATTTTTGGTTCACTTTTCAAAACACTTGGGTTTGTACTGTCTCTAAAGAGGGGAAAAATTATGTCCTATTTTTCTGCTGCTTTGACTGAAAATACAGACTGTCCAAAAGCAGTTTTCCTGAATTTAGCTGAACAGTCTCCTCTTGTTGATGCCCTGGTGTCTGTAAAACTATTCCTGCAGAGTAACACACAATGTTTAAGAGATAGTGGGGCCTGATCATGAGTAAATTTAATGTTATAAAATACCCCTGACATCATTTTAGGATCAAGAATAAGGACATGTCCGGGCGAAAGAGGACGTCTGGTCAACCTAACCTGAGGTAAATAAACCTAGTTACCTTACTAGTCAAAAGTTCACACACCTTTACTTGTACAGTTGCTCCGTACTTGTTGTTTCTGTATGCAGACACGTTTTGATGCTTCTGGCCGCGCGATCGAGACACATTACCTTTTTGAGAACTCATCTTTATTCACAAATTTTATGTCCACACATGTGAGAAATCTACCGCAGTACAAAACATGACCCAGAACCACGCTACGGTGAATCCTCACCCGGAAGAAGTTAGAGCCAGTGACGTAATGACGTCGAAAGACGATCTTAATTACCAAAATGATGCATTCTTTTTAACATACAAAGAGAGAATAAAGATTTTTTTAAATTCAGAATTAACACAGTGAAATATCAACAGGTTTATGACGTCACCAGACGATGTAGAAAAAAAAAACAAAAAACAAACAAACAAAAAAAAAAACCCATCGCCCAGCGTTGCCAGATTGGGCTATTTTCCGCCAAATTGGGCTTCTTTAAACACGATGAGCTAGAAAAAAAGGAATGGGCTGGTTGAGAAAATTTGGGCTGTTTTTCTGGACATTGCTTTTGAAAATGTTACTTAAAATATTGACTAAAAAAAGTTGTCCTTACTCAGCAAAAATAAAAACTTACGCATTTTAATCATTGACTGTATATAGAATTTTAATACACTGTTGTGTCCTTGCCGCTTTGTACTCTTTAAGGTGCATTTATTTTGAAGTGGAGAGAAGCTGTTGATCAGAATTTCTGACTTCAAACTCAGAATTCCGATTTATATCTCATAATCCTCCTGAGATAATCTCAGATTTCTGACTTTAATTTAGTAATTCTGACTTTTTTTCTCGTAATTCTGATTTAAACACAGAATTCTGACTCTATTCTTATGGTTATGACTTAAATCTCATGATTCTGCCTTTTCTCTCATAATTCTGACTTTGATCTCGGAGTAATGTATAGAAAAAATTTATTTGATCATATTTTTTTTCAGTGGCCCTAACCCTGTTCCTTGGGCCAGTTCTTGCACCAATATTATGACAATTATTGTTAAATACAGATTGATTTGTCAAAAAGGGAGAAACACCGCAATCGCTTCCAAGTGGCCTGTTCATCTCAATAGTAACCGAAGGTTGGTTTACCTAAACGTCAATCATCCAGGAGCTCCCCACCCTGTAGCGTCACCTGGAACCGCCCATAAATTCCTACTCTCTCCGTGATTGGTGGATTCTTTTCACAGTCAGCTTTCCCATTGGTCAAAGAGCTGTCACTCACGCCCTTTGCTTCCTTACGAACTGCGATAACAAGCAGAGTGATTTTCACAACGACAGCGGTGATGTTTCGTTGGCAAGTGATACTGCTGTGAACCACAACGGACGTGTGACAACAACTTACTTCATTTCAGACCCCTACCACATTTCCCCATGACGCTGGACAACTGTACGGACTCGGACGTGTTGAATGAATTCATCTCGTTATCATTCAGGACCATATGTTGTTAAAACCCAGCGGAGGATCGAGAAACGACCGTTACGGAGGCTGTCTGGACCCCGGAGGACGAAGCTGCTCCCTGATAGTAACTCACAGCTCTGGTGCCAGAAGGGATATACACAGTCAGAGACAACACGCTAAACAGAGGATAATCTGGTCAAGGATAACCTTGTCAATCTCCCTGCGTTCAGAAGAAGATAAATTAGTTAGCTCGGCGCGAAGAAAACACCTGACTACGACGACACTGGCCAATACTGTCACCTCAAAATAGAAAGAAAAACCAAACAAGTCACCCTCCAGGTAATGTTGCTGTGATATCTCCGCTCTGTTTATGCAGGAACAGGCAGGAATGAATTCAGCGTGTTGCCAGCTAATTAACTTGCCACACTTGGGGACAAATGGGTCCAAATGAGTTGATTTTAAAGCCCCACAAGCCAGCCAAGAATCACTGCAGTCTCTGAACACATTTCAGCATCCACCACCATTTTACTGTAAAGCTTTGAGGCTCCATTCTGTCTTCATAGCTGGAGATTATGGACTGTTCATGGGAATCTGGCAGGAAATAACCCACACTGTGTGTTTTGCTGCTTCTTGCTTGCTATGATGTCAGACAGTCTTGTTGGAGTAAATAGATTACATGTGGCTTTAAACATTACACACCAGACATCTGTGTATGAGTGAAATGTCTAGCTAATGAAGTCACATTGAAGTCACCTTTTTGTTTTTGAGACTCCACAAGTGATCATGGGCTTTGGTAAGCTACATGTATCTGTGAGCTTCAACTGCTTGTTAGCCAATTGTTTGAAAATCTATGAGTGAAATTGAATTTCTTTTGATGAAACTGATTTGGATAATGATAAACCAAAAAAATTCTAAAGGAAGAAAGGGATGTCTCATGTTTTGGTACAGACTCTTGAGAAAAGAATGGTAATGAGGAGAGGAGAGCAGAGAGTCATGTGGTCAAGTGCTGCGTTGCAATTTCTTTTACAGAAATAAATGACTGTATTGAAAACTGCTGCAAGACCCACAGAGCTCCTTGATGATGCTTTAAATCAGGGCTGGGCATTTATTTGCAAATTAGATGAAACCTTAATAAGGTCTGCTGCAATATTTCAGCCACAAACATTGCTATGTTTTTTTAAATTATTTTTTTTACATCAAATATGTCAGGATACAAAGTACTTTTTTTGCAGTAGATGTTCATGCTCTACAACCCTGATCTCAAAGCTGCCCAACCAAAGAGCCAAATTGTTGAAAACTACCTGGCAACAATTGAAGTGGTGTAAAGTGATAGAAATGGGAAGAAATAGCAATGAAATAAGTTTACAGTGGCAGAAATGGTCAAAAACCAGCTAAAATGGTTTAAAATTTGGAAAATAGTCAGAAAGAAGCAAAACTTTTCAGAGGTCTAATATCCCATTCCTTATTGATCTCATGCAATATTTTAATATTCTGAGAAACTTAATTTTGGGTGTTCATTATCTGTATAAGCCTTAATCATCAACACTTCAAGGAATTAGGACTTGAGATAATTCACTCTGTGTAAAATGAGTCTATATAACATCTGGGTTTCACTTCCTGGAATCGGTGACCAAAAGTATTTCATTTTTCCATGATATTCCAATTTTTTTGAGAAGTACTTTTACATGCAAACATGTTTTTTTTTTATTTTTTTTTTTCAGAAATCCTACTTTTCACCCTCATGTCTATTTTTTCATATTCAAAATGGGAATAATGAAAAGACATTATCCCCCGCAATATGGCAATTGGTATCAATGGCACATAAGATAGGGAACCCAAAAATAAGTGCCAACAAACTGTGATTGAAAGATAAGGAAAAAGAATTGCAATTAGATTATTTTTGCAACTCGTTCAACCCTGTTTAAAGTGAACAATATACAGGTGTGTCCTGGGGGAGAAAAAAGCTGTCACAGACTGCGAGAACTATTATAATGTAGGTTATCTAACCTTTATTTGCCTTGGCAGGCACACCGGAGTAATAACCTCTCTTAAAGGTGAGACCAAGCCCATGGCAACTCGGAAACAAAGATAATTTTTCTAATGACAATAACAGGATCTGGCACCATACAAAGGTAGCAATATGTTATCATGTGTTTGTTAAAAATACAAGACTACTAATGGAAATTTGAGGATGTCATTGCACCAATGTGATAATAGCTTCATTAGAAGTACAGTTATAGCTGATACTGTCAGTCACTATCAGTCTTTGTAGTCAAATGTAGTCATGCAGAGTCAAAGTACAACCTCTTGTCAGTAGAGAGCAGTGCGTCTCAAAAGCACCTGGGATATCTGAAAGGTTGCCTTGGGTGGGGGTCCAGGTGCAGACTGAAATAAGAAAGCCTTTTTTAACTCAGTTCCATCTGTGTAGCTGTGGAGCCACACAGGGTCAAGAAAATGTCTTAGAAAATACTGGCTGTACCTCTGAGAGAGAGGTAGATGCAAGTTTTTAAAAGAGGTTGGCTTTGTGCCCCAGTCCCAGTGACCTCTTGGTCCTTCACTTATAAAAGACACGTGTTCACATTCATGGAGGGAGTGTGATTCAAGAGGCTTTTTTTTTGGCATCAGCGTGCTCTTGTGGTGTTTTCCCTGTGATCAATCTGCAGGGGATGTGGTGGCAAATTGGTGTGTCAGTAATAGAGTGAGATCCAAGGCTCTTGTGTTTGAAGAGGCTGTTATATCTTTGTGTGTGTGTGTGTGTGTGTTCCCTCTGTGTATGGGAATTCTTTTTTTGCCCATTTTAACCCTCTTCATTTTCTCTGTCACAGGCTTTCTAGGATGAATCACTTGTCCATAAGCGAGCTATGTTGCCTGTTCTGCTGTCCACCATGCCCCAGCAAGATTGCCTCCAAGCTGGCCTTCCTACCCCCAGAGCCCACCTATAGCCTCATGTGTGATGAGAGTGGCAGCCGGTGGACTCTCCATCTTTCTGAGCGTGCGGACTGGCAGTACTCATCACGTGAGAAGGACGCCATTGAGTGCTTTATGACTCGCACCTCAAGAGGGAATCGCATTGCGTGCATGTTTGTCCGCTGCTCACCCAGTGCCCGCTACACACTTTTATTCTCTCACGGTAATGCAGTGGACTTAGGTCAAATGAGCAGTTTCTACATCGGCCTGGGATCACGAATCAACTGCAATGTCTTCTCTTACGACTACTCGGGCTATGGGGCCAGTTCTGGGAAACCCTCAGAGAAGAACCTGTACGCTGATGTGGATGCTGCCTGGCAGGCGCTCCGCTCACGGTAAGACAGGGTGATGGTGATGATGATGAGAAAGAACCCACACACTAATGTTGACCCAGCCTGTAAAGAAATAATTCAATCACAGATTTGTGGCATTGAATGCACTGACAGCACTGACAACATGAATACCAAAGGAAAATTTAGGCCAAAACTCCAACCTAGATGAGGCTTGACGAATGCTTGAAGAATGATCAGTTGAGCCCATAAACTTTTAAAGGAGGGATGAAAGAGGGTAAACACTTGAGATGTATTGCATGGTTAATTTGGAATGCAGAAAATGCTCCCACAACCCAGATCTGACAGAGTTAGGGAAGTGATGTAACACAAATTGTAGAAACAGTTGGCGCCTGAGCGAGTCTTGTAATTTTTTTCTCTGCATTTTGCCATTCGCCAACAAAGCTACAAGCTGTGTTAATGAAGAGGAGAGAGAAACATAAATGACAAATCAAGGCTTACTTCATCCTCATTTAACAGAGCTGCACTAGGAGAGAGAAAATGGGTTGTGAATCATAACAACGGCAACCTTTGTACAGCATTGGAAAGGACGGTCTGAGTGCAAGGAGAGCCCTGAAATGAAAGCAGGTGTAAAGTCACATTTGAGGAAAGTGGAATGGGATGGATAAAAATAAAAAAGAGCCAGTGCGTGAGAGTTTGAAGTCAGAGTTGGAGGTGTAAAAAGCATAAAGGAGATGGGTGTATGGATCTGATGATATCAGATGGGTGGAGGTGATGGGCAATGGTTTAGGAGGGATGACATGTTGTTCTTGTAGGCAGTAACAAGAAGTGTGCTTTTCTGCTGGCCAGCCACCTCATGTAGGTGTGGGTGGGTGTTCTGCAGCATCTTTTGCTCTCTGGGCTATGAATAGACTTGTACTTATTGGGCAGTATTGAACCTCTGATCATTTTCATGTGGTAGCACTTAGCTATGTAGTGCTTGTCGTTGCTGATGTCTGCATCATATCTTTGTGATGTTTATGGAAAAAGTAGAGAGCCGTGTTTATGCTGCTGATAGTTTTACAGGAATTTGCTCTTGAACTCCTGCTTCTCCACATCCGTTTACAATCCATGTTAACTATGGGAACAGACTCTCAACCAATGTTATAATCACATGAATTACGAGTCCTTTTCCCCAGATAAGACCATCTGTTAAACTCCATGTCTCAGACTTCCTTCCACCCATTTTAACCCCCTCATCATCTCCTTCTTTTGTCCTTTTGTTACACCACAGCTATTGTCTCTGAGGAGGAGAGGGGTAACATCTGTAGCTGCTGTGCAGACTTTGACAAACATTCAAGTCAAACACATGTAGATCTCAAACACCCTGTACCAGGGATTCACATTTAAGCTATGATTTCTTTTGAAATTCTTTTGAATTTGCCAAGTATTGATGAGTCACAACTGAAACTTTAACTGGAAGAGGATGACGATTCAGCTGCCCAGAAGATGCAACTTTTTCAGAGTGTTTGTTCAAAACTAAACAAATGCTAATGCTAGTTCAGCTATCAGTGGCTTCAGTGGAGGGAAAGGTATCCTGATTGGCAGAAGTGAAAATAAGTTTCAGTGCTTGGTGCATGGGCACTACATAAGTCACTCACAGGCTCAAATGTCCAGCAGGATGTGGAGGATGAGAGCAGCATTTATGTGTCCGTCATATTTCTACCATTTTGTTTCTTTGTGGATGAGGGGAAAATAAAAGGTCATCCAGGAGGCTTGTTTTTTTTTCCGTATACTTCCTGTTGGAAGATGAATAAATGACTTTGAGAAGAGAGGGGATGCCTGCAGAGAGAGAGAAGCCAAAACGGTTTGAATCAACCACAAAGATGAAAAGGTAGGCTTTCAGTGTGGAGGACGCCTCCTGTGTTATTGCTGATGTGGGTGTATGTACACCTCTCTGTGGTAAATGAAGGTGTTGGCACTGCAGAGATTTAAAAGTGCTGATGGTTAAGACTAGTAGGGCCACTGGAATTACACATCATTGTTTCCTGGCTACTTACTTTTCCTGCCGATTTCTAGCTGCAGTATTTATCCTTTTTGCACATTTACAGGGATGAACTGCATTGTCTTCTGTGAATAAAGGCTCTTTAAACAAGGAAGTTGGCAAGTTAAACAGGAAACTCCTGATCATAAAGCTTGAGCATACAGGAAATAAGCTGCTGTGAAGAAGAACCTGCTTTTCTGGTGGTTAGGCAAGTTGAGACCTTTATGTCACCAAGACAATCCTTTCACCAAACCTGAAGACAACTTGTTGGATGGGACAAGCATAAAAATGAGCTAGACAGGATAGGACCTATGAGCAAAGAAACATCATCCCTTTTTATTTTCAAACACAGTTTGACTTTTTAATAGACACAAATACTTTTCGCTGGTGTGTACTTTTGTTTTCTGTGATTCTTTTATCCTTGCATATTTCTCCATTTTTGCTGTTACACAGAAGTCTTTTTCCTCACACACACAATTGGGATCAACAAAGAATATTAGCTCATAAAGTAATGCATAAAAAAATGCTGCAACAAATAGGGCTTCATATTTCATGTCCAGGGCAGAAGGTGTTCACTGCATGTCTTTATATAAAGAGAAAAACCTGCTGTACTTTTTTTTTAGAGAGTCTAATGTAGGTTAGATAAAAATTTGCATGACCTAGCTTATCTTCCTCGTCTGTTTCTTGCACACTCTGTGGCTTTAGCGTTCTCTTTGCCGTCAGTGGAGATGAATCATGTTGACTCATCATCATTTCAGCTGTCTGGTCATTTTATTGCAGTAAAACACACCTACTTTCATCCAGTGAGGTTAATTGAGCGTACAGTGATGGAAATTATTTGCAGAAGTAAAGAAAGTTTCTGACCTTTGTACCCATTTTATAAAATGAATAATTTTTACTCACAGAGCTGACAAAAACACTGTCGGATTGTCTAAACAAACTGAACTTGTGCGTGAACTGAAAGCACTGATGACATTGTTATGTCACACATTGTCACCTCATGATTTACCTACAGGCCAAGGAATTTTTTATGACTCTTTCACAGGTTGGCTCTTTGCCTGCTGGTGGAACAAAAGCCCTCAGGGCTGGTTTATCTGTAGAAAACCAGCTATTTCTGTGACCACTATCAATAAGCTGTTTGTTAGATGTGGTGTTGACCTGTCATCAGATAACAAAGATGCTGCATCACTTGGCTTGTCTGGTCAATAGGCATGATTCTTCTTTAAAATCAAATGTGAGACTCACAGAAATGAGGGCATAACTGAACAATTGTAGAAGACTTTGCTTGTGTAGTATTGTCACATTGTTAACGTCTCTCTCTCTCTGCAAAGTTGAGTGTAGTTTCATTTCACTGGACTGGCTGACCGTCACAAGGTCAAACATCACAATGTCACTTATGTGATACTAAGGCAACAACCCCTGGTCTTCAAATATGAAGCCTTTGGGCAAGAGCTACAAACTGCTAAGACTGGAAACTACATCCACAGAAAAGCAAACAGAACAATTTTTCCAGCAAAAAATTACATATTTACAGCCTGGTTAAAAATGGTTTGAGCCCAAACAGCTTATTTTTTGATTGTCACACTGTATAAAGGGGAGGACTTTTTCATTTTCAGTTTTTGAACTTGTCCTTTGCAAAGTTGTTAAACTTACAAGTCTTACCCATATAAGGTCATGCCCCTTTGCCTCATCAAAACTCAAACTAAACCAGGTTGAGTTCAGCATTACCAGTCTACCCCTTGTTGGCTAAAGTTCTGAATCAAATGGCAGAGGTCACAGACGGTGTATATTACACAGTCCATCTTTATTTTGCAACCAAGCGGCAAACGTAGGTCACAAGAAAAGAAGACGATAAGGAAGTGCTAAAAACAGCTGTTTGACTAGTGTCAGCTTGTGGCTTGTTAGAGCACAGAATCTAACAATAATCTGAAATGTAATGACTCAAAATGTAATGATAAGAATGAAATGAAACCTAAAATGTAATAACTGGTGTGTAATGTGACAAAAGTGCTGATCCTGAAATGTGATTAATAAAAATGTTGTAAAACCCAAAATGTAATAACTGGTTGATAATGTAATAGATGGTGAGCCCAAGATGTAATATCTTTGTTACCTCATTATTTTAATTACATTAGGGGCTCAGCACTTTTGTAACATTATCGCCCATGTATTAAATTTCGGCTTTTATTACATTTCAGGTCACTTCTGGTCGTCGTAACATACCAGGCGCTAACAAGGCTGGCTCAGGATGTTCTGGGTGTCACATACACACTAAGCCAAAATAGACTGTTTTTACAGCAGATCCAAAAAGAAGACTCTGTTCCAAATATCTTATTTTTTTTATGACAGACACTGTACGAGGCTTAATTTTTTTAAACTCAGAACTTAAAAAGATTCTAAGACGATAAGCCTAGGCTCAAAGCCTGTCTTGCCCCCCGCCACAATTTGCTTCAAAACTTGGTGTCAAATACAGCCAGGTGACATCATGGAGACAACATCCACACATTAAACAGTCTGTGGTTGTAACTCAGTGTAAGGATTTTCAGTGCTTGCTGCTTGTGTTAATACAAGCTTGAACCCCACTGGCTGTTCCCTGACAAAAATATTTGTCTCTGGATGCGATGAAAACTTTCAGGTAACTTGTTGTGGCAAGAGTTTTGCAATATATGAGTCACAGACAAGAAGTCCTTTTTTTTATGTCCACTTGTTAACCTCAGAAGTGCAGAGTTTTCAGATAAAAGGAGTGTAAAATGTACCTCTCTGGGTAGGTCTGCAGAAGAAATAGCAACATTGTCATCTTTTTTGTATCATGGATTATCACATTTAGCTTCACTTCACTTAAGATTCCATGAGGGATCTTTACCAGCTGATTTACTCTAAAACATCTGATAACAAGTTTACCAGAGGACAACATAATGAACAGAAATTTGAGAGCAACAAATGCCAGCTTTATCATATCAGATTGCATTTTTATTGAATTATAACCCGACTGATCAATCCATGAAGTCAAGAAATCTACTTCCTGCTTGTCTTTTGTGTGTCAATGTGAGATTAGTAGATTAGCTGCCCGGGCCCGGTATTTACTGATTTGATTGTTTTTTGTTAAATCTGAATGGGAGGCTAGCTGCACTTGCATGTGGCTGTGTTTATAAAATCTGTGACTAGAGGAAAGCTAAGCTAAGATGCCAATAGGTTCTACCTGTTTTTTTTTTTTTTGTTTGTTTGTTTTTTCAACCCGTGTATCAACAGGTTAACTCCCATCCTGCTTCTATGTGACTGGTCTGTTCTACCCGAACAGCATGTGGTTTTGCTGTGACTACAAATGGGTATTATAACGCTTCATAAATTCAACACTTTCTTCATAATTTACTAACAAAGACTCTGCTGTTAGAGATAACTGTGGCCACAAAGAATGTTTGTTGAGAGTTTGGCCTCCAATCTGATAAAATTTAGATCACTAAAGGTTTAAGATTGATATATTTAAGGAATATTCAGACATCCAGGTCTACTTCTTTTTATCTGAGAATATCTTTGAATAATATCTGAGACTTCATTTTATCAATGTCCATATAATTACAGTATGAGAGGGGTTTGCTAACAAAAAAGCAGAAATTTTGTGCATGTCTTTGCAGCAATGAATAAACACAGAAGAGTTTTCAAGCTTCAAGAGCCGTATTTACACTTGCTCTATACCAGCTTTGCCTGTCTGGAGTGTTTAGGGATATGCCTGATTTATAATTGACTTTCCTCATGACAGAGAGAGGGTACATCCCAGCCTTTTGACCCTGCTGAACATGAATCAAGTAGATTGGGTTTATCACATCAAAGGCCTCTCTGTGAAATCTCACTGTAGTCTGCTTCATTCATTCCCTCGTGTGTCTCTCTCATGCTGGATCAGACACTCAGCCTGAGGAGAGGAGCAGCTCTGGTGTCTCCCTTCCCAGCAGTGCTTGTCATGTTTTGTCTTTCTTTTTTTTATTTGTTATTTTGACTGTTTGACATTTTGAACACAGCCGATCCAGCCTCTTTCTGCCCGTTTTGTTGTTTGTGTCTTCTCCTTCTGATCCAGCAGTCGGCAAATTCTCTTCCTCTGGAGTGTTGACACACTTAAGTTGGTTGCTTTTGTGTAACAGTCATATGACTGAGGGCAGCCACCTGTCACTCACTTCAATGACAGGGGAACCACAATTGCAAAGAGAGAGAGACACACACACACGGCTCGAGTATTTTTGTTTATTCACAGTTGATGAGCCACTCCCTTTACCTGAGCAGTGGGAGCCAGCTGATTCAGTAATTATGACTCACCGAGCTAACACACCCATGCCTCCCTTGTCAAACAAAGATTACACATTATATGTGTGACAAACTATTTATGACATAAGAATGAAATCAACACTCAGGGAAAAAAGAAGTAAGTGAGCCCATTCCCCCCATTTGACTTTGTGTGTGTGTTTGTGTGTGTCTCTGTGTGTTCACCACAGAAAACCACTGTATCATTTTCTTTTCCCTCTGAGATGGAGACAGGCCAGCAATCAATCCAGCTAGGCTAATATTGAGTGGTAGCCTAGCAACTGATATCCAATAAGCTCTCAGACCAAGGTCTTCCTGCACCATGGTCAGTAAAAAAAAACAGGGGAAACTCACTTCCTGGTCAATAGGCATTATTGATCAATATGATAGTGCCATCTGTCTCCGCAGACATTCAGCAGTAGAGAGAGAAATTCCTACAAACACACAGAGGCAATCCATCATATCTATGACACACTGACTTTTCTACAGTTGAAACATCAGCGGTGGTCGTTCACTAACTTTATCAAAATGTGTTGGGTCTTAAACAAAGATCTACTAATCTTTTCATTTTCAAAGATGATCTAAATAAACAACTGAAGGGATCACATGTGAATCTGTTTTGCCAGATATGAGATCATCAGAGCTCTTCAGTGAAGGATCCCCCTGCTGTACTGCAGATGGTGCGCTAATCTGTTAAAAATTCTCACACATATGTTCAGGATGTCCTAAAATATCTCCGCGTCATTGTGAGTAATATGGGATGAGAATACTTTCACTTGCTGGGAAGCAAGAGGTGGGCAGCCAAGAGAGCAGGAGACAGAGCAGGGGAACAGGGGAGGATGTGATGCATAATAGATTGAATTTGTGTCAGGAGGCCAAATTGATGAAGGTTTGGGGGAGGGGTGTAACCATGGAGCATGGCCAGCAATGGTTGGGTACGGTCTATTTGAGCAAAAATGAAATGGAGTAAATTGTAGGCTAGTTCTTGAATGCCCGGGGGTTTAGCTGTGGTTTGTTCTTAGACTATTGTAATGCTGTCTGAACAGGAGCGCAGCTGCAGAAGTATTTGCTTGTTTTCTCCTGGAGTTGAGGAAAATAAATCCAGCGCTGTCTAACAAAATCAAAACAGCATGCTGGGTGAGCAGCGAGCATGACCTTGTTGTGAGTGGAGGGTCATAGGTTCAAGCTTTGCATTATTCATTGTGTTCATATTTGTGTCCTTGAGCAAAACTCTGCTCGCTCTGTGTTGGTGTAAAGCTGTAGACAGAGCACGTCAGGTTAGGTTTGGGGAACGCCTTTCTGTGTTTGCTGTTGTGTATCCTCAGACCTCATGACTAAGCTGTCAAAAGGTTTCAATTTACCTTGTCTATTGACTGTGCGTAAGCTGTATATTGTGGTGACATCCATGCATGTGCTGAGTGTCTTGTGATTGGTCAGGATCTTGTGGGCTGATGTGCTAAAGAACATTGACTTGATAAGCATGAACAACAGGAGATAAGTAACAGCTTCTTACTGATACAGGAACACGTATGTTTTGCACTGATAGAGCTGTTTAGAACTAAAAGCAAATCTGACAAGAAAGCTCCTGAAGGATGTTAACAGACTTTAGCATACCTGCAGAAAATGCAGCACAGTTTCCAGCAGCACTATGAAGTGAAGAGATCTGATTAAACTCACTCATTCAGGATTTCTTCTAACCTATTGCTGCCTGTGTTCAGTCATCAGGAAGTGAAGCAAGCAACTGAGCAACCCCCCTCCTGCCATGTGATTTATTTCCCTCTCTTCTGGGATGAGTTAATATTATAAGTCAACAGCGGCAGTCATCTCTCTGCTTGCTTGACATCTTATTTTACTAATCTCTCCTCTTCAAGATAGATTTTCCCTGGAAGTCCCTCGCTGTTTTCTAATCTTAAGCATGGCTCTGAAATACCTGACTTTGATAAATCCTTTTTGACATAGCAAGATTCATCAGTTTTCCTCTCTATTTTTACTTTGCTGTATCACACATGCATATTATTTCTCATTCTAACAGGCATTTCTTAGTGCATTTTTTTAAAGTGTTTACTGGAAGTCCTCACATTTTGCTGATCTGACGCATGGCAATAAAACTGCTGATTTTACTTAATCCAGCTTTGCCTTAAAAGGATTTTTTCCTGTCTGTTATTGTTTTGTTGTTTCTACTCTGATCCAGGTGAAAGAGGTAATCCAACTTGCACTGCCCTCATCCAGAGTGTAGGTCACTGGTCAAATTTGGGGGATTTTTGCCCTTCGTGATACCCCTGTATGATTTAACTGTTAAAACCCTGGAAACCTCTGAGATTCTGAGAAACGGCTTTTCCAAAAACAAGACTAATCCAAATTGGATTTCCAGTCCTTAAACAGCAAAAATGTTTTCTATATTTTGTCAACAAACAGCCAGGACTGATCCGAACATGGAGGGTCACAAAGGCTTGGGGAATCATAAATCAAAGCCTCTAAGCGTTTTAGTCTCTCACCAGACATTTTAGAAAGGTCACTCTTTTTTGATACAGTGTCTAATTGACTCGGGATTTCAATTCTTTTTATCTACTTTAAAAAGCTACACTTTCTGATGATGCACTTCTCATCTCATCTGAATTATGTAACGTTTGCTCAGCCAACCTTGAGGGTAAATGGTACTGTTAAAACCACAGCACCCAACAATTTGCCGTTGCTCTTTTCATGCTCTGCCAGTATTTCCACCCCTATTTATACCCTGTGAAGGCCAGCTGACTCACCATCAGTAAACAGGCCCTATATTCCTGCTAATCACTGGGGCTGTATGCACATTTCCAGGTTCAGTCTGCATCTTTGGTTTTCTGGCCTTTTGTAGGAGCAGAACCTCATTACTTTTCTTTGTGATGGTTGTGTTATAGCTGTGTTTTTTAGATGTTCTAATTCTTTGTCACTGTAGTATAGAGTGTTGTCAGGTTGTATAGTTTGTGTTTTCTCTAAACGCAGTGGCAGAGGCTGTGAAACCAAACCTGAAGTGTTTGGCTTCACAGTTTTCATAACAGGGTAGTTCTGCTGTGCTTTTTCCAGCAGCGCAGACAGTGATGCAGTGTTCTCCACTTGGTCTCAGGTTGTCAGCTGACTGCTCACTTGCTAGACTGGGTCACGTTCTACATAATAAGCTGAGGAATGTCTTCCCTTTCATTTCCCTGTTTCTCCCTCACCCTTGATCCAGTATCAGTGTCTCTTTTGCTCTCATTTTGCTTGACTTGGTCTAATTCCTCCTCCTGAGCTCTGAATCACGAGGCTTGGGTGGTGGTCCTCTGTGTTCAGCTGCTTTGAAGGGCTGCAGAGAGCTACTGAGCCTTTGCTGCTTCCCATCCTTGTGTGCTTGTTTTATGGAGCTGTATAATCACTGAGTCACTGTGGCTTAACGTTTCAGCTGATAATGGGGTGTGAGTAAGTCTCTGTCAGCTCACAGGTGTATGTTTGCTTTTGGAGCAGCATGTGTGTAGAAGTAGAGGATGATGGGAGATGAAAGATAGTTTACTATGTGTTACCTCGGAGAAGACCTTTCTAATAGATTTGCAGTTACATATATCCTCAACTGAAGTTTGAGAAAAGAACATTTTTACACTAATTAGAGAGTATCCAAAATACGCAACATTTGCTGTTTCTCTTTCTAATTAGCAGAAGGCCCAGTTGGACTCCTGCCACTGTCTGGCAGAGCAGGGAAAATTTACCAGTGTGTCTGGCTGTTACCAGCCCGTTTCAACATTTATAAAAGTGTGGTATTTATGTTTTCTGCCTTCATCTCACAGGTACGGCATCCGGCCAGAGAATGTCATTGTGTACGGCCAAAGCATTGGCACTGTGCCCTCTGTGGATCTCGCTTCACGCTATGAGAGCGCTGCCGTCATCCTGCACTCCCCACTCACCTCTGGCATGAGGGTGGCCTTTCCCGACACCAAGAAGACCTACTGTTTTGACGCCTTCCCGAAGTGAGTCCCCTTTTTGAACAGATGGCATGTGAAAGCCAGACCTAGAAAATGAGAAACATCAACAGAGGGGCACACAGACTCGCTGCACAGTTTCATCAGACAACAAGAGAGCATGTGTGTCTTAAAATGAAGCAGAGCCTGAATGAATCTGTGTCATAAAAACACACAAACACAAGCCTCTGAGAATGGACTTGTAAATTTAGATGAGTCAAAACAATTTAGGAAGGGGGTTTTCTCCTTTAAGATTCCCAGTACTCAGAAATATTTTATGATGCTCCCCCTGGTGGTCAACTTGTGTACATGTTTTTAAATGATTGTTTTATCTTTTTTTTTCCATTTTTTAAAATCCCAACCTGTATTTTATTCTTTATTTTTTCTTCATAGCATTGACAAGATTTCCAAGGTAACCTCTCCAGTGCTGGTGATTCATGGTACAGAGGACGAGGTCATCGACTTCTCCCACGGCCTGGCCCTGTACGAACGCTGTCAGCGCCCAGTGGAGCCGCTCTGGGTGGAGGGGGCTGGACACAATGATGTGGAGCTCTACGGACAATACCTGGAGAGACTCAAACAGTTTGTTGCACATGAGCTGGTCAACCTGTAGAGGGGCTAAATCACTGAGGGCGGAGAGGGAAGAGATGAGGAAAGAGAATTGTTTTTCAAAAGGAAAAAAAGGTGCTGATTTTTCCTTTTTTGTGGAGTGGTGCAGGTTTAGGTGGTGTTCGTTTGTGTTAAGCTGAATTTTTGGTGGCAGTCTTTTCTCTGTATCAAACACCTCCTCCCCCAAGGACTGTCTGCTCACATGATGCAGCTGTGAACTTACAAGTTCCCATCACTTTATTTTTATTTTTGTTATATCATGTTGAAAATTGCACATCTTGAAAGTGTGTGAGTGATAGAGGGAGAAATGTGCGTACTAAACAAACCAAGTTTACGCACAGAACAAGACTGTGAGTGTGTGTGTGTGTGTGTGTCACATTTTGCTGCCTTTTGAGAATAACATGGTCCATGGTACTTTACGGAGTCTTTTCATCAGATCTTGAGGCTTTGAGGTTTGAGCAGAGGCCTCTCTTCAAACTGGACTGGACCAGAAGTGGACACTCTCTTACCCAACTGAACACCATCTGACTTTGACGTCAGGTTTGATCCTACACACCACAGACATCATGGATTTCATATTTTGGAGTACTGTTTCTTATATTTTTTATATTCTACATGATATTTGCACGTTTCAGCTGTAACTGAAGAGCTGTATAAGACAAAGTGACATGTTATCTAGATGTGACATTGTTGCCAAATGTTAAGTAAAATACTGCAGACACTTAGACTCACAAAGAACTCTGTACTTTGTGGAAATAACCTTTAGGAACTTCTCCACAGATTTGTTTGCTTTTTTCTTCCTTCACTTCTCTCAGAGGTCATAAAATTGTAAAATTTGATGTTGAAATGTGCAAGAACAGGATACAACATGGAGCTTAATCAGCAACTTTTGAAAACAGTCAAAAAGCTGAAATTCAACATCAATGGCCATCAAAGTACAGACCATGCAAACATGTTTTAGTGGCTCCTGCTACTCTGGAGTCTACCTACAAGTATATCTGTTGGAAAGTCAGTTTTACTACCCCTTATTTACTGGTTTCACCATCAAAACAAAACAAAACAACGAAACAAAAAGAAGAATTCTGTACAATTTTTGACTGCACCGAAATAGTACCCTCAATATCAGTATGTTTACTGTTTTTGGTTCTGTCAATCTTATTTCCAATAATGTGTGCAGTTATTTTTTTAAGGATCTCTCTCACATAAACCCAAATCAAACGTCTGTATGTGTCTTTATATGATACAAATTGAGCTGCTGTGACAACAGCTCATGCTTTGGTCTTTGATCGAGACTCAAACCACTCATGCCAACTAGGACTGAACGGTTAATGTTATTACCACAGCCGATGTCGACCCATTTACATTTCATGAAACCAGAAACAAACAAGGTTAAAAACCATTTTGCGAATTTGAGATGATAAATGAATTGACTCTAACCTCAGTTACTCACTAACAATAAGTGGGCTGTAACAACGCGTTAACCTTGGCCTCTTTCACATACAGGACTTTAGTTTTTTTTTTTCTTAACGTTTTTGTCTGCATGGTATTTCTGGATCCATTGTGTCTGTTGATTTGACCTTCAATGCTGGGTCATGAAAGCAAAAAAACTTCAAAATTAAAAAAAAAAAAAAAAAAAAAAAAAAAAAAAAAAAAAAAAAAAAAAAAAAAAAAAAAAAAAAAAAAAAAAAAAAAAAAAAAAAAAAAAAAAAAAGCCAAAAGCCAGCCTATGACTCCCTTAAAGCACTGACAGGGCCCGAGAAGCAAATGTCAAAGAGCTACTGCATGTCGCAAATGGCCTATCTCCGGCTGGTGTAACAAACTCTGAAAACATGAAAAGGAAATCTCAACGAAATATTTTCCAACAGGTGACTTTAATACCTGCTTACTCGTAATCTGTTTTAACAAAAGGGGTCAAATACTGTTGGTAATGAACCAATAAGCCAATGGGTGCTATTGTAAACCTTCAGGTCTGATTACTCACAGGTTGGATGAAGTAAATCTCCACATCACGGTGGGTGACTGTTGTTTGTTAGGTGATGGTGTGTTGTAATGAATTTTTTTCCCCATAACTTGTCTTTTGAATTCTTTTTCTTACATTTTCACTTTGTAAATAATCTTTGTACTTAACGTTTGTCATTTTTATTTCTTTTCTGTTTTCATAATCTGTCAACTATATTTCTTTTCACTTCTTGGAGTCTGGATGGATATCAGACCAAGTTAGGCCATTATTTATGGCTTTTCAGATGGACTTTATACCAGTCACTTTGGCTAATGTCATCTCTGATTTGACTAGTTCCATTTTGTATAGCATATGTCAAAGGCAGAACCTAAATGTAATGACAATATAATTATAGTAAAGCTAACATGGATAGAGAAAATAAACTGTATCTGAGACGTACCAAAGTTTGTCACTGCTCTGTTTTTCCTTGAGACTGAACTTCTTATTGTCAGGTCATCCTGTGCAATTACTACCAGTTATTTCATACTCTTGCATGTTTGTTAAAATCAGTGTATCAGTTTACTGGTTTCTATTGAGAAGGGAAAGTTAGGTGCTCGTACTGTAGAGGTTGAGACCTTCAGTTCTGTTATTGAGCTATTCAACAAAAAATTTAGTCCCATAATCTGCATTCCCTCTGTTGGAAAATTTTTGACATAATATGATTTTGTCACAATTTAATTCAATCTTTTTCTTGTATTTTATTGGAGGCAATTGGGAAGAATGAAGCTCTATTTATGTACTGTTTAATGTTTTCATAATTACAGCGTTTTATAGCACTTACCACAAGAGCAATTAGATAAATGAAATACAAATTACCAACACACAGTTGTGTATCAACTGTATATTGTGGGTTTCCTTTAATGGTATTGATAAATCTGCCCCTTTGTTCTTAGAATATTCAATTAGCGAGTACAAGTGGGCCAGCAATGACGGTTTTATTATTTCAGTTGTGATAAACTGAAATACAATATTTCAAAGCAGACTTTACCTCAAGGAAAATGACAGTATGATACTGTTTGATGTCAAGGGTCTAAATCTTATGCTTTAGATCAGGGACAGCAACAGTAAATGGATCAGGAGATGAGATCAGAGGTTACAATAAAGGATTTGGTAGTACTCTAGTTACAGCTCAAAATAATCAGTTTAAAATGAAGTTGAATACATTCATAAAGCTGTGACATGATACACTGTAAAATGTTGCCCCTATTTTTTTCAGAGTTTTTGATCAATCATGACAAGTGTTGTTTTCTTTTCCCCCTACAAGTAACTTTCAAAGGTCTGTCTCTGAGGGTGGTACTTCAGCATTTCTCCTTCACACCAGCAGGCGGCAGTGAGATGTGAGCTCAGGCTCCTCCCTTTGAATCATGCCGCTCGAGTGTTCCCCGTGATGCATTCAAGAACACCTCGAAAAACTCGGATTGTTGTTTTTTCACTTGATGCAGCGACCTGTCTAACAATTAAATATGAGAACATACTTTTTGTGGATTTATTTTTTCAAGCATCAATGCATTTGTGGTTTTTTAAGACTTTCAAAAAGGTATTTAGTAAAAGTAAATTAACAGAATGATTACATTTCCAAACCTTGGATTTAGTTAAGTGCAAAATAGTTAAAGTCATATAGTTGGGAGGATTAATTACTACACACAAGCCTCAAAAAGCCTCTGTGTATATAGATGCCTATCCAGAGTACGCTTTTGGATAGGAACAGAACTAGTTATTTTATAAGAAATATAGAGTGGTTTTAATAATTACAGATACATTTCATGTGTGCCAAAAAGTGAAAAATACTTGATTTTTTATTGGTTAGTACTCTATTTGTCTTAATAGTATTCTATATACCTGGAATGTACTTAAGTCATTATTTGGTAAGGTTGATCTCAAATGAATTCTTAAAAATTGAAATAGAAAGTAATAATGGTTCGTCATTTTGTCAACTATGTCATGAATAGTATTTTTTCAATATAAATTCATTTTGCACTGAATTCAGAGTAACTCAACACATTTAAATGAAACTCAAAGCTCTCAAAATGTCACTCTCTGTTTGTATCACAACATTCAGGAGAATTATGACACAAAGGCCCATGTAACACAGTTGACAACACAAAGTAAAAATTGACAGGACAAAAAGGGAAACCTTTCTCTACAATGGAAAATCCAGTGATGGTTAACACCACTAATCACTCCATATATACTATGTGGGTAACACAGTTGACATTTTCTCCATTTTTGACCCTTGTGCTAACTACAGACCTTGAACATGTCACCACCTGACCTCAGTCAACATATGTATCTGAGTATTTTCTTGACATTTTGGTTAGTTTCAACATTTATAATAAGTGCACAAAGAACTCATGATAACAGTTGACAAACAATCAAAGCACACCATGTCCAGACAAACATTTAGATGAAATATTGATGAGGAAGAGTTGAAACATGACTCATTTCCTCCAAGAGTCTCACTAAAAAGGATGACCTCATATGGTTTGAGTCATAAGAGCAAATCACTGGTGATTTGTAGCGATTCTTTTCAACAGGAAAAATTAAATTTATAGTTACATATTTATCAAAAACAGCTTTGTCATGTTTCAGTATTTTTTTGAACAAGTAATGCTGAAAAAAAAAACAGATATGCACTCTAGTGTAAATTTCAAAGGGTAAATCTTTATTTTCAAGAAATTGGACATAGCCAAAATTGCAAATTCTAATGCACATTTTTTTTGTTAAATAGATTATGGAATGTGTGTTAACTTAAAATTAAATATTACTCAAATGACCCGATAAGCGCTTGAAATCAGTATTTAGTAAAATTGATAAGTTTATCTCATGGATGTGAAATGTGCCCTGAATTATCGAATCACTACACAATGATTTATTTAAACTGTTTTCACCTAACTTAAGTTAAGTTTGGATGGTAACTCTATTCGTGCCTGTAGGTAGATTTGTTTTGCAGCAAGAGGATGATGACATCCACTTTGACATTTAGTCACAATATAATCAGAACACAAAACTATTACAAACAGTCAGAATTGACGCACTACTAAAACATTAAAACATTAAAGCGTTGGAAAGTACTCTGGTTCCACCCCCATTTGTAAAATGAAAGAGGATATCATTTAGAAGATAACTCTATGGAGATAAAAAAGAAAAAATAAAACAAAACAAATAGAAGCTACAATAGGGAAAAATAAAAGACACAAGTAAGACAATGCAGAAGCTAAAATAAGATCACCACAAAAGCCATAAGACCAGATAGATATGCCAATAAAAAACGTATGTGAAACTATCATGACAACTCAACTCTCAGTGTCCTTCGCACTGGGTGTCTCGCGTCTTTTCGACAGCACTTGAACGCATCACCACTTCCTCTATGTGTAGCCGCGCCTGCTTCCCTCTCGGTGGGACAGGGGGCTGACCGACGGATGGACGACGGCCCATCAGCAGAAAAAAACACCATGTGAAGAAAAAAGTACATAAAAAGGGGACACAGAAAGAAAAGTAGTGAGGGTGAGAAGAACTTGTTCAGTGGTCTCACCAACACTGAGTCAGCGTCACCGTCGGCTCGGCAGGGAGCGAATGGACAGAGCAGCAGAGGAGCAGGACTGCAGTCTCACCAACGGTAACGGCTCCAGCTCACCGTCCGTTTACACTGTGTTTCTGAGAGTGTGTATGTCTGTGTGTGTCACCCAGCGGGGGTGATAAGGGAGATACACGGGGATAAACTTTCATTTTAGGATACTTATCGTCGAAGGAGACTTCACTTTCGGTACAAATTGTTTTTTTTTTTTTTTGTCTCAAAACTCAATTTAAAGTTTTATCCGTGTACTGTGTTACTAGCTACGTAACTTAACGTATGTCGCAAGTTATTCCTCTGTGGTGATATACCAGCCAGTGTCTGTAAGCGTACACTTTTGCAAATTTAAAGTTGTTTTCACTGCGCAAATTTTGCTCGAATAAATCAATAAATCATTATGAGTAATTAAACCTCCCGTTATACACACACCTCCTTTTACATAAGTGTGAGCCACTTCACTTACTTCACTTAATGTTGCTGCTAACTCCTACCCCTTTACCCAGTTAAAATAAGGAACACGTGGCTCACTGTTTGTTACATTGCCAGTGCTGATTTCCAAAGTAAAGGATGATTTTACAGTTGAGGAATGTGCAATGGTGTGTCCCCTTTTGACTTCAGTGTTTCCCCAACACATCTGTTTGATATTCAGTAGCTTTTGGAATCAGGAAATTATGGGAGTGAGTGATAGAAGTTGAGTTGTTAGAAAATGTATGGGGTCTAAATGAAGCAGTGTGCATCCCTTTGATTATTACATGAGTGTTTTCCAGAACAGCCCTGAGGTGTGTAAAGTCTACAACTCTTTATGCTCTAACAGGTCAGTTAATAGCAGGGGAGCAGTCGCAGCGTGGCTCTTTTATGGTGAGGAATGTGAATAAAAACATAGCATTAGATGAGGCTTTAAAAACTGATGCCTGAGGGATCATCCCAGCACCAGGCACTGACCATAAGAAGTGATTCTTCCCGCTTGAAGAAGTCCAATTCAGGTTATCATGATGAAAAAAATGAAGTAAAGGGATCATTTATGTTCAAGTGGGTGTTGGATCAAGCGTAGAGGAGTGACAGAGCTCTTGTTGAGTGCCCTACAGTGTACATTGCTTTGTTTATAAGTAGAAGAGGATTGTTGTACTCAGGGGTAAAATGATGACAATGGAGAGTTGTTTGTGCCCGTGGGTTGGCACCAAGTGTGTGTATGAGACTGTACTCGTGTGTGGTTTGAGCCATGATACTCACTCTGATGATGTAAAGTCTGAAAGTGATCGCTTTCTGTTTTTTTTTTTTTGTTTTGTTTAATCAAACTTCTCTTCCATTGTTCGAGCAGCCTCTGCAGAAGATCGGAGTCCTCCATGATGTCAAAGTGTAAACTTGCTGATGCCGTGTTTTTGAAGACCTACAGCACCAATCTGTCGTGTCTTTACCGACATACATGGTGTTTGTGTTCGACAAAAGTGCTTATGAAGCCTTTTTCCTGCACTGCCATTTCCTCTGCTCCTGTGTGTCTGTGTGTGCAGGTGTGTGTCCTCTAACCTTGTGTGTGTGTGTGTGTGTGTATGGGTTCTCTCTGTGCTAACTGCTGTATTTGTGTGAAATAAAGTTAGCTCAGGCTCAAGCTGGAGCACTCTCCTGCTTCCCTACTGTAATTGGTGCCATCTGTTTTGGCTGTGTTAACATAGTCTTAGGAATGTTGCGATCTACTATTCACAACCTCCTGCGTTACTTTGTGGATAAGAGCAGCCAATGTCACTGTTTGCGAGCCAAACTGTGCAGGAGATAAGCTGTTTTTTTGAGTAATGGATTTTCAAGGCTGCCTCTCAAGATTGTTACTTCAGGGTCTGCGAGTGAGATACTCATTCCGTTTCCCAAGAATCAGTCTTTTATCTACCTTGGCGTCTTGCTGCTTTTACTCAGATTTTATGTGCTCTTTTAGTGTCCCCTTCCTCTTTCTTGACCTCCTCGGTTTGACCTTTTTTCATTCACCCCTGTTTGTCTGGTCCCCAAACACTTCATGTGACTTTTTACAAGAGAGTAAAAATCTTTTGAACTTTAAATGTGAAACAACTGCTGACACCAATTAAGTTACAAGGGATGATACTTGGTTGTAAGGCTGCATGATATTTAGAAAAAATGATATTGCAAATTTTTTTTCTTTTGCAACATATTGCTGTATGTATACTCCGATATTTAGTAAAGTTTACTTCTTCACTCTGTTCAGCTGAATTCTCCCTGAAATGATGATGACAGACTTTCAGACAAAGTTGAATGCACAGATCTGGAAACTGCTGCCTTGAACCGCAAAAATTTAAAATACATTGTCATCCCCAAAGTTAAGGATATGAGGTTTCAAAATTTTGACAGCAGTGTTTTCACTTTTACTGCTAAAGAACACCAGCTCCAAATATTGCTAACAGCTCTCCTTGATGACTCATAATCTGTATTGGTGTCATTCCCTGCAAAACCATATCAGTCTATCTCTAATATGAATATTGTGCAGGGGCAAATCAAGATGACGATACTAAAGCAATACAACGTGCAGCCTTACTTGATGGACTCTCTTTGATGTCAAAAGTAAAACATGAAAATAAAAAAAGATGTATCAGACATTAGAAAGTAGAACTTTTTTTTTTCCGCTTTTCCTCTCTTAGGTAGAAGACACGAATACCATGCCGACGAATGATGGCCCTGGCCGCTTCCCGGTCTTTGTGGCCCCACCTCACGGCAATCCTCAGAGGTCTCCAGGTTATGTCCCCGGGCGAGTGGTTCCAGTCCGCTCCCCACCACCAGCCAAAGCTCCACCGCCTCCACCAATAAAACCTCATGGCCCTCGTCTGGAGCGCCAAGCTACTTTCAGTGTGTCAGAGGAAAACCAGCGTAGAGAGCGTGCCAAGAGCCTCAAGCAAAGAAAGAACACATTTATCTGTTTCGGTGTATCCATTGGGGCTTTCTTCCTCACCCTCATCCTCGCTCTTAGTCTCTCCAGTGGAGATGTGTTGGATGGTTAGTATCTACGAGTACTAATTGAATGCAATAATTATTCTGTCATAATTTTGTGTTTTGCCACTCATTTGTTCCTTAGTGGTTTAATACTTGTGTTCTGGTCATGTTCACAGAGAATTGTCCTGACCATGACCTTACCCTGAGCAGCTGGAACCCAGGCCACCAACCAGAGAAGGCTGTTGTTGTCAGAAGAGGACATTTGTTTCGATTAGATGCTCCAGCTACCGTCCATTCACTCACCATCCAGTCAGGAGGTGAGCATATCAAGGTGCCACATTGGTTGGGGAGCTCTTCATCAGGTTGTAACATGGAGGGCTTCTTGTTGATAAAATATGCAGAAGTGACACAAAGCTAAGTTCATGGATGTGTAAATATTTCATATCATGCAGAAAGTCTGATGTTCATTGCTGCTTCTCTACAGGTCGGGTGGTTTTTGCAGACAACAAAGACGGCACAAAAAACATTACCTTGAGAACACGTCACATCCTCATTGAGGCTGGAGGAGCCCTTCACATTGGTGCTCCAAAATGTCGCTTCCGTTCTCGTGCCACCATCACCCTCGTCGGACGTTCTGATGACAAAGGAATCCCTGAAGTGCCTGGTCTGGGCCGCAAGTTCATCGGTGTCATGAGCGGTGGGACTCTGGAGCTGCATGGTACTGAGAGCATTTCTTGGACCCTGCTGACCCGAAGCATCCCGGCCTCCGGTTTGGTCACAGGAGGTTACGCCTTCCAGAGGAACTTCAGCAGAGGTATTAACTTACGTGTGGTGGACCAGGACACGGGCGCTGTGTTGTTAACAGAGCGCTATGACACCCATGATTCTCGCAATGACAGTCGACGGCTCACACAGCTGCTGCAGTCTTTGCCTGACGGCCGTATTGTTACCCTGGCTGTTGGTGACTCAGCTGTTAAAAGTCTTCTAGATGAAACTAAGAAGGCCATCGAAGACAGACTGGGCAGTAGATTTGTCTATGATCTGAAATACAGGTAAGCAATGCTGATGGATGGAAACATATGACTATATTAGTAAATTATGTATGCAAATTACAAAGTACTTGTTTTGTTTATGTTGCTTTGGAAAAGAGTTTCTCTTTGTCAAACCATGTGCCAGCACAGTGTGTGAATGCATTTGTGTGCCAGTTGTGTTGCAAAAAAGCCTCTGCCTATAAAAGGTTTGTATTGGTTCTCCATGGTTTGCTGTTTTTTTTTCTTTGGGAGTGTTTTGTTTAGTTTTGGTCTCTTGGGTCTGATACAGACGGTCAATGTGTTCCTGTGCACTTAAGTAAACCCCCTCACCTTAAAAGCCTCAATACTTAGACTGACAATCACAACAATTTGTTCCATGTCTCATCCCTTGAGGAAAGTTGTCCTCTTTTATCTTTTGCTCTTTACATTCGGGATGTTCCCATGAATGGCAGTTTCTCTTCCTGTATCCCTTGTGTTTCCGTTTTATCGTGCTCTGCCAGAAAAAGGAAACGCGCACGGGATATCGAGGTAGTGGTAGGAGAGTTTCCAGGATATATGTGAAATGTGGTGATTGTATGTCTGTTATGTTCCCTCAGAGGGATGGTTATGAGACCGTGAAATCAGAACCCATAGTGTCATGAGACACCAATTTCATTCACTGTCAATCAAAGTCATTTATGCAAAGTTTATTTTCAAAGGGAAGTCTTAGTTCAGCATTTCACTCAGCGTGATTTGTCGCTGCCCGATTTGGTCCTTGGTTGGCTGAGGAGCCAAGTGCTGCACTGGATTCTCCAGTGTCACATTTCACTCTCTGGGGGTGGATGCCAAGGCAGCTCACAGTTTTCATACAGATCCACTGAAATCCACAGCGCATTGGTTTAAACAGCTCAGACTGTTAAGCTTTCGGTATATCTACAAGAGTGTGGGTTAGCGTGAGTCTGAGGAGTGACAGTGAGTTATCAGTGTGTTTCCTTCCAATGCTGTCACCATTTATTGGAGTGGGGATTTGTGTCTTAGCTTTCCGTGGATTTGCTTTTGGGAAGAGGAAACACAGCACACATTTATGAGCAAACATGCAGTTTAATGTCTCATTAAAGTCGCACCAGGTTAGGCTGAGTGATTTAGCTTGCAAGAGTCGTGCGGCACAGGCATATGAATTGTAGGAATGCGAGTAATCATGAAGTGTAGATCTGTTTATGACGTGTGATGGCCGGATGTGTAGGAACAGCAGGGAATATAGCTGGAGCTACGAAAACCAACCATGGTGCCTGTTTTTACAACATTTTTTTGCATCAGGTCTGTAACACCAGACTAAATCAACTTGTGGTCCCACATTTGATTTGAAGATTAAAAACATTAAATCACCCAAATGCCTGAAATTCCCCTCAGCTGGATCTTAGTGGTGTCATCCACCTTCCAGACACAGGTAACATAAAAACCTTGGCTCCTGCCTCTTGCCTGTCAACCCCTCTGCTCTTCATCTTTGTCTCACAGCACACATAAACACACGTTATTGCAAGTCTTTAGAGAATTCACCTCTGGCAGTCAAACAATGAGGTAGTAAAAACACTATTGAAAATCAGTTGGAGGATGTGGCAAAGGAAACAGTGAAACTATCGCTCTCCCTGATACTCTCCTCTCTGATTTATAAAGCACACACTTACACAGGCTGCACATCAGCTGCCTCGGGACAGAAAAGAGGCCTTCCTTGATTATTTTCCCAGCAGGATAAGCCACACTCTAGGGCTGCTGTGACAGAATGTAGTCGATCCCCAGATGGCTTCAGTTTGTGTGTCAGTGGGGAAGGTAGTGACATGGTAGAGGGTCTTTTCATCTACGGGAGGATGTGATAAGGTTGTGATTACGCCACTGGGAGCAATTATTATGAATAGAGACTGACATTTACATGCAGGCCTATGGAGCTGAAAACATCCTGAACTTCTACTAATAATTCAGAAGACTTTGAAGTAAAAAAAAATGGATTTTTTAGTGCAGTGTGGGTGCAGTTTATTTCTCATTTATTTCAAAGATGCATTTGAAAGGAGTGGACTGTGTTTCACTTACAGCTGAGCAATTTGCAAAAATAATCGAAATGCGATTATTTTACCCTATATTGCAATTGTGATTTATTGTTTGATTGTTTTTAGTTGATTTTATTTGGTATGTAAGTGGGTAGTGCATTTCTGGTCTTCAAGTATTTTTACGTGGAGAAAGAAAAAAAGGCTGAGCAACAAAACAGGAAGAAGTCATTCTATTGAAGCCAAGACCATGACATTTAAAAAAACAGGGCTGCAACTTGGAGTCCACTGTCTTGTTTAAGGTCATACGCCCTTTAAAGTACACCAAATCTCTTTCGCTTTCCACACCCTAAAGCCCCTAAACTACATATTTGAAACTGTGTTTGAAATTCTCTCTTGCTTGGAATCAAATGATGGGGAAAACAAAGAACTTCAAACATTAGTAACAAACTCTGATTTTGACAGACAGGCTCCTCTGAGTCATCTGGCACACTTCCGAAGTCCCTTGTTCTTTTTCTAATAATTCTCAACCCCTCATTGTCTTTTTATCTAACATGACATCCACTCTGATGTTCAGTGTCCTCCTCTCTGAGCTTCAGACTCATTGCTCTGCCACCAGAGTGTTACACAGGTTCAGTCTCTTTTCAGCATACCCCACATGTGCCTGTCCGTTACAATATGTAGTGTCTAAAGTGTCGGGGGAGGAGGCTTGTGTGTGTGTGTGTGTTTGGCACATATTCATGCTGATTTATGACTCAGAAAGACATTGAACAGGGAATTGTTCAGTTAAGGTTCCTCCTTTTCTGGCTAGATATTGCATCAATGCAATATGACATATAAATCTGGTTTTATAATCGTAAGTTTCAACAGACGCAAATGTTGGTATACTGACACTTGTTAGTGGGGGGTGTTTTCTGACAAAGAGTCATCAGTTTTTCATATAAGTCAGACATGCTTTTGGAATGACTCATTGAAGAGAGAGAACTTTCAGCCAAATACTAAAGGTGATATTCCTCATCCTAAAGGAACCCATGGAAATCTATAGTTGCTCCCTTGTCTGTGTTCTCCTGATGTGTGAAAAAGTGTAACCTCATCTGCTTCCCACTGCCTTTCATGTGTCAATAGAGCAGCGTGGGCTTTGGTCTCAGTGGTAGGCGGTGGTAACGCGTCATGCTCAGAGGACGTTAAGGAACATGAAAACCACGACACTGGAGGAAGGGCCTTGGCAAGACGAAACTTCAGCACTGTGGATGGAGTGGGCTTCTCGGTTACTGCTTACAGCGAGTGGAAGAATGGTGAGGGTCAACACGGGATTAAAATTCAGAACACAAAACACACATCCTGTTTCATTTTGTAGAAACTGTCAAGTATTACATTGGCTTGGACCGTGCTTTATGTCAGGTCTGTTTGTGATACCAACACTGTGCTTACAGACAATAACAAGCTCCAGTATCTGAGAGCTGGAGTGGTTTCATGAGCTGTAAAGAGTCTTTAAGTGGTGTGGTCAGGCTGAGGTGTTAGGTTCCTACATGCCAGCTGTTTTACAGATCAATCATTTTGACATGAAAGACATTCTTGTGACGGCTCTTATGACAAATGTGTGTTGTAGTAGGCGTCTTTGTGTTTGTGTTTAGTTTGGGTGAAGCACCAGCAAAATCTTATCTTTCATCCTTTGAAAAAGCCAACACCTTGAAAATAGCACATTTTTCCAGTGACTCAATGTTAACTGGAAAATTCTGAAGCAAGAGGATTGCACCCTGTTTAGATTTCATATTAAGATCAATACAGGCCTCAACTGAACAGTTATAAAAGGTGCTGCTAGAAATATTTAATTTGAAGTGTTAATTCAGTCTATAGCTCGCTATATCAGCATGTTTTATGACCTTTGGTGCCGGTGGATTCATGGTTGTTTACTCCTAGTGAGGTGTTGTAAATCATCATAATCAACACTTCGTCCCTTGTGAAAAAAAACAAAACATGGCTTTGTCTCCCACAGGTTTCCCAATCTCAGGCTTCCAAGTAGACGCTGTGGACCAGGTGGTGTTGAACCTGCAGCATGAAGTGCAGCCAAGCTGGAAGCCCGGGCACCAGATTGTCGTTGCCAGCACAGATTACTCCATGCATCAGGCTGAAGAGTTCACCTTGATGCCCTGCCCTGACTGCACCAGCAGGCAGGTCAGGATACAAGGTGAGAGAGTGAAGCTCTAGGTCTTCATTGCCAACCCTGCCTTTACTTAACTGTCTTTGCTTGTCCTCTAAAGCTTCTACTTCATATGTAGCTTGTAATGTGACTAAAAGTTTCTTACAGAAGTTTGTTTTAGTGCTGTAGGGTTCTTAAAATGTGTCAGTAAAAGGGAGGAAGAAAGATGCAAGGTACAGAACTGATTTGTCTCCTATTGAAAGAGTTTATGACATGACTCATAATTAAAGTCATTCCAGCAGCAGAAGACAGAGGAGATCCCCTGCTAATACTCCAGTTGAGTCAATGAATATGATTAGCAGATGTGCTTCTCATCTCAGTGTCCAGAGAGATCTAATTTCCTGTTCAGCTGCTACATTGATATAGGATCATAGAAGAAACTCAAACAGAGATTATCAGCCTAAATATTGATGCAACCCTGTCTCATAGAACAGCAATGGTACTGTGTTTTCTCACCCTCATTAGCTCCTGTTATGTTAAACTCTGATCTGTTACTGTTGCTTTTGCCTATTTATCTACCTCAGTGATGTTTCCTGATCTCATTCCTCTGTTGTCAACAAACGACAACACCCTTCCCTTAAAGGGTGTATCAGTTTGTTTTACTGCAGTGAATATTGGTGAGCAGCTGGAGCACTGCTGTGCTTTATCATTGGCAGCTGCCACACAAGGGCAAGGGTACTTTCAGCACTGGAGATGGGCTGATTAATTTTGGGCTTGGGTCTCTTTATGTTTTAGGAAGTGTGCTTAATTTACGCCCTGTTGTTGACAGTTATAAGCATGTCACTTTCAGAAATTTAACACCTTACTTTAGCTTAAATGCTTTTAATGTTTGCTCCACTGGTTCATGTAAAGACTTTGCTTTCAGTATGCCATGTATATACAGAGAAAGATTTACAAACCTCGTAGAGCTGGGTCTTTATTCAGTTGAGTAAAGTGATAAATATAAGTATTTGATTCCTGTCCTGATTTCATTAGATGAGATGGAAAGCAAAGATAGACATTTGCAGTCACACAGAGACATGAGTTATTCTGGCTGTGAACAGGCCCATGAATATTCACTGTCTGTTCTGCCCAGGGAAACCTCAGTACAATCACGTCGGAGAGATCTTGGACGGGGTCGACATGCGAGCTGAAGTGGCTCTTCTCTCCAGGAACATTTTGATCAATGGAGAAATGGAAAACTCATGCTATGGAAACAACAAGTGCCAGTTCTACAACCATGACACCTTTGGAGGCCACATCAAGGTGTGCATTTTGTGTGTATTTGATAGCTGTGTGTATTAAAAATGTGCCCTCTGTTTTTATTTACCTTTTGCATAACTCTGCCTGTTTCAGCAGGACTTTGTACTCTCATTAAATGTCACTGTGTCTGCAGTAATGTGTCTGACAGTTTCCAGAGCTGAAGTGTTCACTCTATATTTATACACCGTTCTAAATGAAATGCTTCTCCAGGCTTCAGCTTAGCTTGTTATGCACTGCTACTTCTCTCTCTCCCCCAGACTTTTTCCACTCTTCCACAACATGATGTGTTTTAATTTCTGTGGCTGACGAAGCTTGTTAAAGGAATGTGTATCTATTAATTTGAGCAAAGACTTGAGGCGTAAGAAAAGTTAAGGTCAAACAAAGGCAGCTGTCTTTATTTTGGTTAATGATCTTACATTTACTTTTTCTTTGGTGGCAGAAAAACAATAACATTCCTGAGACTTTTTGTAACTGAACCCCCCTTAGCTAAACAAACTTCTTTCATTGTACCACATTAACATTAGACACCAAAAAATATTCTTTCATATAACACAGTTGGCAGTGGAAACTACTGACCAGCCCAGCTCCAAAATATGTGACTGAAAGAACCAAGCTTTTACTAACACCGCATGTGCCTTTATTGCACATCTGATCAGTCTATTTTTGCATGCTCTCAACCAGCAGATTTTGTTATGGGTGTTTCAATCAACTCATATTGATGCCATATTAGTCTTGCTATACTCGTCAATTTTCAGTGTGGGTCCGTGTGTGTGTGTGTGTGTGTGTGGGTGTTTGTATGTGTGGTGAAGCTTCAGTTAGCTGGGGGGATTAGCCAATACCTCCATAACAGGAACCAGACTGTTTTGATTATGCTATACCCACAAGAAAAACTCTAAGGCAGCATTTTCCATCCTATTTGAATTGGATTATTTGTTGATGTGCATCTTCAACTTACATGCCCCCTAGCCTTTTAGTGTTTTGCATGTGAGCATCCCCTTGTGATGCAGCAGTAACTTAAATTTATGGTTCATCAAAAGGAACATCAGTGGTTTTGATATAGTTGGAGGCATTTGAGCACAATGCCAATAAAGCTTCACATCCCAGTGGAGTCAGAGACAAACCCAGAAAGTCAAACTGTAAACCTCTCAACCTCTAACTGGACCAGATTGGATGGATTGTTAGCCTGCCATGTGCCACAAAGGCCCTTGTGGTTGTGTGGAATTGCTTGATTTTGCCTTTTGTTTTTAACATTTTTTTTTCCTGTGCTGTGACCTTGTTTTACTCCTTCTCCAATGTGGGTAGATCTTCGGCAACTTCTCGTCAGTGCATCTGTCCCATGTGGAGCTAAAGAATTTGGGTCAGCAGGCTGAAAGTGGCCGCTACCCTCTTCATTTCCACATGTGCGGGGATGTGGATCAGAAGGGAGGCTACTGGGAGCCCACCTATGTAGACGGACTGGCCATACACCACGCCTTTTCCCGCTGCGTCGCCATTCATGCAACCAATGGATTACTGGTAAGGGATGCATAAATGTATGAGAGGATAAAAGCAAGACAGCTGGAGGCATAAAAAACATCAGTTCTTTGATGGTGTGCGAGAGAGCTCTTCCTAAAATGTATTGTAATTGAAGTTGTTGAATGCTCATCAGTCACAGTCTCAGTGACCGGATTACAGTAATGGCTCATTTCCTCCTTAATTTTTCCTTTCCCCCCTCCCTTCCTTTTTCCTAAGCTGTCTCATGATATCCTCCTGTCTCATATCATTTAACAATCTTTTAAGAGGTCTTTTGGGATCAGATACAACAGGTATGATGATTCCTCTGTGATTAGCCCCTTACTCAGCACAAATGTTAACGTGCTTTCTTTAATCTCTGGATAATTTAAGTCCTATGGCATGTTTACTCAAGTATATCTATCAGCAGCAAAATCACTACGTCTGTTTGTGTGAGAGTTCTGATCCCTCTTGACGTCATCTACTGATAGATCTAACTTTTGTCCTTGAGGCTATAGAATTAACAGCATTCCTCCCTTTTGTGTGAAGGAAATGAACTTTTTAAGATTTGGATAACATGTAGGGCTGCTGTTTTTCCTGTCTCTCTCTTGGTATTAAGGGCTTGTAAATACTCTGTTGTTTTGTATCCTTAACTGGAGCTCCCTTAAGACCATAATTTTTTACATACCTACGTACCTTGGATTTAATAAGAAATGGTCTTGGTAGGAAATACTTAATGGAATTTAAAGTATTGAGGAAAGCGGGCACATCTCCCGGTTGGAACATAGAGTATTTTCCTGTGGGTTGGTGATGATTCCAACATTAACTAAAGTGTTGTCTTAGTGTGCGTGTTTACTGAGGTTTCCTTCATATTTCCAAAACACCTTTTGCTTTGAAAAGGAAAGATTGACACATGGGAAACAGTACTGTTTTTATTTTTCTCCCCTATCTTCTTAAACTCTTTAAGTCCTAATTTGTCTCCTCTTTTCAAAAATCCTATGGTTTTATTGACTTCTTGACCTTTGACACAGGTGAAGAACACTGTAGGTTACGACACCCTGGGTCACTGTTTCTTCCTTGAGGATGGGATCGAGCAGAGGAACACTTTATACCACAACCTAGGTCTGCTGACTCGACCTGGGACTCTACTGCCAACTGACCGCAATGACACACTCTGTACCAGCATCAAGGACAAAGTCTACCCAGGCTACACTCCTTCACCCAGCACAGAGTGCAAGTAAGAGGTTGATTACAGTATGTTTATGTCGGCTATACAAGTTCAGAATAAACTGTTACGTTATGTCTTATTCAGTATGTTCTTTTATATGTCATTTATGCCAGGTCAGCTCAGCATTTTATCTCGTCTTATGTTGCCTGTGTGTTCTTGTACAGCCTCAGGTTTGGTCTGTGTTGCTGACAGATTGCTCTGGCTCCAGCCTCTATCTGTGATTTGATAAATTACAGCAAGAATTTCATCCTGGAGAGGAAGTCTTGAAATAGTAAAAGTGTGTTACCCCTGAAAAATTGCAAAGTTTCTTCAGGGTATTCAAAGTATGGCTGTAAAAGTCACCGATTTATCAGAGTTTAATATAAGTTCACATATCTATTATAGCCAATACAGCAGTTTGACAGTCTTTGATATAAGAAATGTATTATTATTATTATTATTATTATTATTATTATTATTATTATTATAATTATTATTATTATTATTATTATTATTATTATTATTATTATTATTATTATTATTATTATTATAATATAGCATTGAAATTTACTTTCTGGGATCATTGAGTATTTTTTGTATCATTTGATTTATTTACACACCTAAACAAACAGAGAAGCTTAGACTTTTTAATACAGAATGTCTTATCCAGCGACCAGTAACACAGTCCAACCCCTGGAAGTTGCACTTGGCCTAACATCTTGATTTGTGAATGGAAGTGAAGTTGACAAAGCAACATTAAGTGATCTTTGAAAGTACAGTCATTATAGAATTCCTCCCTCTCAGTCAAGTGGACATATGGAAATCTGATTAGATAGTGCACATATACTTTGAGGTAAGACAGACAGGTTCAAGTCCGTGTGAAAGAGATACCGTCATGAGGACCAGTGTTCACAAGAGATGTTGGTGGCAGGTTTTATCCTTGCAATAACAACCAACTTCTATCCTCTGGATGTCAGGAACAAGAAAAGTGCCACTCTTCAGAGAAGCAGTGAGCCCTGTTTCCAGGAGTTTCAGTCTGTATGTGTTGGCGGGGTTGTCTTTGTCCAGGGTTTATGTTGGAGTGGTGGATTATTTTAGAACTCTGAAAGATAACCAGTTTCTTTGATCACTGTCTCCTCATTAGTTATAGTCTCTGTCATGTAGAGGTACTGCCTGTTTCATATTTTTTTCTGTATGCCTGACTGTGGTTTGATAAGTCTGTGTTTTTGTCTGTGTGCGTGGTGGGGGTGCTTTCCAGGGCAGTTTCGACCTTCTGGATTGCCAACCCCAACAACAATCTCATCAGCAATGCCGCTGCTGGTTCTCAGGTAATAATGTTGGATTATAGGAAAATAGACCCAAATTAACCTTTGGCAAAACAACAACAGACAACTATGAAAAATTGATGACTAATAAGAACAGCCCCTTATTGAAGTATGACCCTCAGTACATCAGTTGGAGCTACGCTGGCTTTTGTGTTCCTTTAATTTAACAGAGCAAATAAGAAACGCTCATAACAAAGTGATCCGTCAATAAAACAGGATTTAACAGGCCTTAGTGTCTGATTAAACGGTGAAGCCTTTAATATAAAAATGGAAAAGTGGATTGTTCATCTTGTCTTTTCATTTTGGCACAAACACTGTGAGGATCCATGGGCAGGACTGTTTATGTACTATTACATTAGAAGGAGAGATGCGTGTTATTGAATTTTTTATTCTCTTGTCAAAGTCTACTGACTGTAAAATGCAACCAGCTCTTGAGCTCACATGAACTCCCGCATTATTTTTTGTTTGGGACCTCACCAACTAATAGAATGATGTTCTGCCCAGTTATGTATATTGCTTTCCAGTGATACTCTAACCTGCAATGAATGATGTCTCCATGAGCCTTGATTTGTGCTGACCAGCTGCTCTTTTAACATTATTTACCTTGTTTAGTCCTCTCATTTGTCTCCTCTCACTTCCTGTTCCAGGATGCCGGCATATGGTTTGTGTTCCACAGCTCTTCCACCGGAGACTCTCACGGGCTGGTACCAGAGACTAAGGCAGAGCTCACCCCTCTGGGGATTTTTTACAACAACCGTGTACACTCAAACTTTAAGGTATTATTGGTGGAGGTTATCTTAAAGCTTTTTCTTATTGGTCTAAGCTCAACTAAGTGTTCCCCTCATACATATACCAGTTTAAAACATGTCAGACGTCACTTTTCTGCCTTTGTTTATTAACAAAAGAAATACAGGGTTTAAACTTGTAAAAATATATTGCACATTACTTTCTGCTTGCTCACATGGCTCTGGCTTAAAAAAGCACAGACATACACACACCAGAAGGCTTTACAATAGTGCTCTGTGGTGTAGTGACAGAAGTCAGGCAGGTGAACTGTAAGTTCTTTGTTCAGTCTGACCACTGTAGCCTCTCTTATAGAGGAAGCTGCCCTGAGGTTTCTGACTATACCTCACTTATACCACAAGACCAACTTGAGCCTAAGTTTCCATAAACAGAAGCCACACACAAACACACAGACATGACATTTATCCTCTCATTTATCTTACAATCATTTTTGTTAACATATATAACTAATCCATGGGTTCCGAGAGTATAAATATACAGTACATGTTTATACACATTGGAAAATAGGCGCAGGAATTCTGTTTACCTTTTTCATACTTCCCGCAGTACCCTGTGCCACATTGACTCCATAACTCGGTAAGCCCAGGATTTAAATTTAGTGCATTTATTATTGGCTCACATCCCACGCTGTAAAATATACTGGTAGTCTTGTTTATGTCAGTCAGACAGGAATAAACCTGAGGCCCATCATGTTTTTTTTTTTTAGCTGCGGTTATAAGAAGTATCAGAGTTTTGATGCATCATCCTTCTTCCCAGGCGGGGCTCTTTATTGATAAAGGGGTGAAGACCACCAATGCTAGCGCTGCCGACCCTCGAGAGTACCTGTGTCTAGATAACAGTGCCAGGTATGTATCGCCATTCAAACCAGAAATGAATCTTTTGAACTGAAAAGTACATGACTTGCTCTGTGTGAAGAGATACTCAGTTATCTGACAAGTTATTTTTAAAGTCAGTTGTATGATGTTGTGAATGACATGTATTCACAGCTAATAAGTGTGCTGCACACATATTTGCATAAAGCCTCTAAGTACGCACCAACAGAGGGTCCAGGGTTGGTATTCAGTTACACTATGTAAATATCAAGGTATTTGTGGTTTACTAATATATTTGTCTAATGCTACAGTCAATACCTTTTTGTGAATTCAGTCATTTATAACTATATCTTCGGGGGTATAGCCATTGACTGGGACAGATGGATGGCCTTATACTCTGTTGCTGCATTTGGTGGAAGGTCTGTCAGGTCTGTGTTTACAGAGAAAATAAGGTTTCACAGATAGAGTTTCCTCTCCGTAGCTCCTTACCCAAATACAGCCCTCAACTGGATGGAAAAAATCTTATGTGTCCACAGAGACTGCTGGCAATGCTCTGTGTGCGTGTGAGTGCTTGTGTGTGAGTGTGTTTCTGTGTGGGAGTTTATGTGTGTGTACAGAGGTGTGAGGGGGAGGATTTTAAATGTCAAGATGTGCATTAATCTTACATAAGAAAAGAAAAAGAGGAAGGGGGATATTTGTTTTGTGTGGATGCAAGGCACCCTCACTTGGAGGTTATTAGAGAGGGAAATATTCCACAAGATTTTTGTGATCTTTTTTTCAGCTTTTTTGCCATCTTCCAATAACAACTAACACTTTGATTTTGCTGGTTGTTGATATTTCATCATCATCATCATCTATAACCAGAACAAATTGATTATCCTTGAATTTCCTAAGATTAAAAAAAAAAAACTGTTTTGGTTTAAAGATGACATTCACTTTAGCAGTAGTCAACATAGGAAAAGTTTTGTCACCAGTCTGAAGAGAGTAGGGGTTGCACATTTAGCTCAGCCTGTGGGTAACTGTGGTCCAGTGGTTTGACATTAATGAAATAAAGTTATTTGAGTATATTTTGGAGGGGGAGGAATTTATTGTTCTTCTATTACTCTTATCTCAAGTAATGTGACTGAGCTTCTTTCACTTGTAAAGAGAAGTATTCGACCAGAAGAATCTGTACTTTGACCTTGACTTAAGTAATGGAGCTGCGTACTTTGTCCACCACTGGTGCGGTCACACCCTGAAGCAGGTGAAGGTGGGGCATTTGTCTGTACTCAGTATTCCCATTAAAACAATAGGCTATCATTAGGTGAAACACACTGAAATATTCTGTTCTGTATGTATTCATCCTTAAATCCTTCCAAGCTTTATGTATTGGGAAGCCAAGCCATTTAACAACACACAACCTACGGAGACAAGCTGATGCATACTGCATTTATCTGACATTCAAAGCAAGCTGCTGTGAGAAAAATCGATGCTAAAACATCTTTTTTTAATTTTAAAAATGTTTCCACATTGCTGACTTTTTTGGAAACGGTGTCAATTAAGGGTGGAGTTGGGTGGAGTGATGTGCCTCATGGTCTTCAATCACATCTAGAAAAGGAGAAGAATTTGTTGCAGCTGTTTTGACTCTGTCTGTTAAGTTCTATGATTAATGAAACAGGACAGAAATGAAATGTGTTAAGTTTTAATCATAATGACAGTTGTTTTCTCAGACAGTTGGAATAAAAAATCTTGCTAGGACTTTCTCCTGCTCCTGGGAATCGATTGAAAATTTCATTCCCATGAAAGTAACTTGTGAGCCCCAGAGTTTTGGGTCCAATGTGAGCTCATCAACCAACTAATCACCAACCAGCTGGGGGTTGCCAGCCCTAAATCATATATTATTTGCTTCTAAGTCCAGTGGTAGGTAATGTCATTGCAGATTTATGATACGATATAAGATTTATCGGGTCCACAAGTCAATCGTCATTTAATAACAGATTGAGTGGTTATTTCTTTAAAATCAAGAATGAAATTTCTGGAGAGTTTCAGAGTTAAAAAGAAAATTAATTTGTCAGAGAAATTTGTCAAAGGTAATCGAGCCGTGTGAATTTACTTGTGGGGTATCATTTTGTTACAGATTCAGACCACATCAGAATGCTGATCCCAACCGTCCCCGAGTGGCAGCAATCATCGACTCTCTGATCTCCTTCAAGAACAACGACTTGGGAGCGTGGATACGCGGAGGAGATATCATCATTGAGAACTCTGGGTGGGACATTTTTTAAGGCTGTGATGTGATTCATGTGTTGTGTCAGAGACATGCAAGGACTGAAAAACTCTGATGAAAACTATTGGGAGGGTGTCCAAAATAAGACTTAAGTAAAAAAAATGGGGGGGCGGGGGGTTTGACAGTTTGTTATGGCAGTTCTGTCTAATCACTCAACAGATCCTTGGATGACTTCATGGAGTTTGTGACAAATGACTGTTATACCAATTTTTACTGGATAGCCATTAAAAATAAAATTACTGGCTCCCATATAACTGCAAGAACTAACAATAAATAGAAATAACAGTGTTTCTGTAGAAAACAATTTATAGTTTTTAGAACATTATCAAATGTGTCTGTGTTCAATAACCAGGATATTGATGTCTAAATTTCCTTTTTATGAAGTGACTATGCACTGAAGTTTTAAAATGTACTTAATAAGCTGATTACAATAACCAATGTCTCTCCTTTTCTGAACAGCTTTGCAGACAATGGAGTAGGATTATCATTTGCCAGGTGTGTCCTCAAAAATCAGTCTCATGTATTCTCATTTTTATAACATGCGCGCCTTTTCTATCTTTGTAATAATGTTATTTTATTTGCCATATGATAGATTACTTTTGTGTGTATAGAAGACTATTTTGTGGTCATGAGCATGTGTCTCTAGCTTGGCACTGAATTTTTCACCTTTCATATTTCAGAAGTACGGCAATCATTACAAAGATGTTGGAAAATTGGTAAGATGTGATATTTTTTTAAGAATATGATTTTCTTTTCCCCCTCGGTTTTCAGTGATGGCAGCTATCCAAAGGATGAAGGATCCAGTCAGGAGGTGATGCAGTCTCTGTTTGTGGGTGAAAGCCGAAACAGAGGGACAAATGGAGGTCAGAATAAATACTGGGGCCCTGGAGGAGCTGATGCAAAAATGAGGACACTACCTAGAAACAGGTGAGGGGAGGTAGTGAAAGGCATGCAACTGTGAAAAAAATGAGTTTTTTAAGTAATTGCATGGGAGTTGGAGTTGGCAAAGAAAACTATGCAGAAAAATAAGCAAGAAAAACAGAACCAGACAGGCAGTGAGGCAGCTGGACAGATGAGTCTCCTACATCTGCTTCAAGCTGTGGGAGAAAGGATGGCTTGTTTTGACCCTGCTGGGGTATTTTAAGCTTTTTATGAAAACTGTGGGGGCAATACTGAATTCTTTTTTAGAAAAAAAAATCTTATTTTAGCATTTCTTCATTCAAGAGTGGGGGTGTCCTTCTGTTATTTACCTATCTTCTTTTTTTTTTTAAGCACCATTGCCTTCCCATTTTCTCTCCTTTTGATTTTGGGCCTCATTTTTCAGAAATTTTATGAAGATATCACCAACAGTTCTCCTTAAATAAATCAGATATATTGTTTTTGATGATTTGGTTCCTGTTGAACATGTTCCTGATTGACTGCACTTTTATTAAGGGGTTAATATAATATCTCCATGCTGTAATGACATTTCTTGAAAAGTGAACAATTTTAGTCAGAGCAAAGCTTTAGTCTCTTAACAGTTCTATCAGAGCCTGTAACACAACAGCAGAGCAACATAAACTTGGACTGTTTAAAAGTTGCCATTCTTAACCTTAAGGACATGGCTTTATATCAGTTTGTGACCACTGTCAGCACAAAGCATTGCTTTACGAGCACTTTACAGGTTTCCTGACCACACAGTGACATCTGACTCAGTCAGTTCATCTGTCGTCATTGTGGTCACTGCCAAAACTGCAGACACCCTTTTTCCTCACCATTGAGACGATAATTCCACTTAATCTGATATTTAGAGTTTTTTTTATCCTTTCCAGATAACAGAAGTTCAGGTTTCAATAGAATTTACAACACAAGGCTGACTGTTCTGATTGACACTAGATAAAATCTGTGGCTAATCTTAGAGAATTCAAAGAATCTAAATCTGCAACGGGAGTGAAAACCAAAATGTTGCATCAACACAGAGTGTCAGTGGTGTTGATTTGAACTTGATTTTTTGCTTTTGGTAAATTAAGGGGAAATGTTGCAACTTGTGATAAATATTCCATTCTCTGAGACGCCTACACTGACTGTTAATACTCAAGTTACCACATTAAGTGTTGATTTTTTTCTGTCTAGGACATTCCCTATACGAGGTTTCCAGATCTATGATGGTCCGGTGCGGCTTACACAGAGCACATTTCGTGGTTATATCCCCACACCAGAGCGTTATACCAGTGCTGTGGGATTCAACTTGAAGAACACATGGCAGCTAACTCCGCAAAACAACCTGTCTCAGCTCAACTTCCATTCCACAGTGAGTAAAAATCAAGAGGAATTTCGCTTTCGAAACATAAGAACTTGTTTTTTTCTGTGTTGCCTGCAAATTTGTGTAGAATTTTTCTTATAAAGCAATGGGATGCATGAGTCCATTAATGCACTCATAGAAGATCAGTACAGAGCTGTTAGTAGTTACGTAAGCTAAATTTTGTTTGACTCTTTTGGGAATTGGTGTCTATTCTAGTATTATTGCCCCTGCTGCTTTAAACAGCGCTCTGTGTTTGTGTGTCTTTGTTTTCTCTTGACACGCTAAGTCTGACATTCCCTTTTTTGGCACCCATATATTTTTTTTCATCACTGTAATCAACCCCCATTGTTGACAGCCCCAGTCAGACTGCCAAAATTTGAGGTAAAACTTTTATGTGAAAGAAAAAGGAGGAGAAGAGTGGGCACTTCTCCAAGTAGGACTTACTGACAAGCCATTGTAAATCACTGATGCCCCCCTATGGTGGAACAGAGCATTGCAAGGGAATAACTTGTACAATAAATAATTGTTTTATATGTTAGGATATTCAACCTAATTCAACCACAATGTACTCATTATGATTATTTTTGACATATAGTTAATTTTGTAAGTAAGTTGATCAAGATGACTTAAAACTGTACACAACCAGAAAACAAAGAAAAAGTTAAAGTTTATTGAAAAAAACTTCTAGCAGAAAATGATTTGTTCTCTGAAGATCAAAGCATTTATGAAGCCAGATGTCAATTCAAAATCTGCTGAGGTTCAGCACTCCTTCCATATTGACATTACCTCTTACAGAAGTATTTACTGTAGGTGTCTCTAAAATGGAGCAAGTATGGCTTAAATGGATACATGTTGCTCACATATGGTATAAATTCTCTTTGTAAATCACATTCTTAGGTTGGTCTGCGAACCTTCTTTGGACGTCCAGGGCAATGGTTTGAAGAGAACGATCTGGACGGTGACAAAAACTCAATTTTTCACGATGTGGATGGGTCAGTAACAGGCTACACAGACACTTATGTGGGCAGAGCAGACAATTACCTGATCCAACACCCCAGCTGTGTGAACATGTCCCAGTGGAGTGGAGTCATCTGCAGCGGCCGCTACTCACAGGTACAGGGTGTTTGAGTCTGAACTTCTGTCATTTTCATCCAAAGTAAACGCTAATCCTGATCTTTCCACTTCACCACATCCTCTCCCAGGTGTATATTCAGACCCAGGGAGCCCCCGGCCTCAGTTTATCCATTAGCAGAGATGAATATCCTTCTGCTCCACTGGTACTAAGAGGAATTAACAGCCAGGGGGCGACCTCTCAGCAGTACCAGCCAATTCTGATGATGAGCAAGAGCTACACTCTGCACTGGAGTGGACCTGCAGCCAGGGAAATTGTGCTCTCTCTCATCAACTTTGACAAGTAAGTAACAAGAATTCATGCTGTTTATGTAGGCGTGGTTGTGGCCAAGTCTTACGCAGCATTAGGGATATTTTTGCCTCAGTTGTTTTATAGTTTGGGGAACTATTCTTGGTTAAAATACGGACAAAAACAAGTTCACATTATGAAGTGTAACAGACTGGAATGTACTTTTTTCACTTTCTACCTGTCAGAGATGACTGGGTGCTGGTGGGACTTTGCTACCCATCAGACACCACATTCCAGATCATGGCCGACATCAACGATAGGCAAAGCAACACCTTTGATGACATCACAGACTATGGCACTGTGCCATCCCTGGCAGAGCTGGAGAAGAGGCCGATGGAAAGGAAGTACTACTTCGATCAATCTGTCGGGTGAGAGAAAGACACATTACCTGATATAGACTTTTAAAACTCTTCTCATGCTCATAAACACTTGTCACTATTTTTCTCTCCTGTTATCCCCCCATCTTTACCAGCTTGCTGTGGCTTTATCTACGAGCCCGACATGGCCGAGATGGTCACAGCTACTGCTCATTTAAAGGTTGTGAGAGAGTGAAAGTCACGGCTACCACATCCTCCAAACAGACGTGTAACTGCACAGCCAAAGCTTACCCCAAGTACTCCAAGACTCCCTCTGCGGTGGTGTCTATGCCGCCTCTAAACAAAGATCCCTGCAAAGGCTGTGGTGCTAAACAGGTTTGTGTCGCCACTTTTTTATTTGACCTATGTTTGGAAACAAAAAATGAAACCAGAAATGCTCATCATGGTTTTCCCTTATAGCTTGTGTTTTCTAGCGAGCCATGGACTTCCTACCTCCAGACACAGATCAAGTCTCTCAGCAGTAAAGAGCAGCAGAGAGGAGATACGAGTTCTTTTATCACTGTGAGCATTTCAAAACCGCATTTGCAAACAAAACAAGAGGTATATTTTCAAATCTGAATGAAATGAGGCAGAACATCACCGTGTGACTCATTTGACATTTTGTTTCCCTTCCTGAAACCTGCCAGGTGAATGAGGAAACCATGCCCTTCTCTCAGCCTGGCTTTTTCCTTGTCACAGTGGATGCCTGCTCTGGAAAAGTTACTAAAAAAACCTCTTTTGCTAAAATGGATGCCAAGATGGAGCAGTACCTTAAAACTGGAGTACCAAAGAGGTCAGCTAGAGGAAAATAAGACAACACACTTTTACATAAAAAACAGTGTTGTTCAGCAGAGTTATCCACATTCTTGTTTTGTTTATAGACTTGTTGTTTTCTCTTAAGGTCCATTGTCCTTATGGCAACACGAGGTCAACCACAGGGCCTTGTGGGTGTAGCACCATATCTGGTTTCCTTTGGTTTGGCTAAAGCTGCTGATCTGCAGAGTAAAGGTTAGATACAATTTTTTTCTATATTCCTTTTTCTGTCTAGTCACTATTCTGGGTTCTCTTTCTCACACACTATTTTTGCAACCTCTCATCACAGAGAGTCTGGCACTTTGGGGGTTCCAGGGTGGTTCTTCAACCCCTCCGTGGGTCACGCTACAAACCGGGCAGGGTGATGAGGTCCTTGGGCTGCAGGAGCGTTACTTGGCCTTGGGTTTGGAGGCATACGGCTGTACGCCACCTGCAGCTCAAAAGCGAAAAGATCTGGAGCTACTCAAAAAAGCCACGGGACAACAATGACCAATGTGAACTATACAACTTAACTACCCATACACTCTTGCACAGAGACACACAAACACACAACCAGCTGATGAATGTGAACTGCTGAACCTTTAATTTATTAACGATGGCGAAGATGTTTACCGATTTCAAGTAGAAGAAGGTATTTTATTTTGAATGGGGTGAGTATTTTTGTAATTCTTGCGTGTTTATGTGCGTGTATGTGTGTGTAGAAGTATGCCTTGGGGCTGTTGAGTCAATGCACTTTCCTTTCAAAGACACAACTTGCCTTATCAGCCAAAGTGTTCAAATAGAGCTGTACAGTAACTTAGCTGTTTATCTTTGACAGCTGAAAACAACAAAACAAACCCAAAGATATCCTGAGCATCTTCATTCCTATCATGTTATTTATTACGGATGAAATGAAAGCAGACTGAAATGTATTGGATCTGATTAATGGGCATAAGGCAAAGATTACTCACAGAACAGAAGGAAATTATGAGAATAAATTAAAAGTTAAATGGTGGTAAAATTAAATTCAAACAAATAGCTGGGCTGTGATCAAAGGGAAATATTACCACAAAGACCCATCTAATACTCAAACAGCAATGCCAAGCCAAAAATATTGTGTAATATTGTGTAAAAATAGTCAGTGGGTTAGAAATGTTTTCTTAAATAAACTCATAACAAGCCATATTCATGATATTTAAGTCATTAGATTAGTAGGATGGTTATACAGACAAAATAACGAGAGTATACAGTAAGATATACCTACCTATCTTGCTTTTTAAATCACAAAAATGCAGTTCTATCGGAGAGTTATTGGTATAAAGGCTATTATGTTTCACCAAAGCTCATGTAAATCAGTTGGATTTTACGTTGACGTCTGAAACAACTGAATTTTTGACTGGAAACCTCCTCGGATCATCGTGCAGCTTTTCAGCCTCAGACTTTAAGCACCTTTTTATAGATTCCTACACGGACTTACTGGACCTTTTTATCTCATATTTATATCTGTCTTCTCTCAGTGATGACGTCTCAAGTGCTAGCCACATTATCAGCACTGGTATACCTGTTGATTACTCTGTTTCTTTGCAAACAGAGTTGAATGTCCTTTTTTTATCTGCCTCATTTCTGATTTTTTTCCTCGTGCATTATTGCCAAAACTGTGTAAGATAAATTACAGGGTGCCTATTTAGAGCTGACACCCTGACTGCACAGTAGTTTGCTGCAAGATGCATTTAAATCATTAAACAGCAGAAGACTCCATGTGAAGTCTTGGAGTTTATCTCTTAAAGGGTGTTTTGTTGTGAGCAGGGCTCCCCCACTGCACGATTATAAGTACCTATTTGTGACTGTGTGGATGTGTGTGTGTGGGTGACTGACCATGAGAGACATGAAAGTGAGACCCTCTGTAGGACAATGACCTTGTTGCCTTTTAACCACTCTACTGTCAAAAAGAGAAAGATATTTCCAGTCTTTGCTTTTCTTTATGCTTCTGATGCACAACCAGAGTTAAGTTTTTTAATTTGTATTTAGCTTGTAAATAAAGTGTTTCATGTAACTACTCAATTAGTGTATGTATTGAAAATGTAAAAGTGGTTGTCTGTAGTGTTTTGTTTGTTTGTTTGTTTGTTTTTTGACAATTGACAAAATGGTTGATTCTTAAAACAAGTAAACTTGGCATTGAAATGAAATTACTGATTAAACAAAAGTTGTTTGCTTTCTAAAACAGTAACTGTTGGTAAACGAATGATTACCTCTCGATAAGTCAAATAAAAAGTTTTTTTCAGTCTACACACCTGCATTAGCAATATACATCAACCACTTGGGGGCAGCATAGTATTTGTAGAATTTCCTACTTGGGTCCAAACTCTAACTGAGCACAAATCCATGTTTCATCTAATTCCTCAAACAAACTATATTAATACGACTCGCCAAATACACGAGGAGAAAGCTTCAGAGCTTTTTATTCATTCCTTTTGGATGTATATTCGTTTTTGTGATACAATAAATCCTCTCGAACCTTGAGCACATCCACACTATTACCTTCAAACTGTAGCCTGATACAAACCCTGTTATTATTTAATGACACTTATGGGTAAACAGAGGAATATTGGTGAGTTTTACTAAGTTTGTGCAGCTTAAAGTTAAAACCTAATACCAAACAAAAACTATGAAACTGTATGTTGTGCAAAGAAAACTAGCAGAGAAACAAATCAGCCTTTACTGTTACGACTATGAGTTTTGGATAAGAACAAGCTTTAGAATAATTGATGACTTAATGAATTATTCAGAAGAAGTATAAAGTTTTGAATACAACAGCATTAAACAAACATGATACAACAACAGAATAGATGAGGGGATCTGCTCCGTGAGGCAAGGACAAAACACAATTTAAAATGGATAACAGCAGCAACAGAGTATGCCGTTTTTTAATTTTTATTTTTTTATTTTTTTTATTTTGTTTGTGTGTACGTGTGTTCCAGTGGGAGAAGATCCCCGACATAAAAACCCTCACTGCACTAAAAAAAATATGCTCTGGTTCTCACCATATGGCCCACATAGTGAATTTACTTGTCCATAAAATGGTCTGAGCACCAAGACTGAGTGCTCCCACACACTTCACGCTTTTCTAGAAAGAGGACAGATTGTGTGTGGCAGAGTCTGCTGGCAAACCGATGCACGAGTACAGCCTCTCTCCCTTTTCTCTGAAACGGGTATCTAATTTAAGAAAATAAGAAATCGATGCTTGAATTACGTCTTACGCTGCTTTCTCACCAAAAATCTTTCTCTGCTGCCGCCTGTGTTGTGGACTGGCTGGGACGTACTTAACATGACACTGAGATAAATGAAAGCAGTAAATACATTTCTCAATAGCTTTGTGCGGAGTGACATTCACTCCTCAATGAATCTTCTGATGGTATGTTTTCTATGCAGCCTTAACCAAGTGTGCTTTCCAGATGATGTAGTATGCAGGCTTTTGAACTGTGTAAATACAATTAGAGAAATGCCAGCACTAAAAATATGACACTCGAAGCTCTTGAGTGTGTGCTGGAGTGTGGGTGGTAGCCTTTAGCGATATACTGTATATTGTTTTTATGAGAGGGTATAGCCATAGCAACGAGCACACAACACTGTCATGGAGTAACTCAATCTTTTCTTTTTTGAGTCACACTCTTTAACACTGCTAGGCAACTTCTCTTGGGTATTTTTCTGTTCTTGCTCTTCTTCGAAAGGTTAAACGAGGTGGCAGAAAATAAATTGCAGAAAAAGAAGGACTAATGGAGCCAAATCTGTCTTTTGGATGTAGAGAGTAGAGGAACAGAGAGGCTGAATAATTACGTGTTTAAACTTTTCAGTTTTACTGCATAAAGAGAACCTTGTGTTGCATGAATTAGACGTCTTTATCCCCGGGCATAGACTAGTGAAGACTTAAAAACTTGAGAAATTATTATAAAGCTCTTTGGTTTGACAGTCTCGACACAAAATGTGTTTTTAGCTTCCTGTTTTGAATTCTGTTAGTTTGAATGTTAAGAAACCTCACTGTTTTTGAGACTTAGTTAAGAAGGGTTAATAATGATAATTTTGATTCCAGATGCTTTACTGCCTAAAAAAGTGAATGCATCTGGAATCACATGCTGAGATTGAGCTTGAAAATCAGTAATAACCAGTTTTACAAGCAAATACCTTGTTAGTGGAATAAGAAAAAATACTACCATCATATTGAGTCACCATCGTTGATACATTGTGTATCTCTTTGTTTGCATTTGTAAGCCTGGTCTAATTCTATCCAGGGTACTATATCAATGTCTGCACAGTCCGTGTTGGATGTTTGATGCTGTCCATATTAATGAATTCTTGTAGATTGCACATGTACTGTGTATACAACTCCTCTCATAATTAAAATCTTGACCAGTTTTCGTTTGAAAGGAATTCCACCCACACCTGAAACTGTCATGAGCACTGAAATATGTAAAAGAGGCTCCATGTCTACCTTCAACTCGTGGTACTTGAGTGAACATGTGCATAGAAATGAGGTGTGTGCAGAGCGGCAAATACTCATTAGTCAAGTCCACCCTGGAGCTTCATAGTCCAACAGTTCAGTATATTCAAAGTGAGTTTATCTGGATTCCCCAACTTGCTACATCGCATAATTTTTTAATCTCATCATTCAGTCGGTTCAGCAGCTCCAGTTGATTCCCCGCTGATGTTCAGTGATGGTGGTCCTGAATAATTAAACAATTCTGACAACCTTGTGGGGGTCCGTTTCCTTGACAACCCCTCTCCCGGTGTCCCCTGAGTAATGTAAATCTCCTGTCTGCTTAATGTCACAGTAACAGCAGAAAAGTGACACAGAAAGACACTCAGGTTGGGGTCAGAGGGAAATGTTGGATTACATATCCAGACCGCAGCGTCCTCTCAGCTCAGTCAACTCTACAGCTAAATACACTTGTTTTTCGGCCCACATGTTCAGTTTCATAATATTCTTTTCACAAGTGAAAGTGATCAGAAGCATCTAGGAGTCACTGGAGAGCTTTGTGAAATCTCAGAGCAAATATTTGAATGATGTCTGAAAGCTTTCCTGACAGTACTTCAGTCATACACACCCACAGTCTCCTTACACACAACAAGACGGAGCGACAGTCAGTTACCCTTTAACTCCAAGTGCTTCATCAGTCCCCTAGCCCATCCGACAGTGAATTAACCTTATCTGCCTGCAGATAAAGAGGTGTGAGTCCAAGTTTAATGCCTGGTCCCAGTCAGAGCTATTACAAGAAAATATTTCCTGACTTTGCACGCAGCATGATACTGGCTAATCAGGTCCTGAAAAATGCAATAAAAAAGGGATTATGATGCAGTTTTTTTTATTTTCAGAAGTGCTTACTCCATGTTTTAATCATTCCCTCTATTAATATGTGGCTGTGTTGTGTTTGGGGACTTGAAGGGGCTATGAGATGTTTAAATGCTTAAACCTCAGCATGGGATTTTGGATGGCAAACTTCCAAGTCTCAACTGATTTGTGCAGCGTTTCATGAGTCAGTGGATTCGGAGAAAATTAAATTCCCCCATGTGTGTAACATTAACAGATGCTTTAATTTGGTTGAATGTGATGTTCATTTTGTTGAGCTCCAAAGAGAGCTTGTGGAAGCTGTTAGGTCTCACGTGTGCTGCATTAATCAGAATCACAGTCTTGTACCAGAGATGAGAGATAACTGAAGGGTTTTTCTGCGGCTCGTGTTGAACAAAACCCTTACTTATGAGTCGACCAAATGTTCATGGTAATGTAAGGACATTTGTGTTTGGCAGTCACTGTGATGGTTACGATTGTGAATACGAAGACAATGGTGGCAGAAAACATGCCTGATAATGCCAACCTCTATCTCCAAACTGAGTTAATTCTCTCTGTGAAACCAATTGCCTGTTGAGACAATTCAAGTTGAGACATGAAGTGTGCTCACTAAACCAAGATAATCACCATACCCTAGAGGCAACGGCACTAGCTCTGTGTCTGCTGTGATTGACCAGACACAAGGGCTGGCAACTTCGGGCTGTCACTGATGCATCTGTTCCTGCAACCAAGCTAAAACCAACTTTTGTCATTGCCTGGGGGGCATGTGCTCAATCGAGACAAATCATAGGCTACAGACTGAAAGGGTCTCAGAGGATTTCCCCTGTTAGCCTGAAGACAGCCTAAAGACATACAGTTAGCAGCCTGAATCCTACTTGCTCTATCTTTTCAGCAGAATGGCCGGGTGTGTGTACAACCATTAATAATCTGACTGCACAGTAGGATTTTAGACAACTCGGATGGAAAGAGTCTGCCAGACCAACAAACATCACCATACTGAATAAAGACTGAATCTAGATTTTGTGTCTTTAGCAAGCAGAAGACCTTTTATTTTTCTGCTTTTGCACTGTTTTGATACAAAGTCAACGGTGACTTCGCCTTCAATCAGATAGAAAACCATGAGCAGCGTATCACATAAACGTCTATCATAACCAAATCATGATGAAATTAATTCTTAGAGGAATTTCAGATCAACTAAAGCATTTTTTGGAACAAAATAACATAGTTTTATATACAATTGGACTCATTGGTTTATACCCTGGCAGAATTTATGATTTCTTGGCTATTTTTCAGGAAATATGAATGATAGCACAAAAGCTTTTCTTTCACTCATGGTTAGTGGTTGGGTGAAGCTGTTCATTAACAAACAACTGTGTTTACTCTTTTTAAAGCATAATGACAACAGAAACTACCAAAATGATCCTGATCAGGAGTTTGGAGGTGGATCATTGATGAACTTTGAACGTGTGAGCCATAAAGGCACAAGGTATTTTAAATTGTCGTCGTATTAAACAAAACAACAGAATATACCATCAAATGATACAATGTGAAATATGATCATTTGAGACAATCATTTTGATGGATTTTTTTCAAACTTTTACATTTACACGTTTTGCCCATGGCATGGATGACCAGGCCTGTACCTGTGCGAGAAGAAAAAAAGCCCGCCTTCTATATCTCATCCTAACTTGAGAGGAGCTGGATTAAGTTCAGGATTACCATTATTAGGCCTGTCGCAATAATCAATAAGTCAGTTGATTGCACAATAATTGAAAATGAGCTAGATAAGTTTGCCAGGCTCAATAAGTTTTTTATTCACCAAAGACACTGGATAATGAGTTAACTTTGCTGTGTCACTGTGTTTTTTAAAATCAGCAACAGAGTCTATTTTATATTTTGCTTTTAGTTGTGTGTGGTTTTTATTCAAGTTCATTTTTTGTTTACAAAGGTCCAAACTGGATTGGCAGTTTTGCCTGTTAAATATATTAATGTCTGAACCGAATGTTTCATATAGATTAAAGTACAGTTTTATTAACAGAGACTTTATTGCTTTATTTATTCTTTCAATTTTGTGTGGTTTTTATTCAATTCCATTTTTGTTTACATAGACTGACAGTCCATATTATTAATTGTTCAATGTCTATTTTCACAATATAAGGTTATTTATCTTTAAAAGGGTGGACTTGCACTATTATACCATTATTATACCATTATTATTATTATTATTATTATTATTATTATTATTATTATTATTATTATGTTAGTTGAAAATGGTATCAAAGCGGCAATATTATCATTTATCGCAATAATTTCTGGGACAATTTATCATCCAGCAGAATTTGTTCTTGTGACAGGTCTAACCATTATAGCACTTTTTGACATTAGGCTTAGATAACTATGGGCATATATTATATGGTCTATTGATTCAATATTTTTTACAATATGATATGATACCACACGAAATGATACAAAATGGTTTTATTCTCCATGATACGTTGCAAAACATAAAAACTCCACATTAGCACACATAAGCACTTTTCAATGACAAAAAAACAAAGCAAGCAACATGTATATTTCTTATTATCAATATTTACAGATAAGTCCGTGAGATAGGGGCATCATCTAGTTACTTCTCAACCCTGAAAGCAAGTATGGCACACTTCAGCTCACATTGGAGAATTTGATACTAATGGTGACTTATTTGTGTACATGGAAAAGTGCATTGATATACACATTACAGCTCTGCTCAAAAATGCTCTGTTCCATGAAGCGCTCTGTTGATTTCCTTTCTCTTTGTTATGTAAGTAAGGTGGCCATTATCTGCACACCTAACAATTACATGAGGATGAAAATGGTTTTTGTCCCTGCTGACAGTGTTTTCAATTAAAGTAAAAAGCCCAGTGTAGTGGTCTCTGATGTGGCACAGTAAGTTCTCCCTTTTAAAACTTAAGGTCAGAATAAAATTTGAGGAGTCCTAATTATTTTTTACTTAATTGTCTCCACTGATCATCCTCCTCCTCCACAACCTCCTCCTCATCCTGCTGCTCCTTTTCACACAAATATTCTTCTTATTTGTGCCTTACATTAGGGATGTTTAATGATCAGTTTGCTGAAGAGAACCACCTACTCACCGTTACTCACAGTCAAGTAATTGATTACTAATTGCAATGCTGTTATGTGGCCCTATTGTGTAAGATGCTATGCCTCTCTAAATTGTTTATTCTTCGTCACACACTTTTTCTTTGCAACGATTTGAACAATTTTAAGGTTTATAATCATTACAAGTGTAAAGCTTGTGGGGGCTTATGTGTGTTTATGGTAAGTGTGTCTGTGTGTGTTTTTGCAGCAGGTGGGCACAGTTGCATGATGGAGCAGTGTGGAAATGAATGAGGCCCTGATAAGCACCAGTTTGTACCTGAAGTGACAACCCACAAATAGATGAGCCATTTTACATTCTCACAGCTGCACAGGAGCAGGCAGGCCGTGACGAAAGAAAAGACAAAGTGAAAGAGAGGACGGGGAAGAATTTGAGAATGGATGGGCTGACAGAATATGGTAAGAAAGAAAAGGAATCGTTCAACAAAACATGAAAGAATTAGAATAAAGTGAGTACAGGAGGTAATCAGATCTGTTTCAGATGGATACCAGTGTTTCAAGTGGTAAAATAACGTCATGCTCATGTTTCCAGACAACAGAGAGACATCTAAGGGCCCTAAAACACTCAGCAGCTATACAGGGGCCCCTCACAAGATGACTACTCCCCTCTGTTGCTGTGGCATCTGAGCGATCTCTTCATTTATTCATAGCTGAGCACTGATCTAAATTAGCCCTCGTTAGCCTCCCGCTGTTTACTTTTCTTTATTTGCTATCATTAACCCTCCTCCTTCCAAACTGCAGCCTCACTCTGTGTGTGTGTGTGTGTGTGAGTAAGTGTGTGTGTGTGTGTGTGAGTAAGTGTGTGTGTGATTGGAGGTTGAGGGGTTTGGGGTGGGCATCATAACAGCCTCGCTTAGCAACCTGCCCCTAGTGAGATGCTCAAAGAGTCTGGACCACTGGGGGGATCACACACACTGAGTCTCCCACCCTGAAGCCCCTCAGAGAAACTGTGACTCAGGTGCTTTTACCAATGACGTTTCACCTGCCAGATGCTCATCAGGGCCGGGCAGCTGAAAGAGCTGCAGGAACAAGTCCTTCTCAACACCCTGATTTTCACTCTGCTTTCAACAGCAGCTGAAACACAACAAGGCCCCGTGACAGCTTATGAGAGGATACAAGGTGCAGACTGATAAACCAATGAGAAGAAGAAAAGGGACATAATTGCTTCCTCTTCATCATCTTGGACATTAATTTCATCATTGCTGCCAGATGAGGGATGTTTTGCACAAAGGTGTAACACAGGAAGAAACCCTCTTTTCCTTCTACTTGTTTTTTCACATTTTAGGTCCAAACAAAGGCAAATTTTACTATCGAGGATGCTGAAACAACTAGTGAATCTAACCAGAAAGTGACACAATTGTTTTAATCATTTCGAGTGAAAGATTTTTAAATTTCTTGCTGGTTTTAACTTGATGTGAGGCGATGACAGCCCTGAATCTGGATCTTCACCCTTGGCCTGTCGTTTCTCTTGGACCGACAGATGCGCTTTAGTCGTGACTGACAGTGTCACATATACCAGCGCACACACACACAAACACACACACACACAGGCTACGTCATGGCCTGTCCTCCAACACGCCTTCGCTAACACAGGGACGACTTGACCACCTGTGGCTTTTGACTCCTGGAGCCAGCCATCTTCTCTGAGGCACCATTTCTCTCTCCTTCCATTCATCTGGATTTTTTTCCTCTGTCCTCTTCTGGCTTTGTGTTGCAGTTTGTGTACCCCCTTGTGTCAAGATTATCTTAAGGACAGAGGAACCTTGAGGATCCAGAGGTTGAAAACTCAAGAAAGCGGTTACCAGACCCACAGTGAGGTAAGACATCGGCCATTTTGAATTAGATTGCTCTCCTGGGGAGAAATACGGGGACAGGTGCATTAAAGAGGGACAAAGAGGCCAAAGGTCTCTTGCAGTCAAGGTTGAAGAAAAAGTAGTGGAAATGAGGACAAAGTGATTTGGCATTCAGAAGTGTTTCTTTTGGGATCACACTTGTCTGGAGTTTGGTCCTGTGTAAAATTTTTATTGGATGATGATAAAAAAAATACATTATATAAGCCATAGTAACAGATCAGTACCGAGAACTGGTCGGCTGTTAAATAAATGATTGTCTTCTCCCCATATTTCCTCTCTTGTGAGCTTTGCATCTCCATCTGTTGGCTGTTGGACACAGAAGCAACCATATGCTCTCTATGTATAAATCATAGACAATAGCCTGCTGCCTGCGACACTGATAAAACATGGATTTAGCACATTGCTGCAGAGCAAGCCTTTGAGGGCTTCTGTGTCGCCAAAAAGATGGATCATCCTTTGAATGTGTCTGTCCTCACACATTTGAGTTTGTTTTTGAATTTGGACAGTAGATAAATGTAGTAATGTGTGTTGCTCAAAAATTTCCTCAAAGCTCAAAGTATTTATAACAAGATGACAAAATTAGAACATTTTTTCAGTGTCTGTGAATGTAAATGCAGGAATAGTTTGGAAGAGTTGGAAGATTTTTTTAATGACAAGAGTAGTTTTCTGTCAACAGAGTCTTTGGTTGTGTTTTGATGTGTGTGAATACGATCAGCATCTTGTCCTCGAGCTTGTCCACGGTTGTCGTTCACACACATATATGCGGCTCCTCATTAGTGTATGCGTGGCTTTGACAGAGAGGCAGCACAAGTGACTCATTAAAACCCACACACACAAATGCAAAAATTACAAATGCATGGTTTCATGAGCATATTGTGAATATCATGTGTTTGCTGGCTGTCATTTTGACTGTTGTCAAACAGTTCGTGAGATGCGTAGGAGTTTCAGCAGCATTCTGGACAGTTTTGGTAACACTTCTCCACAGGAGGCTGCGTTTGCTTTTGGCTCATCTCGACGAGCCTGACAGCTTGCAGAGATTTTCCCAGCTGAAACACATGCAGATGCAGAAGAGCCGACACAACGGAAGACGAGAGAATGGATCTAATCTTGTCTCCTGTCTTTTTTTGGTAGATTTTGTTGTTTTTTTCACATCTGTTGAAGGCTGGTCACAAACAACAAACACAGAACACAATGTAGCTGTAGTGATGTGTTTTTAGCTCCCTGTTACCATTGGCCAGAGTGTTATCTGTCAATATGTCGTGATGCACAAACTCGAAAAGTTTGTAAATTCTGGCAAACACAAACACACATATTGTCTGTGGATGCTGTTTGTGAATTATTGATGCCATCAGCCTGCTTAAAAATGCATCCCCAACCTTTCTGTCGCACACAGAGAGGAAGCAGTAATTAGTGCTCAGATATGAGGGGAGAGAGGCTAATTATCAGCAAGGTAAACACAGCAGCCCCTGCCCTGTTTTGGGAATGAACCCTTTTTCATTACCTGAATCTGCACAAATGTAATGCCTGCCGGCAACATTGTTCAATTTTCCCATTTGTTGGTTTCATGATCCCTCTGGTTTGGCTGTAAAGCAATGATGAGCTGTGAGAGCTGAGGAAGGTAAAAAAAAAAAAAAGAAAAAGAGAAGCATACATTTATTTCTCCTGTATAGATGTACATGAACAGTGGAAAAAAACCATTGTGCTTGTATGTGCTCATGAAAATTGCGAGTGAGAGGAAAGCTGCTTATAAAAGATCATTTCATGTTTGAGGAGCAGACCATCATGAATTCATTACAGCAATTTCTCACATTGATTTGCTTGATTACAGCAAGGTGGCGTTTTGCCAGACTCTCCACATGAAAGTCAGGGCTAAAAGAATAAAGTGTAAAGGAATGGATGAAAAGAGAAAGGGAACAGTCGCAGATGTGAGGAGTAAGTGAAGAAAAACAAGAGGCTTGACTTGAGCAGGTCTGTGCTATAACAAAACCTGACAGGCTTTTTTTTTTTTAGGTGAAAACTTGTGAAGAAACAGAGGAGAAAGGTGTGAGGTGAAACTGGATTAGACTCCTAAAACTTGTCTTATTTGATCAACTGAATATTTAGTCAGGGAATAGATCTCCAGGATGCAGACTATTGGGAGATTTCATCATTTATTTTATTTTGAACCTTGTCACTAACATTATAATAACACGTCAATTAACCACGCTCTTCCTCTTTTTCCTTTTTTTCGTGAACACTGACAAATAAATAGTCCTCCCTGAGAATACTCTGCTGCTATGCACGAAGTACAGTCACTGTGCTAATAAGGAGACGGATGACAGAGCAACGGTAATCAGATCACCAGCTCTACAGATATGAATAAAAATGACCATTTAAATCGAATTGGGAAAAGTTAAATCAAATAAAGAGGGAGTAAAACTGTGCATATCAAAGACCTTGGCACTGTCTTCTTACCACTGTGGCTGTGATTTTTTTTCTTTTTTTTTTAAATATGAAATGTTTGTCTCATTTTGACCAATCTGACACCACCTTGTTACACTTCCTTTATTGATGTTAATTTGCCAAGTATTGACAAACCTTAGTTAACTTTCAGTTACTTGAGAATAGAAGATAATTACAGTACTTGAACCAAAAAGTACATCACTGGGTATGAAGACAAAGAATATCGACTTTTGATTCTGTCAGTCTGGAAATTTGGGTTGAATTGATTTTGGTGGCCCCTATGAATGAAGCAAGTTTCTCTTCCTATGGCTGTCACACACCACACGATTCTTCAAATCTTCACAGATTTACAGACAGATTGCACACAATCTCTCTCTTCTTAACTTGTAGTGAGTGGTGTTCCCCTTGGAGCACACCACACACTGACTGATTTTTCTGCTGAAAATCAGGTTCTTCATACTCAACATTCAAAATCTTGGGTAGTAAAACATGACTTTAGTGTAAACAAAAGTGACGGTAGCTTGTGCAACTGAACAAGACATATATTAAGCAGTTGGTTTAAACAATTGATGGTTAAAGATGACAGTTGTGATTATGCTCCATGGCTGTTAGTGATTACTCATCGGGTTCATCCCATGCAGTAGTAATTTTGGTCCAACTCTTCTCTTTGTCCGTCCTGTTATAGTAAGTTTTGGACAAAACGCAATATAAACATGCTGTTGCCAAAGTGTCCCTAAAACTTTCATTTTCATTGTCTCCACGTGTTTTATTTGGTTTTAATTCTTCTTTTGTCAATCAGCTGAGCCAGCGCACCTCTTGATTGGCTCTTGTTCAGGGACACATGACATTACACACTGCATTACCGGCTCCTCTCAGGGCACACCACACACTACAGGATTTCTTATTGCAAATATCAAACATGTTTATTATTACTACGATCCTATGGAAAGCCAAATGAGCATTTATTAAATATCCTTGATATCAAACCTAACTTTCCTGTATAAGTGTGCTCTATAGCTGCTCTAGTTTACTAGTAAAATGCAGAAAGATTTCCTTGTAAACTTGTAGAAGGCAAACAGTCCTACATATTAACTCGTTAAGTGCCAAATATCTACTACTTTACTAGTTTACTAGTGTGATGTGTTTGGCTCTTAATAGTTAACTACTTGACTGGTGTGACCAGTGCGACTGGTGCAAATTGTGCTTCTAGTGTGACTAGTGCAACTAGTGTCACTAGTGCAACAAATATGATAGTGCAACTCATGTGACTAGTGCGACAAACCTCACTACTAAACAAGTCAAGTGAGGAACCGCATTACTTGTGATACTAGTGGATATTTGGGTATTATGAGTTACTAGTAAATATTTTGAGCCATACTAGTTTACAAGTAAACTTACAAAGAATCAAACTATTTTAACTAGCAGATGTTTTGCTCTTCCTGGTTACCTAGGTATCATTGTTATCTTTACTAGTTAACTAGTCAGAGCAAAACACATCACACTAGTAAACAGTACATATTTTGCACTTAACAAGTTAATATGTAGGGCTCTTTGCCATCTACGAGATTACTAGGAAATCTTTCTGCATTTTACTAGTGAACTAGTGCAGCCACAGAGTGCGCCAGTACAGGAAACTTAGGTTTGATATCAAGGATATCCATTAAATGCTCATTTGGCTTTCCGTATGATCCCTCATTCTGGACAAAATTGTTCCAAAAACACCCCACACTACAGGAAAATCAGACGCGATGTAATTTGCAGACACCCAACAATTAAGGCTTTGCTGGCTTTGATTGTAAGAGGCAAATGGGGGGAAAAAAATCAGCCCGATAATCATGTAGTGCGTGTCTACCTGTAGCTACTCATGTCCTCCTCAATTTCATCCTGCTTTCTATAAACACTCACATGTATCACAGCAAAACTTCTCTTCGAGACAAAAGGACAACTCGAACTGATTTGAGAGTAACAGTGTCCTTTACTTCTGTAGCTCTTAAAGAGGCATTAATGTGACTGTTTCATCATCAAAACTTTCTCTCTGTATGAGCAGATGTTCATGATGACTAGTTGCTTTCTGCTGTTTTTGTGTGAGTTATATTTTTGAATGTATGCATGTTACATGCAAACCAACCAGACCTCACCAAATTACTCAATAATATGCAATAGCTTCATATGCAAGGAAGTGTCATGCCTGTTTTGCTTGTATTATTGCTAAATTTGAACAGTCATAGTGTTGTGATCATGTTATAATTATGGGCTTTGGAGACCATTTCAGCTTCATGTAAATTAAATATAAAGACCAATCCTTATAAGCAGTGGTCAGTTTTCAATGCATTGCATCATGCTTGCATAATAACTGTTGTGGATTCAACAGATCCTCTGATAAAGGAAAATGCAAAACAGCAATGATCTAGAATAAAAAACATCATGGCTTGTTACACATTGCATGTTAGTAAAGCTCAACTAAGTTACAAATACAGTTAAAAAAACTAGCCATGATATCAGCTTTATTTTGAAGTTAAAGGTGATGAGAAAATCATTTGTAATTAAAAGACTTGCTGATGAGAAGTGATGAGAGCCAAATGAAGCACAGATATTGTCTTACCTTTTATGTTTTTCTCTGTAATATTTTCCACCAGAAAACGATGACGAGGAAATCTCACACAAGACGAGTTCTGACCCCGCTCTGCACAGAGATCAAGGTAGGAAAAGCACTTTCTGGTTCTTCAATAGCTGCAACTAAACTGACAGACTTAACAACACCCAGCATTTGAGTTTGGGTGAATTCAAATTGGGAATTAATTAATGGAAGATGATTTATATTTAGACTCAGTAATCCTAAACAGTTCAGTTGGGATCAGAGAGGGTTTAAAAGCTCATCTGCAAATTCATCTGGACATCTGTTTCTACTGCTGCTAATTTATCTTTCAAGGATGCTCAGTTAGAAGTTAATAATAATAATAACTAATGACAGAAGTTTCACCGTGAACAAACAAAAAGGTTTCCTCAAATATAGATGAGAAGTTGTGTCTTTTCACATGGGTTGCCCTGCCTCTTTTCCGCTTGCAATTGATGCAGAGAAGATTCAATCATTTCAAAGCTCAGATATAAAAAGGAACCTCTACCCTCACATACAGAAGTTAAACACATTGTTGTTGTTAGAAAAAATCCAAACAATGCCCCAGAACTCCATTTTCACCTCTTTAAATATAGTTTAAAAAAAAAGAGGTCTCCATATTGTGGCTATACACAGCACTGCAGCGTTATTCAGTTTTCTTTGACAGGGCTTGTATGAAAGAGATTCATTGATCATCAGTTACTTCCAGTTCTAGAAAAAGTCAAGCCTGATAAAATGTGTTGGTATTATGGAGATCTGAGACTGAATTTGTCAATCAGTTATCGAAGTATTTTGTTTTTCCTTCCTGGCTAATGGCCTCTCATTTTGTAGAGGTATGTTTTCTTTCCTGTCTATCCTTCTGCAACTTTTCTTTCTTTTTGAGTCTGAACTTGACGCTCCACACAGCCCTGGAGATGATGTAACTAATTAGGCAACCCTTGAAAAGCATCCCTACTAAGAGCGATTGTTATTGTTTTCTGAAATGGCTCTTTTTCCGTGTTGCTGATCCTTTTTTTTCTGTCAAATCCCCCCAGTCCTGTGTATCAGACAGTGTGATTGCCTGAAACCTGTGTGAGTTTTTGGGGGCACATAAGGAGATCAGTAATTTTTCCTGTAGAACTGTGCATATTTTTCTGTTTGTGAGTGTGGGTATTTGTGAGAGATGGACTTTTCATTGTAGGCGGGGGGTGGTTCATGGTTGTGATGGTGTAGAATATTCAACCTTAGAGTCACAGGAGAATTTTAATGAAGCATTGATGATGCAACATCTAAGTTTTCAGATTAGTAACCATGGCAACCATGCAACCTGTGTAGGTGGATGTTTGATGTTAAAGAAAGGAGGTGGTGCTGGGAGTCAGGAGGAAGGAAAATAGTTCACTAAGGCAGTTCAAAACTTTTAAAGCACACTGTTTCAGACTTCTTTAATGATATTTAAGCAAAACCTCAAACTCTTTCCTCATCCCCTGATACTCAGAGGTCATTTTTTCTTACTCATTATCACAAGGCTTCACAACCCTCAGACGTGTAAGTTTTAAACATATCCTTTGTATCTAGGTGTAATTTTTAATGTCAAGGGCTATAAAGTTAGCCTGAAATAAAAGAATAAAACTTGTTTGTCTCCATACCTTTCTCTCCAAAATAAAAATAAATAAATAGATAAATTAATAACACTTTACTTGATGCCTATGTTTATACCACATTATAAATACATTTATAATGTATTATAATGGTATTATAGCACTGTATAACTACAGTTATAAACACTCATAAGTTTCTATAATGCTTTATAACAATAATCATAACACATAGCAACTCACTGACAATGTCCACATAGATAATGCATTATACAGATATTTATCATATTCTTATAAACATGTATAACTATTATTATAAACACACATAAATTACCATAACTCTTTATAACAATTAGCATAGCATATTATATAACATTTTATAATGGCTTACAAGCTGGTTGTTGGTCCCTTTAGGATCAAAGAGTCTTATAATTATCATAGTTGCCATATACGTTTTTTGAAGGAGTCACAATACCAATAACAAATAAGTTTTGCTGTTATCTGTTGTTCTTGCATGGATATAAAGATGTGTATTTTTCTGTTTTGTTTGTTTTTTAATGTCATTTGTTTATCAGTGTAGCCACTCATTGTGAATGTGGTCATTAAAAGTTTTTAGAAGGAGTGTGTGAATGTGTTATGGTAATTTATGCATGTTTATAATACTAGTTAAACATGTTTAAAAGAATATGATAAATATCTGTATAATGCATTATCTATGTGGGCATTGTCAGTGAGTTGCTAACAGTTATGACATATTATGATACCTGACCTTATAAGTGATGAGTAAATGCTTCATAGTGTGTTATGATTATTGTTATAAAGCATTGTAGTAACTTATTAATGTTTATATATGTAGTTATACAGTGCTATAATATCATTATAAGACATTATAAATGTATTTATAATGGGGTATAAACATGGGCGTCAAGTAAAGTGTTACCGTATTTTGCATTTAAATTCTGTAAATACTTTGTCAAACTACCAAATAACAGTGATCAAAACTCTAGAAAAGTTGCCTTGGCTACTGTATGGTTTCAAACTCTGCAGTTTTATAGATTGATCATTTTCATTGTCACAGTGAAGCTGCAGCAGCCATTAACTGTAAGGTAATGATGCTGAAAAATCGTTTGCTACTTAATGATAGTATGACTAACACCTGTAAGGCAGGGGTCGAGCAAATAATATTGATGAACCAGTTCCACAAAACTGTAAATTTTCCCTCCTCCTCATCGATGAGCCCAACATGTTCAGGTGCTGTATCTTTGAGGTTGTATCGCTGTACCATTCCAGGTTGATTTTGAAATGAACAAGCTGTGTTCTTTTACTTATCATGAAACACTCCCAAACCTTGAACATTTTCAGACTAACAGTTCTCTCCCGTAGTCCGGTGATTTATTCAGTCCATTCACCAGTCAAGTAGATGGCAGTAATGCACCTACATCTAGCTGCCAACCACCAAATAATTCAACTAACAGAGGGGAAAGACAAATGACATGAAGACAAGGTGGTACAATAATCGCATCAACACTTTTATCAATCCATTTTTATTGATTTTTTTGAGGCATTGTTGCAGCTCGAGTAATTTCTAACTCAGATTAGAGTAGTTTGCATTTTCACGTAGCTTGTATGATGAAATATGTTGTAAGTAGTAAAATTTTAATCATTGTCAGCGATTCAGAAAAGAAGTAAAGTTATCTTTGAAGTCACAGTGATGTTGCTTCATGTTTGATCAAAAGTTAAGATCATCTTAGTGCTTACTTCTACATTCTCTCTCCTTTCTCTCATCCCACTCACTTACTCACTCTTTGTAGTCACATCCTTCAGGGAAAACCTATCTTGCTTTCTTATCCCCACTGTCCCTCCATGTACATGGTGGTACGGTCTCTCTCCATCTTTTTCATACACACACTCGCATCCAAAAATACAACCATGCAGTTCTCCCTTGGTGTAAGTGGTTGCTGAGAGGGATGACAACAGTGTCCCTGGAGTTCAGACTCTGTCACCTCTCCATATGATGCAGCTCTTACTCTTCAATGCCATGCTGGCCTTTGGCTTTCTTTCTCTCTTATTCCCTTTCTTTTGATTCCTTTCCCCCTCCAAGTTTAGTTCAGAAGCATTAGCTTTTCCTAAACATGAACAAATCTATCAGATTCTCACTTTGTCAACTCCACATCTCCAGAGCTCAGCACATCTTTTTCTGTGCTGCAGACAGTGTGAGAAGTGTGAGGAAGAAAAGCAGACGCAGCAGTGAATTGAAACAGTGAAAAAGCACTGTAGCTATTATTCTTCATTTGTAACTGAGAACTTGTGGCTCAGGTGGTTGAACTTTCAAGCTATGAACCATGTACTTCAAAAGGAGGCAGGAAGAAGCACAAAAATGTTGCAGAAGAAGGTGAGAATGTACAAAGGAGCTGTGAAGCAAAAGAAGGAAAAGAGGGAGGAGATGGGTGTTTGATGGCTCCTGGTATTCCAGCACTGAGCAGGTTGCCTGTTTCAGAGCCTCTCTCAGCTTAAAGCAGTGTTACACAATGTTCAACAGATATCCTTAACCCCAGTGACTGTTCCTTTTCTCTTAATTATCACAGTCTGGTAGCCTCTTCTTTCTTTTTTACCTCTTCTGCGGTCAGTCAGTCTTTTCAATTCTTTCTCGGCTCACTTTATTTGCTGCTCATTTTTATTTCACCCAGATATCAATGTCTTACCCTCTATCCTTCTCCTCCTTCTCTCCCTCTCTCTCTCACTCACTCTCCTTCTCATGCCTTGTTTCCCTATTTCTATCTCGCTCTCTCTCATTCTCTCTCTCTCTCTCTCTCTTCTGCTCTCTCGCTCTCTGTGAGGAGGGAGAGGAGCATCAACGGCCGAGCCACAGTAACAGCACATGCAACAGGGTGCAGACAGCACCTTCTGTTTCGCTGCTTCTCCTCTCTGACTCTCATCCCTCCCAGAGGACAGCTGCAGGGGGAGAAAAGAAGAGGAGTGCACTTCAACAGGTGGAGATCCCTCCATCAAAATATCTGAGGAAGAAAAAGGAAAAAGTGACAGGAAGCAAGGAGGAGAACATTTCTTTCGCACTCTCTCAAAGAGGCAAAGAAAACTTGTAGAAAGAGAAAAGAAGAGACTATACAAACCAGGAAGTTCAGTTGGAGTTGAGAAGAAGTAAAGATGCCACCTGTGGCACGAGTTTGATCCAGACCAGCCTCCGTGACTCAGCGTTAGTAAACTGCTCTTCACACCTCTGCCATCAATTTTTCGACACCAATGGCTTCCAAGAAAAAGTGGACTGAGCGGAGGGAGTTGCGAAGAGACAGGCCGTTCTCCACCCGCGATGATGCATCTGTTGCGTCTGGGACATCTGGACCGGGGCGTCCAACCACCAGGGGGCGTTTTTCAGAGTCGTGGAAGAGGCTCAGCTCCAGAGGGGGGTCCACTAAGAGAGGGGGGCTCAACTCTCAGCAGCCACCGGTAAGATTTGTGGAGGATACACAGGCCCCCTCTACATGTCTCCCTAAAGATCAATCAATGGGCTGGGTGCTGGGGGTGAAATGGGACAGGAAAGGATGCTGTCATGTAGCACCTTGCCTAGTTGAGTGAAAGGCAGCAGTGAGGGGTCAGGTGCTCAAGGAGGCAGAGAGATTTGGAAAGACTTTTATTTTGGCTTTTTAACCAGGTTAGTTAGATACATCCAGTTGTGTGTCTGTCTTCCACTTCAGCATCATATAAAGCCAAAGCAAGATGTGTGCATTTGTTTTAAGCTTTACACATTTTTCCATCACTTGTTACCATGGAAACCAGATACTACAGTTGAACAGATTGCTATATTTATTTGGGGTTTTTATTTACTCGGTATTCTTGAATTCACAGCATAAACCTACAATCGTTTTCTAACTCTTAATATGGTGATACATGCTGATACGAGGAAACAAAAACCTCCGCATCTTGTGGATGTTTTCATGGGAAAGGAGTCAGAACTGAAGCATGCATTAGTGATCCAATCTCTGAAATAACTGAACCACATTTTTGAGCCAAAGATGTGGTGACCCTGAAGAGATATATGTTAGGTTTTTAAGGTAGAATTCTTTTGAAAGGCAACTTTGAGTGCTTGACTCTTTGATCCACTGCATTAAGAACATTTCTGTAGTGGCTCAGATTTTCTTGTCTTTGCAGATACTGTATGAGCTGAACTCTGTTATCATTAAATTCATAGATTCATAGTATGACATAACAACAGGGGTCATACCTGCCTTTTTAGTGACAAGTGGAAAAAATTCAGAGAAGTTCACACAGGTTTATGTAGACTTTTAAACTTGAGATTGCACTTGCAAAACTTAATGATACCCCTTATTCAAAAGAACACCTGTCAATGTTTAGCCAATTTGAGAAATAGAAAGCAACTGAAAGTCAATCTGAAGGAAGTTTCAGTGACTATTTCAGTATCTGTTTGCATTCATAATCTCAAACTCCCTCGTCAGTTACTCATCTCTTCTTTTATTTCATTAAGGTTTTTGCTTCTGTTTTTGCTGGACTCCAGCTTCAAAGTATGCTCCTACGCTGGAATGTTCTTAGTACTTCAACACAGATCTAGACCCTGTGTTTTTTGGCAGCATCTATCAGGCTAGTGGGAAATAAATCTCTCTAGTCAATGTGGCGATAAATAATCTGGGTCTGTTGTATCTGGGGTCTCATCTGCTCTATTTTTGAAATGTAGAGCTTCATCAATGTTTATAGATCAAGGTCACAATAACCAAAGCTGGCTGCTAGCTGGTGCTCGTGGACTATCACACATAGGCGATCTGTGGGCCGATAATTGGCAGAGATATCTGGGCTGGGGGATGAGTGGGAGTCAGAGATATGCACGGTTGGAGATCTGAGATCCATTCCAGGTTATTCTGTCACGTTCTAGTGACCAGCGCTGTATTGTATTGCACCGATATTCTGATGTATAAAGTTTTAATTTTGGCAGTCCCTACTATATGTTGTACTGTAGTGAACTATCAGCCAGTACCATCAAAGATGTGATCAGTGGTTGCATGGAAATGTAAGAATGAATAGGTTTAAAGCTGAATGAACATTTTATCACTGTTAAATGTGTGTATTAGTTTCTTCATGTATAGCAGGGCTTAAGCTTTTGTGGCTGTTGGTACAAAGAGAAGCTTAGCTGAATCCTCTGGGGTTTGTGTTGCTTGGATATGAACCACAGTGATACTACCACAACATCTCTGCCTTTCTCATATCATTAGACACTTTGGATCATTACTCATTTCTAATGGCCAGGTGTTTGTGTCTGTTTGTCACTGAAAGTGTGAAAAGCTCTAAATATGACTGACTGACTGAAGAAAGGCAAAAACAATTTGAGGATGGAAAATTCTGTGGAGAAAGTGAGATAGAAAAATGATTTTGCAGGTGTTTCCAGAAATACTCCAACACAAGAGAGAGAAGAGGAGAATAAGAGATAGGGAGAGGGAGAGAAAAGAGCTTAGAGAAAACTTAATACTTCGGCTTTAAGTTTGAATCCGGTGGAAAAGTCTGAGTGTTTCCTAGGAGGTGAGAATCTGTGTTTCCTAGAGAACAAAAAATGATATTTCAGGAAGGCTAACTAGAAACAAAAATATGACATTCCTCATTAGTGTCATGTGAATTTGCTGTGACCTGTCACAGGACTGTGAACCTGTACAATGGGGGTTACAAACAACCTCACACTTAGGATGCAGTCCAGGGCAGTGGGTGTCTCAGCTCAAGACATGTCACAGCAACATTATATGACACTTCAGGAGTAGTGTGCAGCAGGTCAGTAGTAGGAACATGTCATGGTCATGACACTCATAACACCAGTATGACCATAAGAATACACGCTCTACATTCTAATCACACACAGTGCGATATTTCTTTAATAAAAGTGTGTCAGAATACCACATATAATTTTTTGCAGTAGATTTTGTTTGCTCTACATCAGTGTTTATCAACCCTACCGAACCAAAAAGTCAAATTGTTCAAAACTACCTTTGTAAAAGAAATGATCTAAGTGGTGAAAAGTAGCGGCAAGAAGTTGCAATAAAATATGTTTATGGTTGCAATCCTGGTCAAAAAGCACTAAAAATCAGGAAGGAATTTTGATTGAAAACTTGGAACATAGTCATAAAGTAGCAAAAAAATTAGTCCAAAAGTGACAAAAAAGAGTTAAAAGTGACTAAAATGAGTTAAATCACGAGTGGCAAAAATGGTATTGAGTGCATAGAAATGAGGCCTCATATTTCTTAATAAAATGTCCTCTTTCATTGATCTTATATAGAGTTGTGCAAGTCATAATCATCAACATTTCAAGGAATAAAAACTTGAAATAATTCACTCTATGAATAATGAGCTTATACAATATCTGAGTTTAACTTTCTGAAAAGATTATTTCTGAAAACATTGAATTTTTTAATGATGTTCTAGTTTTTGGGATGTACCCGTGCAAATAGCTTCTTTTGTGATTTTTCTTTGTTCTCGCCCTCATGTATGTGCTTTTCTTATCCAAAATGAGAATGAAAAAAGTGATTACCCCCTTCAATATAGCAAGTGATATCAAATTTGCCATATAAACCAAAACAGCTTTTTTTTTTTAGATCCATTTATATCAATCATTGATATTTTGTTGCTTGTGTTTGTTTACCAACACGTTGGGGAACCTTAACATACTTGACATTGAATCGGGAATGAAACGTATGGAAAAAATTGCAATCAGATTAATTTTGGAAATCATTTAGCCCTTATTTCGATGAAATAAATGCAATCATATGGATAAATAAAGTACTTACATTGTCTGTATTTAAGATCAAAACCCTTAGTGCAACCTGCAGTCCATTAGAAAGATTAGGGGTTGAATAGTGGGCATACAATACTTACTTAAAACTTTTGCTCAGCTTCAGTTTGGTGGTTAATTTGTCAGACTTTTGCACAGCTTTGCTCTGGTCACCGTGTCTTCAGCTTTTATCACCAACCTGTGAGTGATTAATGGTCACAGGGGGGGACACTCGATGTACAGATAAGTGGAGCCGTCTCCTGCTGTTGTGCAGTTATTTCATTATTCAATTCCTAAACCCCATTTTTTCTGAAAAAAACATCATTTCCAGGTGTTTTCCCGAGAAGAATAAACCCTGTCTTGTATTATCTATTTAGTGATTTCTTAATTTAGGACCATGGTACTATTATACAACAGGCTGTCTCCAAATACAGGTTTGATACATTTTGGACCCGCACATCTATTCTGTGTTGCAGGCAAAGCAGCACTCAGAGGAGAATCAGACAAATCAGTCAGGCAGACAGACTAAAAAGCTGAGCGAGTGGACCACATTTTCCACGGCAGACATATTGACAGGTCATAACAGGTAAAGCACAGATGGTTCTAATAACACTAATTTAGGCTCTGCTACATAAGTTCCAAAGGGAAACCATTTCAGTGAGCCAGCACATGTGGTATGGAGCACAGAAAATGGGAAACCTCAACAAAGTGCTGAAACTAATCATTTGTATCAATTACACTTGAAGCTTTCTGTTACAGTGATGATGATGATGATGATGATGATGATGATGTCTGCAGTGACCAAACTGTCACCATGCAACAGTTCAGTAATTCACCTATTGTTCACAAGCATTTAAATGATATTATAACAATGATGCTGTGGATGCAGATGCAGTTCCTTTTTGAAAACAGAGCTTTGCAGTCATTTTTGAGATTTTTGCACAGGTTTATTGACTCTGGTTGAGTTATAATGCAGGTAACCTTGAAGCCTGTCACTGCCACTGCTGCAGTGTCAAATTAAGTACTACTACTTTGTTTTTCTGTACTCTGTTGCGCACATTTTTTTGCAGACCGTTTTGTGGAAAAGCATGCTTCAATTTCACCAGATGACCTGTAAAAACTCTAAGTTCAGTGTAGAGCTGTATACTTGTGAATCAGATGACTCTTCATCTGATAAATTCCTCATAAATTGCAAAATGACTGTGGCAGAAATATAGGCCTTCCATTCAGATGGACATAAAATCAAATGCATGATAAAAGCCTTGATTGAGTGTTGCTAAATTCTTCCGACTCAATGTCTGTATTCCACTCCTGCCTGACCTTCTTTTCTGCTTACAAGAGTCTGTGAGTGTGCACTGCGATATAGGATTTGATTAAGTGTTTCTTCCATCTTTATTCTTGTATGAACGCAGCTGATTAGACCTACTGCAGATCACTTAGGTGTTCTTCTCAGTACAGAAACTCTAACCTCTTCCATGGAAAACAGAGAAATGCCAGACTAAACTTCAGACACAATGTCTGTTTCTTGGTTTGTTCATCACTTGACTTTGTGTTTTTAAGGAACGTGTAAACCACTTTGTTGAGAGGAGCTTTCCCTTGAGAATACAGTAATTCAAAGGAAACCGGGCCGGTCAAAACCTCACATGCTACACCCTCACACTGAAGGCTATAATGAGCCTCACCTCAGCTCACAGTGGGACCACAGTAATCTTGAAAACAGACATTGTGCAAACTGTGATCACTGTGTGCTTCAGAGCCCGACTTCAAAAGCTCCCTCAGCCATTCGCTCCTTTTCCCCAGTGGTCTTTAGTTTCTCTGATTAGACTCATTGGTTCTCACTATGTGTTTAAGAATTCTCTCAAGAAGGGAAAAGAGCAACCAATTAAAACTTACTCCATGCTGCACAGAGGCTTTAAGATTGAATCTCAGTGGCTGGTCAAAACGGGCCGTCAACTAACTTCAGAGCGGCCATAAACTGACAAATTAGAGGTCTATCAGGGCCTAAAGCATTTAATATGGGACAGAAATATAACATACTATAATTTAATGCACTATAATAGAATAGAATAGAACAGAATAGAATAGAATAGATGCACACTGAAGCTTGAATAAAAAACACTCCATTTGCATGTTCATAACTTTGCAATTTGAAGTGGTACTCATGCTCTAAAGATACTTTTGATAATTGTGGCATGATTGAGTAGTTATCTATTTTTCAAAAGAACTCATGCATCCAACAACCTATCTTAAAAACGTCAAGTGTGGTGCATTTTGTTAAGTGTCTTTTTGTCGAATGGCATTTTAAAGCTTGATAGTGTAAGAGGGACCACTTGTGAGGGTAAAACTGCAGCTCTCTTTTGCTCACTGTGAGGTTCACTTGGCTTTGTCCCCCTGTTGATGCTCCCATAGTGCCACTTTTGGGTGCAGCAGGCAGATTTGTTTCCTTCTGGTAAACTGTCTGGCAGCCACTCTGGGTGCATACTTAGTATGTTAACCCGTGACTGTTCACTCACTTCTGTCCTGCCATATGAACTTAAAACAAGCCGGCGTACCTGTGTGAGCTTTAGTCAACTGCAACTGCAATCAGCTGCTGACTGAAGGTGAAGCCTTCACACACTGATGGTTCATACATAACAGGCCCCCTGTAATGTATGAACCTCTGCTTTCTCTTTATGCTCAACACAGACATAGTTGTTCAATAAGATTTTCTTTTCTTCTTCTTTTGGAAGAGTTTGTCACCCAAATTTAATACTTTCTTCTAACTTTTTTGTACACTGAGGAAAATCGCAACTGTGTTAAAGCTTGCATGTAGATGAGCTCAAGTGTGATATTACTTCAGGAGACAGCGGCCGTAAAGAAGCAAAGAGTTTTGTCGGTTACTATGGAAACGGTGCAAGGTTCAGGGATTTTTGCTGTTAGAAAAAAGAACAGAGCATCACTTGTTAAAGGTTTTTTCTCCAAGAGTTGATAGAAAAGCCTTTGGCTTTTGCTTTCAAGTCAGCTGAATGACAAATTTACAACACATGATATTTCTGGACAAAAAAGCAAAAATTTGTTTGAACATTTTGGTGACAATGTTTATTGTGCAGAATAAAAATGATCTTTCTTTGTCTGTCTTTCTTTCTCTTATCATTTTCAGACTGCTTCTATCTTTTGCTCAACAGAAACAAGGCAAATACTCAAACAATTTCACACTAGTATCAAAAGATAATGAATCATATTGATGGAAAAACAACAACAACAACAACACACACACATACATGTGTTAAGACTTTTTGGCCAATAATGATAATGACAGTGGTATTAATAGTAATGAAGACTTTTAAAGTCAGGAGAGTGAGTCCCAGCTCTATTCAGTGTGTTTCTTTCTATGCATATACAGTATAAACTGTTTAACATGTATGAGTTACAGGACAGAGAGGTCTATTGGCCCGCTCAGTATAGATGAAAGATTGGAGAAAGGGTTGGAACAACCTTATTTCATCTTTACTAGGCAGTAGCGTTATGCCTAAGAAAGGATCAGTATTTTTATAATTTCACACAATAGACATTGATTAACAAATCTAGTGAGATCTGCAGAGAAGTAGTCTTTCTCTGAGAGAAAAAGACATCTTGTTTTGGCTCAAAGAGGCTTGAAAATATTTGAGAGGACCCAGAGAGCTGTAGCCAAGGAAAAGCTAGTCAGTGAAGGTGTTACTCTAAATAATTTAAAAAACACAAAAGGATTCAGCCACATTGGTATTGAGCAACACAAGTACAAAGAATAAACCTTCTGAAGACTATTGGAAAGTAAATCTACTCTAATTATACTTGATTAAAGCAGTTTTGTTATTGTGAAAAGATAATTGTTAAAATCTTTCAATGTAACTGTGGTTTCATTCAAGACAGCAAAGCTTGTAAGAAATACAAATCATTGCACCAAAACCGTTCCTTGTTTTCAGTTTATTTAATTGTTTTTCACTCTGGATACCTCAGAGTAAATCAAAAGCATACTTTTCTGTTTTCAGAACATTCTGTTATCAGAATCCTTATCTGTATCCATATTCAGAATCAATAATAGATTCTGCTTTTAGTGTAAATAGTATTTTCCCTGTAGTATCTCATCAGTTACAATATCCAGTTTGTGAGTGAGAAACTAAAAAAAAAGACCATAAAGCTCTGCATACCCCCCACGACTGTCTCCTCCACATACTGTGAAATGGTTGGAAAGCTCAGACTGTGCGGAGCTTTTAACCAGTTTTATGCAAATGGTGATGTGTCTCTCACCTGATCTAAAATTGAAATGGATGAGTGTTACTGTACCAATTATCCCTGCAGCCATATCACACTGAGTTCCCCACGTTGCGATTTTGGCAGCACACAGAATCTTCAAGTGTAATCTTTGCATTGACAAGATGAAAAAAGAGACCCACAGGACTCCCATTGCTGCCTGAATGCAGAAAGATGACTGCGTGTGAAGTTTCAGTTTCTCCCATGTTGCTCTACCTCTCCTGTGCTATGGTGAAGTCAAGTAGCTGGATTATGTAGCTCTAATTATGGAATAAAGCTGATGAGTCTTTAAAAAGATATACATTTTATGATTTCATGGGACTTTGATGCCCTTTTGAAATGTTTTTTTTCAAATTTGAACATGTAGTGGAAAGACAACAAATTGCTAGTCCACTCACATTTGTTGGTGACATGACAAGCCTCTGATAGTTGGTGTGAAAAAAACAGTATGTGAAAATTGAGGACTGGACAGATGGTCTTGTTGTGGCATTTGGCAAACTCCTACAAGCAAAATCATTGTGTCAATGAAGCATTGTCCTGTTCATATTTAATTTTACTGTTTCTTACTGTTTTTCCTGCTTATTTAAAATCTAGCTGACAAGTTTTGTTTGGTTTAACTTTTAATTGTTCCTTCTGAAGTGATGTCTGAACAGGATGTTGGATATTTAACAACCCAAAGTAGGAAAAGGCAACATAAGCTTGATGTCCTCTTTTTTAGCAGTAAAATTATGTACAGGGAGATTTTATGAATTCCCCAAATGTCCAGGTTTTTTTTTTTTTTTTTTTTTTTTTTTTTTTTTTTTTTTAGCTTTTTCTACAGACCATTGATATTTATAACAAGTTGCTGCACTGGGCTGCTGACATTATTCTAATGCACAAACCTCAAAGTTGTGAGAAAAGTAGGAGATGAGAAGTCAAAATTTATTTTAAAAAAAAGCCAAAAATGAGAGATACAAAGCAAAAATATTGGGTTAAAAACTCTGAGATAAGAATCAGAAAATTCAAAATTATGAAGTACATATTTTGAGATAATAAAGTGTAAATTATGAGAAAAAAGTCAAAATTTTAAGATAAAGTATAAATGTAGACCTTTCCTCCCCCTTACAAAGACAGTTTTTCATTGTTCATTTTTGTCAGACAGAAATTTTCTTTATTTTTTTTTGTATTTACATTAAAGAAAAATTTCACGTCAAACATAAAGGAGCGTTTTAAATACATGAATGGGTTATGAAGATACTTTGTCATCTGAGTATCTTTGGGTATTTTTTCAGGACCTCAAAGAGGCCGGGTAGGGAATCCTCTTTTTGGGTTTTCAGATTATAGTCACCCTACTGATTTAGAAACTCCCAAAATCATAAGTTGCATCTGTGTTAAATTTTCCAATAAGTATTCAAATACTTACTCCCAGTCAATAGAGCAGATTCACAGTTCTTGTGGTCCGTTTGTAACTCATCAGTATGTTGCAGTACACCCAGAGCTCTTGAAAAGCAAATTAAAAGGCAAACAGAAGGGAAGCAGGCTAGACGAGAGAGCCATCTGGAAGAGGGAATAACGTGTCAGACAGACAGAGACAGATGTGATGAAATGTGAGCACAACAATCCTCTCACCACCAAACACCAATGCCCAATAAACAAGAGAGTACACAGAGTGAAACAAAAAGCCAGTGTGCCCAAAAGTAGACGTCGTGGCAGTGCTGGCAATAGGAGTGATGGTTGTAGTAGTAGTAGTAGTAGAAATTGGTCTGTCTCGGTCATGCCAGCTGAGACTTTCGTTTACCGTCTGTGGGGCTGAGTCATGACAGACCTGAGGCTGCTACATGCCAGCACAGCTAAGTCCTCAACATTTTAATCGGCTTTACACGTTTCAGTGGCAGACCGGTAGTGCAAATAAGCTGTTTTTTGTTTTTTTTTTGATGGCAGTGTTGATGTGTGAGTGTTGAGGTTGTTGACTGACACCCGTAGCAACAGTAGCTTGGAAACAGCCCGAAGTATCATGTAGAATTTGTTTAAGCAGTGAACGCAGTGGGAGGTGTCAGATGGTGGGAGACGGTGCTGAGGAGACAAAGCATCTTAAGGTGGATAAAAGCGCTTTTGTTGCTTGCTTGTGGTTGAGCAGTGCATTTTATCTACACTCCCTGACACACTCCAACAAAACCCTGTTTTTTTTTGTTAAAGCCCAGCTGAGTCGATCGTCTCCTCAGATACCATTCAAGGGAATGATGTGGATGGTGAACTTTTCTAGCAGAAATAAAAAAAAGGGCAAAATGACTCTGGCCATGAACAAGAAAGGAAAGAAAAGGAAAACTAGAGGACAAGGTGTGATTGGGTTGAGTAGGAAACTTTTGTTTGCTGGGTATTAAATCCTTAACTCACCTTGTTGAGGAAATGAGCACAATTAATCTGATGCACATTATCTACCTTTGTGCTGTGCTTTTAGAAACATGGGCATGTATGTAAAGCTTGTAAAGATACCAGGTATAGATGTGAAAAATGTGATGAGACTTCATCAAAAGTTTTGATTAGATTGCACCTTTGTGTACCATTTGTTCTCTCTGTCTTATCTCACCAACCTCCAGATCCTTTCACCCCCCTCTTCTTTTCTCTTTTTCTCACATAAGAGGGCAAGAGGTATTACAGCAGATATATAATCCTCTTCCTCTGCAAGGCTTTCGGATCATTTGTTGGAGTGAACTGTGAGCGAACAGTCTGAGGGAATAATGAATTAAATTTAGAATCCCTTTTTTGTTGTACCACACTGATTGAAGTGTGCTATTGTCCTTAAGTTGGCTTTGCCTACATTTTGTGCTGCAGGCCAGTGCAATAATTCAGAGTGTCTGTGATGAGGAAATCACTTGTTGACATACTTTTTTTTTTTTTTCCAAAGAGGAAGAAGCAGTGAAATCCTCTCCACCTGGAGTGCAGTGTTAAAAATGGTGTCTCAGTCTTATTCCCATCTATTGTTTGGGTGACAAACACATGCACATATATTTTACACACTCAAAGAAACCTGATCCCAAACAGGTAGCTGGAATGATAAATAATGTTACAATTGCTAAATAAGGTAAACACACATTGGTTAACATCAGCACCCGCTTACTTGCCAAAGCTACACATATATATCCACAAAACACACGTATTTTGAGCTACTCCCTCTCTGGATTTGTCAGATTACTGGTGAGGGTCCTGATCAAAGCTTTTTTAAGCCCTCCTCCATGCAGCCTTGCTCTGAATTTCCTCTGCTAATTTATCTCCACTCAGACAGACGAGGAGAGGAACAAAAGTGGAGACAGAAACAGGCAGAAACATTTAACAGATTCTCAGTCATGCCCCAGCCAAAGCAGCTCCCATTAAAAAGTCGACATTAGATTTCAAACATTTCTGAGGCACACAGAACTGATATGTCTGTTTTTAATTTCTCATGCTCATTTGAAAATGATTAACAGGTTTCTCACTGACTTGTTGATGTCAGAAATAAAATGCTTGAATGCGTAGTCTTAAATGGCCTTATAGCTGCCACTTTCTAAACCTGAGATATTCCATGAGCTAAACCTATTCTTTTCTATAAGATTATGTATAAGTTATTTGTGCAGAATGAAGATAATGTGTTCTATCATATTACTATATATACAAGGCCTGGCCAAAAAAAAAAAAAAAAATTGCCACCTGGATTTAACCAAGCAAGTAGGCCTGCTATTGGATGATCACTGCATGAGCTATTTTCGTTCAACTAGCAACAAGATCTATAACCACGACTAATGCAAGAGTAGCTTTGCAGTATTTCATAGACAGTCATGGCAAAAGAAACATCCTGTGGTTGTGGGAAAGATTTTAGTCTGTTTAAGAAGAGTTAAAATATTGGCATGCATCAAGTAGAGAAAACATCTTAGGGGATTGCAGAAACTATTAAAATTGGATTAAGAACTCCCCAACAGATTTTTAAGAACTGGAAGGATGGCAGGGAACCATCGTCTTGGGTGCATCAGGGAAAAAAGAGAGGCAGGTAAAGTGATGCACCAATCATGCCCGGTGCCTACTGTACAAGCCTGTGGGGCAGTGTTATGATCTGTGGTTGCTGCAGTTGGTCAGGTCTAGGTTCAGCAACATAATGTGCCCAAAGAATGAGGTCAGCTGACTACCTGAATATATTGAATGTCTAAGTTGTCATCAATGGATTTTTTTCTGCCCTAATGGCACAGGCATATTCCTAGATGACAATGCCAGGATTCATGAGGCTCCAATTGTGAAAGAGTGGGTCAGGGAGCATGAGACATCATTTTCACACATGGATTGGCCACCACAGAGTCCAGACCTTAAACCCATTGAGAATCTTTGGGATGCGATTGAGAAGGATTTGTGCAGTGGTCAGACTCTATCATCGATGCAAGATCTTGGTGAAAAATTAATGCAACACTGGATACAACTAAATCTTGTGACATTGCAGAAGTTTATCCAAGCAATGCCAGAGGAAATGTGTGCTGTAATTAAACCTAAAGGCAGTCCGACCCTTTTTTTGGTGGCAACTTTTTTTTCAGCCAGGCAGTGTACTTTGATTGAGAGGCGGTCACAGCAGTCTGCAGTACAGAAACAGTGGAACTTGGAATACAGTTAGAATAATGTGAATTGAGTATTTAATACATTTTTTGACCATCATGTTTTAGAAGTCCTCCTAAAATTGTCTCGTCAAGCATCTTGGCGATTTAGCCTGTTGTAGTGATAGACTTAGACCATGAGTTTCTTAATTGTCATTACACAAATTACACAGAAATGCATTTGGAAAGAATTTTTGTCCATTGACCTCCTGAAATATAAGCAACAGTGTTCGAAGTTGAGTGGATGGGTAGGTGGGTAAATACAGTAAGGGTATGAATATATATACAGAATGTGTAATGTCTTGTCCTTCACTTCAGTGAAATAGCCTTACTCCTTCTTCTATACAGTGTTAAGTATTCTTATTCTACCTACCACCCTTTAGTAAAAAGCAGACAGGTATGTATTCTTCAGCAGTCAAGTGTTTAAGTGCCCAACGGCTCTGTGGCATGTACGCAGCAAGACCCGGAATTGAGCTCCTAACCTCTACTACTGAGTCTCTGCTGCCTCATGGTTGTGTGTTATAATACCTGATTTGCCTCAATCTTTATGGAAACCCTTAATAGGAAACCCTTTTTGTTTGCATACCGTTTTATCCATGTAAGTATGGAGATCATTGAACATAGATCTGTTGATCTGAGACCTGTGTTGCTGCCTCTCTTTGAATTGTGGCTTTGAAGCTTCTCTGAGGCCATGAGCTCTGGGCTTTGAGGCGTAGCGTATCCTTGCATGTGTTTCCCGATGTGGCGGTGTGGCAGTAATGATTGCTATAAAAGCCATTTCCAGGGGCCCTGGGGCCTGTGGACTGTAGGTCTTGCTTTATAACACCGACACACACAATGGTAATTACACAATGTCCAGGTTGCTACAGCAACCTGTAGGGTCCTCGATGGCTAATGCAGAATTTATGTTGGGGGAGTTTGGCATTTTGTTTTCAAACAGCAGGCATTCAGTATGTGTTAGTTTGCAGCTGTACAGAGGTGTGTATGTGTTCTCGGCAGGGCCTCATTTCATAAGGCAGGCACAAAATGAAGGAAGTTGACCCTTTTTGTTGTGCCTTCACCTCACCGGCTCTCTATCTGAACACTGGAGGTGGAATTAAGGGACAACCTGGAAACAAACACTGGCCTCATGTCAAACAGCAGGAGTCAGCTTTCAGACACAGCCAGCCTGAACTAGACTGAGCCAAACTCTGTCTTTTCTGCCAGAAGCAATCTACCCCATAAAAATCACAGGGGCCATATGGCTTCTTGCATTAGGGATCATTGGCATGTGCCGAAGCAATTGTTTTTGCAGGCTCTTTTATAAGTCAGAAATGTGCTAAATCAAATTACAATACTTTTTATATAAGGCCATGAAAAGCCCTGAGTCTGTGAGAGTTTCAAAGTTTCTCAAGTTGACCTTTGATATAGTTAGGAACTGGAAGGAATACCAAAGCCAAACAGTGAAAGTTTGAATCATCATGTTCTTTTTGTGTTTTTTGATGAAAGTCCACTGTAAAGTCCACTGTAAAGTCCACTGTAAAGTCATAGGGATGAAATGAGTGACTGATCATGACTGAGTTTTCTAATACAGAGCCATGTCTGCTCTGTTGACTCAAAAGATTAAATCAGCAAGTGTTAAAGCTAATCTGTCGTTTATAGATTTATGTGTGCCTGCAAGTGAGTACCAGACTATAGGGTTTGGAGGCTTCAGGTAAAACTCAAAAGACATTGAACTGACTTCTTGAAGGGGACACTGCCAATACAGTTTTATTCAAAGCTGGTGCAGATGAGTGATCACCCTACCAGATTTACAACTATAACAGATTTGGGATCCAAAAAGATATGACTTGTTGTGTATGCTTTCCTGTATCTGGTGTAAAATTTGAATAGTCTATGGCTTTTCTAAGTTTAAAACAAAGACCACTCTCAACCTCTGGGACACAAAGTCACAGTTATCAATCATAGCTCACTCTGTGTCAGCTGTTGACACATTTGACTGGGGCATTCTGTTGAATTCAGCTGTGAGTTGGCATTTTTGACACAGCTTGTCAATGATTTAGTTTCCCCAGGCAAGAACTTCATCTCAACTGGCAAGAATATCTCCATCATAGCCCATTTAGCCTGGAGTTTGGATGGTTTCAAATTTTGGGCCAATCTTTTATTTTTTCCTCCAAGGCACAACATATGTGGATATTTCATTATGCTACTTTGAAAATATCTCAACAACCCCCCCCCGCCCAGTGAACTCACTTACCTGTCAATATGGTCAATTATTTTTTTTAGTTCAAGACTGAAGTCAAACACGAGTTGACATCGTTGGACTAGCCAATGACAGGTGAAGAGACAATTATTGATCATGTCTTCACAGTGGCACCTGTCAGTGGGTGGGATATGTTTGGCAGCAAGTGAACATTTTGTCCTCCTCATAGTTCTGGATGATATTACAAAAATGTTCTCAGGATGGCAGACTTTAGCTCCTGAGTGGAAGTTGAAGAAGTCAGACAGCTAATTAGCTTGTGAGATCAGGTACCCCGATGAGCTTCTTGAATCCTTTTATGCGGAAGATGACATTTAGTTTTGTGAAGTTTTACTCAGTAGATTCTGATTCTCAAAGCCAAAATTTTCACATAAGCATCAGAAATTGTTTTATAATTACTTATCACACTAGCTGAGAACAATCAATAACAGAATGAGTTGCAAACAAATTTAATAATGGAATATAAGTCTGTGGTGCCATTGCATATTTTTTGATAATGGTTGATTTGTTTTGCTATCAGAACAGATGCTAGCTCAGAATTGGACCACTGATCAATAAAACGGGTAACTACAACTTAAAGGCTGTTTGGTCTGACCTGACCCGACAAGATTGGGTCAACGGAAAGTTTTACAGCTGATTAGTGTGTTAAAATGCTGAACAGGGCTGTTGGCTTAATTTAGGTCTGCTAATTCTGTTTAACGTACAATTTTCACATTTAATCAAGGAAGCTGCAGTTTTAATGGCTATGCTGTGCAGATGCTCAACACTGACTGTTAAGATCTATCTTTGACCTGACTCGAGTGCTAATTGGGTCCAATGTTCTCTGAAATGCTTCATTTGTCCATACTTAGTATTATTACACTTTCTCATAACTGCAAATGTATTGAGCAGAGAGATTTAGAGACTAGATTCCCAGTGTACCATTCAATTTGCAGTGAAATGTGCGAAGGAAGCTACAATGAATACATAATTAGGAGGACATTTACATTCACAGTGGGTGGAGTTGGGCAAGCTTCAGTAATGACCAGTGAAATCATTGCTGTTTAATGGAGCAAATAATAACTTAATGAGCAGTAAAAAAATTTTAAGTCAACTTCTACAAAGCAGGAAGGTCATTAAAATACATGATTACAAAAATATCTTCACAGCTTCCTCCACGGACGGAGACAGTTCCATGTTTCAACAGAATACAATCTAATATCTGCTTATTACAAGTGGATTTGTAATTTCTCTTGGGTATGCCCCCCCCCTGCAAATGAGAAAAAATGCATCAAGCCTCAGCTCGTCAATGAGAGTGAAGCTTTGATCGTTGTTGATGTAGCAGAGGAAATTCCTCTCAATGCTTTACTTTGCTGGTAAATAAGGGGCTATTACTGCCCTCTCATCGGTGTGTTTAAGGCCTTTTAAGGATGATAGGAGAAAAAAAATCCTTGAAAGTAAGTGGAGATGAAAGACAGAAAAACACACAGATAAATAAAGCACTCAGCTGCTTGACAAGCAACCTTTGGCTATGAACAGATGAGGAGAGGGTTTATGTTTCCTGTGCTGGGGACCAAATGCTTTGTCCCCCAAGTCTTCCTCAATAAAAGGAAGTTCACACCATGTTGTGAGCTGCTTCAAGGCATACTGACAGTTTTTCTCCTTCTTTGTTTGAGTGCCTTTCAAAAAATGAATAAGGGGGCTTTGTTCTCTGCTTAGGCCCCTAAAAGTCTATGTTTGATGCTCATTTGCTGATCCCATCACACATTTCTCCTTTGTCTTTGCTCTTTTCTCTCTAACTTAGTCCTCAGTCAGTTTGAAATATGTGTGTGTCAGAGGGCTTACAGGGATGTTCCTCTGCCATGGTTTTTTATCACACTTCTCTGCTTCACTGAAGAGAGGATGGGATCGATCAACACTGTTCTCCCAAAACTTGAAGCCTAACACCAGACATTTTAGAGTTTCACAGCTTGGAGGATTTAAAAGCCACAAATGTCCACAGCGCACTCTGTATTTTAAATCTTATCCTTGACAGGACATTTTATAACAAGAATCAATGGTAATGCTTGTACAGCCAAACACAACAGTGAGAGGAAAACATGCATATACACAATCAACTGGATACATGACAAACATGTGACTTTTTATGCTCCTAGACTGACAATACAAACCAAAACCACCATTGTAATCACCGTAATTCCTCTCATCGACACACATACACACATTTGTATGAACCAGATAGATGTACATTGCTCAATGTTTTGATTGAAACCTTTTGGTCTTTGTCTGAGTTCTCATGTGATTACATAGCTGTAAGATATTTATGGTTTTACTGCTTTCTATGGAACTTCTATGGAACACCAAATGCCACATAAATAATTACTGCTGCAGAGAAAAGAACACCGATGCTTGCTGTTCTTTTGTCAGATGACCCCCACAGCATGATAACAAAAAAAGGGTAAACAGAGAAAGATTTTCTACTTTTACCTTCCTTCATGACTTAGAGATTTTTATTTTTCAGTTTTTACTTCTGCATGCTGCTGGCTTTACTTCTGACCAACAAACACACTTCAGTGTTCAAAACCTTCATATCAGATGCTGCCATACCTGCTGAATATAAGTAACTTTTACTGTATCTTCCAACATGTTTTGCTTTCTTCCCTTCTACCACGGTCTTTAAAGTGTCACTTGTTCCCTCTCACTTAACATTTAACTCTTGGTCATAACGCTCCAAGAGGAACATGTGGGTGACACAGTGGGAGTTAATAGAGCCTGTGATTCAGCAAACTGTGAAACGGTACATGCAATGCTGCTGAAGAACATTCACCCCTCCAGACTGCGTTGTAACATGGCTTGGTGATTTGAACCAACAATAAAAAAAAACCACATTTCAAACCAAACAGATTTACAATTTTAATACTTTTTTGCGCTGCATTTTGTTCATTTTCTTTTGTTAATTTCTTTCCATCTGCTTCTATTTCTTCCAACCCCAAGCGCCTACATCTGTCTCTCTCAGGGTGACTGCATGACTGTACTGAGTTAATCGTGCTGCTTTTATGGTTCCCACGATGGACAGTGGTTTTTATTCAGTCAGACATTACACATCAAAGCTATCAAAGGACCTGGGTTTTTTTTTTTAGATCAAACTCCTAATTTTTATTAATCCTGGTGCAGGCTGCCATGATAACCCTTCACTTCAGCTATAGCCACTTCTTGAGACTTCAAACGTGCTTTAAATTTAAGCTTTATGTTGAAACACCTTCATGCATAGATTTGGATACATCTATGAAATTGATTGACCTGTCAGCCCTATCAAATACTGTAGATATCACAATTTGCAGGTTCTGATAATTTTTACTGCATTGTAAAATGTGATTTTGCACATTTGTGATTCTATCGTATTTATCTATGTCAATATCAGAATCAGAATCAGAATCAACTTTAATCGCCAGGTATGCTTGAACATACAAGGAATTTGTTGTGGTATATTGTGCTCTCTTGTACAAGGTAGTGGTAAGGCATAAAAGATAAAATAGTAATAATAAAAGTTTTGCATGAAGAGTGTTATTAACAACTATAAACACAAAAGAATAGAAAATAGACAAGACTAGTATTTACAGGCTAAAAATACGATGATGCAATAGTGAGTAAGAGTGCAGATATTAAATGGGGTAGTTTAACAAGTTGCAAAGTGGTTTAAATAAAACAATAAATGATTTTAAAAAATGTACATTCTGCTGTTACATTAAATATCTATGTGTTTAATCGCAGTACTGTTCCAGGTTCAGGTTCTAAAAAACAGAGAGAAACAGAAAAAGCAGAGTAAGGAGGGGGCCACCTCTTATATATATGACACTACGACAAAAGATTACTGAAGTTGTTGTGTTACCACTTTATTATACGTTGGCATTGTCTCAATTACAGTTTATTTCAACTTGAAATTCTATATCCAAATAAATCAGTAAAAAGAGATGACTTGAAAATCACCCTTAGCCCCTCCCAACTGTTGAGTAAAGCTATAGCTTTCAAGTTATACCCAGAATGCCTTTGTGAATTGTCACCCAACAGTTACACCATGAGTGAGGAGGGAACGCAGTGGATATGAGACCCTGCTGTATGTTGAAGTGTGCACAAGGCACTCTGAGATCCACAACATGGACTGGCTGGCTCAACTCCATAGTTTACTGAAGCATAACTGAGAAACTGAATTGAGTTGAAATAGATGTTTTATTTCAAACAACTACCCGCAAACTAAGTTAACTAACAAATTTAAGTAACCAAAGACAAGGGTTGACTTGAGACATCTTATTTAATTGAAATAACTTCTGTTGGTGAACAAAAAAATGTATTTTTTGACCTACCATAAAATTTTAAAGCAGATTTTTTCGTCATTTACAACAAAAAGTTATATTTCACAGTGTACTGGAAACTTTCCCTGACTTATTTAAATATGGCAGGCACGGTTTGTTGTGCAACTGATGGATCTTAATAAACACTGACTGAGTGTACTGAGCTGAAACCTAGTTATGTTGAGTCATAATCAAGTGAAGCTCATCTTGCAACATTGAAGTATTTTTCTTTTAATAATGAGCACCATCTCTTCATTTCATTTTCACTGCTCTGGCTAATAATGCCTCTCCTTTCTAACAGTTGTTTGCACAAAGATTCACACTGCTGCTACATGTCATACATGAGAAACAAATTGATTAATTTTGTTTTTTGCAGGTTTCTCACTGATATTTCCTGAAGTGAAGGACTGTAGAGCTGTGTGCATATTTAAACCATGTTTGCACAGATAGGGTGGGGGGAGAAGTGATAGTGATAGAACAGAAAACATTTAAAAAGGTCAGTAAAAACAGTTTCAAGACTCAGTTAGTCTGTTAGTGTGTATGGATGCGGGTGTGTGTGTGTGTGTGTGTGTGTGTGTGTGTGTGTGTGCTCTATTGAGGTTCCATTTTACAGGCTGGTAATCATTGCCCCTCTCCAGATGGAAGAGTGTACCCAACACAGCAGAGGTCTTCCTGCTTCCTCAGGGCAGGGGACTACGGGATGTGCATGTGTGTGTGTCTGTGTGAGTGAGAGAGAGAGTGTGTGAGCTAGAGGTAGTATGTGCGACTGTGCATAAGAGGGGAGTATCGAATTGTCACTTAGCGAGAATCCTCCAGGGGATGAGCATCACACAGAGAGGAGGGGAGGGAAGCCAAATTAGATTGAGGCTTTTGGCATCATCAATCTCCAACAGACAACTTCGTTATCCCATACCTTCAATCACTTGTTTTACTGAAGAACGAGTGTTTTCTTTCTATGTGCAACTATACCTGTGTCCACCTGGCTAAAATGGTGGTGACTGTTATTCATCATGACTGACAGAGAGAAGTGACTCTCTAATCATGGTCCTCCACAGAAAGACAGAAAGAAAGAGAAGACAAACCAACAGAAAAAAGCAGATAGATGTGTCAGATGTTGTCTCTGTGGGAAAGCCTTTATAGTTAGTTTGTTAGCAGTTCTCAGCTGGATACTCTATTAGTCCTGGAAACAGTGTTGAGATGAACCAAATAGTTGTTTTTTATACATACAAAACATTCAGTGCAAAGTAACAATGAGAACAAAAACACGAGGCATCTTGGCTTATAAATTATTCAGGAAAAAATTCACAGGCAAAGTGTGTTGATAGATCCTCTCATTTACAAACGCTGGGTCTACAGACACCTGCTGGCTTTTTCTTCACAGAATACTGTTTTTCTCACCTGTGGTAACTGCAGAGTTGTTTTTTCAGCAAGAATGTAGTAATGAGGGGTTACAAGTCAGTGTATAATCAAATACAGGAATAAGGAAGCCATCAAGGCATTAAATCACCCACTAATGCTTTGTTTTCAGAATAAAAATGTCACAGCATTAAAACCATCACTGCCATGGAGAAAAGTTCCCTATTTTGCGCAAGCTGGGGAATGAGATTTGCTTTTCTATGAATCATAACTCCTTTAACAACCCGCATCATAACACTGGACTAAAGTGACTCAATGCCACATAAACCAAGTGTTTCATACTCTTCAGCTGAGCAGCTTTTAGCAGGCCTGATGGCAAACGGATGTCTGAGTGAACTTTCCTCGAGTGAGCTGTGTCCAGAAGACGTCTTTCTTACTCAGCTTGAAGTGCATCTCTGTTTTCATACACAGATACCACTACATCACAAAAGAGAAAGTCTGTTGCTGAAGCAGATTCATAGATCCAATTTTACTTAACCTTCAGGAGCTCACATTCTGTTCTTTTTTTTTTCTGTCAACACCAAGTTAAGTCTTAGTCTGCTCACTACAATTGATTTTTTTTTCCTCAGTTAGAAGGACAAAAACAAACTTTCATGAACAGAATACAATGAATCTTTCTTTTTGGAATAGACACTTTCCAATCCCTACTCTTTCACAGGAGTTTTTCACACAAATGTAAGCTGAATGGTTGCATTTTCAATGAGGGAACATCTTCTCCGGCTCTGCTGCCTTTGCTTGAGTGACAGGTGGAAATGGACTTCTTTCTCACTCCTGTCAGGGTGCAGATGTCACAGGTCTACCTGAATGTCTCAAAGAAAAAATGGGCAACAGAGAACATCCACTTAGGTGTTATTATCCCACGCATAAACATTTTTTTAAATTTCAAAGTGCGAACAGAAAGAGATACAGGTTCCTCAAGGCTTCCAGCAGGTCATAAGTCAGTTATTTGGACATTCACAGAAGCACACACATAATTACAGATTCCTACATTTACTTGATATCACTTAGTTTCTCATCTACAGGCAACAAAACTGAGCTGACACTCCGATCATGCTATGAGTGAAGGGCAGGATCTGTTTGAGTGCACAGCATTCATGTACATGAAAGCCTCTCACCTCAGATTCAGCTTCTCTTTCAAAACTTATCATTTCCTTACTCCATATTAAAAGAGGAAAAACAGTTTTTGCGCATGTATTGTTTTGTCTTCACCATCTAATACAAGCTCTCAGTGCTGAAACACTTAAGTAATTCACAGCAAATTGCCTCCCTTATCTGCCAAGTTGGACTCCCAAAGGGGAAAATGAATCACTGTGAGAGAATTAATTCTCATCATGTCTGGTCTTGCTCTTTGCCAGTGCTTTAATACCTTTTGATGTTGTGATAATGAGTGTGGCTAAGAAAAGTGAGAGGACAAAACCAGAAAAGATGTCTCCGGTCTTCAGCAGGTGTGTTGAACTAGTGCCCCCTGGTGGTGTTAGTTTGTATGATGCTGTAGTGCAGGAATATGATGCTGGTTTGACATTACCCTGTCAGTATCCTGATACGTTAAACCATGCAAAGAGACTCTCTGGTGCTAATGTTGCACAGGAGCTTGTAATTTCATTAATTATCATTTTTTTATGTGGCAGTTCCTTGAATTATTTGGCTCAGGCTTAGACGGATGTTGTGCAAAAAAAGGCTGCCATCTAGAGTCAGTAAGCAGACAGTGCAGAGTGATGTTCTGAGCCTGTTGTATCTGGTGATCCATTAAGGGGGGTGAGATAAGGAGGTGTGATGTGAAATTGTTGTGGTGGGGGTCAGGTGATCTCTCATGCTACCCCCACTCTATCACCCCCTCTGCTCAGAAACACACATATACACCACCACCACAGTCAGTGGCTTCACGGTTGACAGATAGATCTCCCAGGGGTCTTCAGGGCTCCCTGAAGGAGCTGGTGGTCAGTGAGGTGAATACTTTTAATGTCAGTCCCGCATAGTCAGACGGAAGGACCCGCAATGAGTAGATGGCTTATGAAACTGATGGGTACCTAAGTCACTTAAAATACTGTCAGCGTGTCTTAGTGTACCTTGCAAACAAGATTAAATTTGAATGCATTATCTCAGTGTTTCTTTTGTTTCAACATCGTGTTGCAGTAGCTACCCCTAATTCAAAGAGGAGCAGACAGTGAATTAGTGGCAGCCTCTTCACTTTTCTTGCAGTATGACAATTACAGCCTGTCTTTCACTTTATTTGGTTTTTAATATCATCAAGGTTTTATTTTCTAAGAGCTAATTATCAAACATATTTTGTTTTCTCTGTGCACCTTTTATTACCACAGATTTAATACCCTTTGCAAAGACCTCAAAATATTCAAATGCATTGATTTTTATCATGCTGGTCTGCTCATAATGGAATCTATTACAACACTTTTTTCTTTCAGTATCCAGAACTTTTTGTATCATGTGCTGTCATCAGCACCTTTAAACCTGCAGTGTTGTAATCTTAACACGCAGGAGGATCAAATCCCACTGAATCTGTCCTAAACCAGTTCAGACATGCCAAATTAATCCCAAACAGTGCTGTTAATTTGTTTTTCTTATCGCTTGTTGTGGCAAGCTTTTGCTGGGTGAGTGTGCGAGGAGAACAAGCTATAGACAGTCAGAGTAACTAGAACAAAAATGGCTCAAAATGTCTGTTTAGATGAAGCAGGGGGGATTTTTGGTCACAAAAACGAAAAACAATACTAGGGATGGGTATTGATAAGATTTTATTGATACCAATGCCCTTATTGATTCTGCTTAACAATCCAATTTTTTCTCGATTCCCTTATCACCTCCTCCTGTGAATTTTCCAAATACAAAAAAGCAGCTTTACAGGTTTTCTTCCTCAACAATTTATTCAGTTTGTATGTAAATAAATATAAAATTGGTCAATGGATTGAGATATCTCTGGACTTGAATGAATAAAAATAAGTGAAAATCACATGTCAGGTGATGTCAATGTACTGTTTGTTGTATTTTTTTTGCTGAAGTAGGCCACCCAACACGACTTTGAGTTGTTTAAAACCTTGAGCTTGCTGTAGTTATGCTGAAGTCTGCCATGACACTGCGTTTCCTGTTAGTATTTTGACATTTTTGAGTTTTAAATATTGTTCCCAAAAAAGTTACTGATGATCGATGATGACAGTTAGAATTCTGTTTTACAACTGAAGTCATATGTATGTATGCTATGTATGCTAACCGCTAGCATATCAATGCAATTTCCCGTATACGTTAACATCAAGTGAGCGCTACGCTTCTGTTTTATTTTAGATACATTAGGAGATGTATAACATGTTGAATATATTGAAGAGGAATATCTTGGGACAGATAAATGTGTATTTCTTCAGTTCAGTTTTATGGTGTCTGAGGTAAAAATTCAAAACTTCAGATTTCTTGGGAAATTGTTATTTGTCTGGAAAGCTAAGCTAGCTGGGGCAGAAGGGTCGATGTAAAGTCCGTCTACTCTGGCCTAAAGGAATTTGATAAAGGCCAATGATGTCAATGGATTGAACTATTTCTTACTGATTCTACACAGGAACTCATTCTCGATAGCCATCCCTAGTATGTTCACACATATGTTAAAATTTTTAAAAAACATAAGAGGCACCACCTTGTTTTGATTTTCTTTCATCTTGAGAACAAAAGCTCCTCCCATTTAAACTTAAACTTTCTTCTATATTTCCATTTAATGACTTGTAACTGTGTCAATTAGCCGAGAATGTGTGATGTAAAAGGGTAACTGCCTCGTAATTCAAACACATGATGTAGTGTAATTGTGCTATCAGCACTCAGTGCATCAAGGGGGTCGTGAACGAAGAATGTAAGGGGCATTTTTAAAACCATTCATTGTTTTATTGTTATGTAACATTCATTTGACTGTAGCAGACTGAATAGGAGGGAAAAGTGGAGAAAATGTGAGATGCTTGCGATAATAATAAGATGATGGAATCGAATTTGCTGGACGCTCTGATATTCCCCTTTTCAGAATCTTTCACAAGTTTTGGCCATTTTATGCCCCAAAATAATGTTTGACTTGTGCCAGTCAGTAAGTAGGTCGTATTCTCTGCTCTCACAGGACCAAGATGTTTCATATGCTTCCATTTTCAAGCTCCATATGAATTCACTTACAAGACAGAGCGTTGACTCTTCCTTACACATTCCTCTGCTGAACGCCTGTGCCTCATCACATCTCTTCCCTCTCCTCCCACTCTCTCCATCTTGCCCCCAATCTCTCTCTCTCTCTCTCTCTCTCTCTCTCTCTCTCTTTCTCTCTCTTTCTCTCTCTCTCTCTCTTTCTCTCTTTTTCCCTCCCTCCCTTCCTGTCTGTCTTCTCCTCCATCTCCTTTTTTTCTATTTGTAAAGAAGAAGCAATCTTTTGTATCCTATTCCCATAGTTTCAATTTCAGCTTGTTCATCAATTAAACTGGAGCCAATTTTATCCTCTTCCTCTCTCCATCCCCCTGTCTCTCTTTTTCCCATCCTCACTCTCTCTCCCTTTCCCGCTCTCTCTCTTTCTCATCTTGGAGACAGTAGTGTGCATGCAGCCTCAAATCTAAGCCGTTGCCTGTCAGGCTGCTCCGTTTATGCGCTCTGCGCTACTCTCCTCTCTTCTCTCCTATGCGCTATACTGCATCGCACTGCACTGCTCGTCTGTCCTCTCCTCACATCTCTGTCTCTCCCCATTCTTCACCTCTTCTCTTGCTCCTTCTCCACTTGCAAATCTTTCACTCTGCATTGTCTTATCTCTGTGCATTTCTATACTTTGCTCAATTTTTGGAAAATCCTTCACACTCCAGGTTTTTTGTATTTTCTTTGCGCCAGAGCTGAGAGTGCTCTGGCTGCTGGTGGAAGAGGATTCAGATGCTCCTGGTGCTCCAGGTTGGGCTTCCCTCAGACTCTTTGGATTTCTGTGAGCTGGAAAAGAGGGGGGTGCGGGGAAGAAGGAGAGAGAGGGCAAAGAGCTGCTCAGGTGAGAGCTTCATCTGCTGGAGGAAGGAAGGGTTTCAAGGCACTGGCGTTGGAGGACACTGTGGTGTTTGATGGTTTTTGGTCGAGGGTCATGCCCTGGGACTTGTATGCATTTCAACAGTTGGAGTTGGAGACCCTCTCCCATTTTTGCCCCCCTAGTGGGGCACCATTAATCCTGGTGCTGGGAAAAGCCTTTGGGCACCAGAGGCTGCACTCTGAAGAGTGGGCACCATGAACCAGCTGGATGCACCACGGCCGCTCAACTGGACCATCAGGAAACTGTGCCATGCAGCCTTCCTGCCATCTGTACGCCTATTAAAGGTAAAAGAAAAAAGAGGGGGGAACTGGGAATGAACTCAAAAACAGACACAACAAGAGATGTGTAGTAAACTGTGTCAGGCAGATCCATTTCCTTCCTGAGGTATATGATAATAATGAGATGATGCAAAGAAATTCTCATGAATCTTGTATTTTATATTTTCTCTTGGTAGGTGGCTTCTAGAGTACTGAGTTCATAACCCAGTGGATGCAAGACAGGAATATAGAAGGGAGAGAGGGAAGATGTTTTCACAGTGTGGCAAAACTGCCAGCAGGATGCTGAGAGGGGGACATAAAGCTCTAGAAGTCAGAGGATGCGCATAGAGGGGAAGAGGAAAATGGAGCAGAGGAAATGCTGAGGAATGATACAGGAAAGACACATGATGAGCATAAGAAGGGAAAAAACAAAAACTGTAACATCGCCAAAGTAAGAGTGAAGGGAAAAGGCAAAGATGTATACATTTTAGAGGCAAGGTTGGAAAAAAGAGAAGAAAAAACATAACAAGGTTGGTTAGGAATCGAATTGTGAGAGTAGATGACATAGGTCCAGAACAAATAGGATTGTGAAAAGAAAAGTGTGAAGACTGAGAGAAGGGGAACAGTTAGAGAGATGACAGTGTGAGAATATCGAGGAAGACAGCATGTTATAGAGATTAATACGCTGGAGTGTAAGATCTGAGATGACTGAGAAAAGATGTTTAAAGCATTGTTGAATTCAGGTAGTCAGGTGTTGAATCAATACATGAGGCTCTGTGGTAGACTTGATAATTGTATTCCACTTGGTTAAGTGAGTTAACCACACAGTTTCACCTGGGAAGAAGGAGTAGCATTGTATGTGTCAATACTCATTTTCATCAGTGTGCTTCCAGATGCTTCTGTGTGTGTGTATTAAACAGCCTTTCTGGTTCCAGAGTTCCTTTATACGGCTTGTTTATTGTCATTTCCAGCCATGCGCCTCATCTTTATTCATTCATGTGTTTTATAAGCCAGTTACAGGCATTCTGTAAGAAGGGCTATTGTTGAAGGTCTCCAACGGCTGTTCTTCATTTCCTTTGATCTGCCTTTATCAAAGTGTCTCACACAACGGTGTCGCTGTGATGTTGCACTGCACAACCTGAGTGCACTAGCTTACATATGAGGAATTTGCATTTGTAAAGCCTGGTTTGATGAATATAATTGTAATCCTAAATTCGAGTGAAAATGGTGTGTGAGTGTGTTTGGGTTCAAGGGCGCTCTGTGTGTGGTTGTAAATAGAGGCTTTATTACTTCAACTTCACATGATGATACACGTATGTGTTGAGAGGATTGAAACACCCATGGTGATGGGGGAGTAAGACATTGCATACCCTCTTTCAAAACAGAGAGCACCTGAAATTCACAACTGAGCATTAATAAACCATGTTTGTAAATATGTTATGATTTTTTTCCCTCATTTGGTAATGTCTATGCAAACACTTTCCAAAGTGTTGATGCATTAGTAAACTATAGTCGAGGGAAAGTGTGATATAAAAACACACAGTTCATTGATCATTTACATGTATTATAAGAGATTGTAAAAGTCAATTGTGGATTTGAAGTCCATACAGTGGTCATTTGAGTTGTGCAGGTTGTCTAATTTTCATTTTGTCATGTCGGAGGAAATAGTGGATATTTGAAACTGCTTCATCTCATTCCTCTGCTTTTTACCTTTGCATTTCCTGCATACCCGCTTCAAGCAGCCATTTACACACAATCTAATGGTTCTAGTGCTAAGCATGGTGTAATCATAGCTTTCCTTGTCCTAGCTATGAAATCAGTCGACAGCATAAGTTTTTACTTTCTTCTTTCGAAGCACTTTGGGCATCTTTAATTGAAGATGTCATTAGATGAGACTTTTTAAATTAAGTGCTTTAACACTGAATAAGTTATGACCTCTGTGGGCTCATTATTTCATCAAAATACATTTCTTTCAAAGTCTGGGGCCCAAGCTGTGAAAGGAAAAGTATCCTAAAATACATTCTCCCTGTGTGCCCAATCTTTGCTGTAAAGCTAAAGGTCCTGCCATCTTACAGTTCCAGGGTTTTAAGCAGGAACCTTACCTGTGTGAGAACCAGGATACCGCTGCAGAGGATTATGGGTCCTGTAACTGTTCTTGTCGCCAATGAATCCTCCCAGGGAGGCATCAGGCTGCTGGTGTGAAATTATCCTAATAGGCCTGTCATCATTGTTAGAAATTTCTGCACAAGCAGCACTTTCCTTCCATGTCTCTCTAACCTATTACCTGCCTGCTGCTGCCAACTCCATGCTTGTGTGTTCATGTGAGTGTGACTACAATTTATGAGCTGTCAGAGACGTTTCCTGTCTTCCTTGGGCAGGAAAATATGTCCAACAGATTGTGTGCATGCAGGTGTGTGCTTGTGTCTGAGCACATGCCTTCCTATCAGTATCTGCATTTAAAATGCAACGCCACAGGCACACTGCAGTCTGAGTGAGCAAATAATTTCAACCATGTGGTCTGCACAGAGTGGGATTACAAAAGGTTCATCTGACAGTCTGTATGTCTTTTTGAATAAACACTGTACCAATTAATATCTCACTTTGAAATGTTAAGTATATGCCATGTTTGCATAAAATCACACAACCACCTCGCTGCCCCCGGTCAGAGTTTATGGTTTGCTTCATGCAGTCAATCAAAAAGCTATTATCAGTCGCACCATCTCCCTTACCTACCTCCATTAGCCTTAAACTGACCTCATAACCAGCTAAAGCCTGTATGTGCACAGTTATGTATGCATGTGACTTGAAGCACACTCAAATATTGATCATTTGAAGGCATCATTTTCACAGTGTGGGACCCAGAGCCACATAACATTGATGTGAAATTGACTCTATTTGATGTCTTATCCATTAGAGGACAGCACTGGATGAAAGTGTGTCTGTGTGGAAAAAGTCCCTGTGTGCTACCCTGAATGAAGTATTTCCTGCCTGGATGTGCAGGCTACAGAACTGTTAGTGTTAAGGCTTTTAACAAATACTGATTTTCCGCTGGAGCATGGGTGCTACACTAACGTGGCTTTATCAATGACTGAAAACTGAAATTAATCAAGTCTGTCCTGATGTGGGTTCAACAATTAATTGAATTCATTACAACACCTTCCTATTGGCCTTTAAAATGGCAAGCAATTTGTCAAGTGTCACTTAACAGAAGAGTAATAGCCCTCCATGACAGGGCTGGTGGAGGTATTTCCCAAACTACACCTGAAGAAGGAGAAGGGAGCACACCTGGGGTTTCACTCTGCTTCTTTCCTTATGTCCAGCCAAAACTGATGTCACACTTTGTAGTTTGTTGCAATTCATCCCCTCTCAAAAAGCTTGCTGAGTATGGTTGACAATGTAGATTTAATCCAAATGTTCCCTCTGTCAGGGCTCTTGTTCTTGAAATAATTGCATGCAACAATGACAGGAAGTTCATGCATGAAAGGATTTTGCACAGAATCAGCCAAATTATGAGTAAATCAGGGAAACAATATTGGACAGTCAGAAAAAGAAATGCTCTTCTTTCATTCTCTGGCCACTTTCTTTTATATTTGCAGGAATTCAATTTTCCCTTGTGTACCTCCATTTCATTTGCTTTTAAAAAAGGTGACAGCCTCGCTTTTATTTCTCATTTTGAGTGTGCTCTTTTTAAAAAAAATAAAATCTCACTTGGGATCATCACAAGTGAGATAACAGAAGTTGTTAAACTGCCTCCTCTTTGTCAGCTTCGAGGGGATTTGTTTCTCATCTCCTCAGCCTTTTAGGAAATCAGAGAGTGTTAATACCTCTGCAGTGCAGTGCAATAATTGTGTAAAGAAAATGCTGCATGCAGTGAACACAGCAGTAATTCTTCCATGGTTTTCCTCATGTAGTTATTCGATTTCTGCTCTCCCTTTCATGTTCAACCTTATATATGCTGCCATGTAATGTCCACCTCACATTCTCTTTGTTACTGTTCGCTCTTTATATGTTTCTTTCTCTGCCTCTTTAATCCTTTGTGCTAAGTGATTGTGAGAGCAGATAACAACCCATCGTCTGCACAATACATGGATGGCAGAATGTGGCTGCTGCTGCTAAGAAATAAATACATCTCTCTTAGCTAAAAATACATTTGTGTTACATAAAAAGATTTAGTGTTGCAGTGATTTATATCATCTTGTTTAGCTGCAGGGATTGGATATCACATTACACAACAGTCTAGCATAATGATATTCATAAGTCTCTTACTCACAATGTGAATCTTAACACTTGAAATATGCAGTTCAGCCCAGGATCAAAGTATATTCTCTCACCTATAGGTGGCACCACCAATTTTTCTATTCACAGAAGACGAATGGATTCAGTACTTGTCAGCACAGAGGTAGTTTGGAAACTTAAAAAAGCTTTCAAATGTGAGGATTGGTTAAATAAATGTGCCTTGTTTTATGACATACAAACTGAATTCTAGTTCATATTGAACTTAAAATAGAAGTTTTCATTTGAACGAATCTCTGTTTTTCTGATCACTATGAAAAAAAGGTTGATTTAGTGTTTCAAGTTAATCAGATCGTAGAGTACTGGTGCAGAAGTTTAGAGTAATGCAGATCAGAGTCTCAATATTTATCTTTCCTGAAACAATAATATGATATGATACAATGCATTATTGTTCCACTTTTAATCAGATGTTTTGTTTTACTTTAAGCTGCTGAAGTATTGCAACTGCTTTTTTTGTGGGGCTTAGTAAGGTCTTTGCATTCATCCCCCTCTATTTAACAGATGCCTCGCTTCATTTACACATTCTGATAAATCATTAAGATTTGGACAGCAGAGATTGGTCTAATTAGCAGGCTCTCTAAACCCCTTGATTATCTGATGAAATTTTCCATGTCACAGGATAATTATGCCTCTAATGCTCTTGTTTCATTAGTGAGCATGTTGTTGATACTGACTTTGTGAGAGTGCATGAAACATATAGAAAAGGAGCCCAAGATAAGCTGGTACGTTTCAGTATGCTCATCTTTTTCCCTGTGCAGGTGATCATAGAATAATTTTAACAATATGTTGTATTAAAAATAAAAAAAGAAAACAGGGTGTTAATTAACATTATGATGTGTATTTTTTACACTTGTAACACATTCAAAGAAGACAAGATGCCCATCCTAAAAGAGCTCCTGCAGGCGGTTGACTTTTGCTTTTCAGGGCGTCCAAGGTCAGCCTAGTCTCCCAGACCCTCCCCCCCCAACACACACACTCTTTTTCTCTTTTTCTCCCACACTCACTGACAGATCACAGCATGCTGAGAACAAATGCTTCTTGAGTGTTGAATGAAACTAGAGGAAACAATGTTATATCACACACATGCACGCCCAGGAGAGAACTTTTTCGTCTCTCCTTCTCCGCTCACTCACTCTCTCACTCACTCACTCACTTAGGATGTGAACATGCCTCAAAGTCACAGGGTGTCTCAAAGCTTTCTTGTTTGTGTCTCAATCAAGCATGAAACAACATATTTATGAGATTTCAATTAAAACAGTGTCTTACTAATGAGCCAAAATGAGAACATAAGCTGGAAATTAACACCTAATTCCTTTATTCTGTCACACAATGCCTCAATATTTCCCAGTAATCACACTTCCACACAGCATCATGGGAGTTAAAACAAGCTCATTGCAAATAGGATTCTTGCATTTTTTAACATATCCTCAAGAATCCAGCTTCAGGGGACAACCTGCCACTACGCTCTTTGTGCTATTTGTTTCTGAATAAATGCAACAGATAGTACAGAGTAATTCTATCTGCCAGCTAGCTACTGAAACATTTACAAGAACTGATGCCGAAAAGGACCTGCAGTCAGAATGAATGTATTATCTGGGAAATACTGTCTTGGTTTCTCTGTGGAAATTTCTCACAAGGTTGTGTGCAAACATTGGCAGTGCTCACACACAAACACAATGCAAATCCACCCACTGTGCGTGTACACCTTGCTGTTAAGGCAGCAGCATCCATGACACCAGACGTGCAATTATGAGTCCTTACCACTGACCTATGACCTTTAGCTGTCAGGGGGGGTAATATGTTCTGGATGGAGGGTGATTTAATAATGTGAAAGCAAAGTAAGCCATGAACCCTCCATGAACCTCTAGGATCGACCTCATGAACACAACATACTGGTGTAGAAAGTGTGTAACTGTTAATGGGGATAGATTGTGCCTCTATGTTAAACAAAGATTTCATATCTGGTCTACTAAATTGTATTTGCAGCTTTAATCTTTAACATTTTTCTGTAAACTCACTTACATTTTGATTGATTGTTTTACTGCATGACTTTATTTTTCAAGTATTTTATCACCACTAATTAAGAACATGCAAGCATAGCTGATAGGAAAACTCAGGGGAAACTGGACTTCAAAATCATGAACAAAGCAGAGTTTCAAACAGAAACCATTACAGGTAACTGGCATGTGATAAGAAAGCCTTTGCAGATAAAAAAGGCATGAAATGAAAAGTGTGCTCATATGCTCTTTTTTTTGCAACAGATTGGCTCCTTACATGTATAGAGCATGTGCACTGTATTGTGTGATTCTAAACCTGGGTGAAGCTTGAATCATAAGATGTTGAGCTCAAACCCAAAGAACTGGTACATTTGCATCATTGCAATCATTTTTTTGAACTGTTTCAGTTAAAGCTTCATGTGAATGAAGGAGGAGGCTTTTATCTTTTTGGTCAAAAATTGTGGTCTTTATGCATCCACCTGGTTTCAGAATAGGGAATACCTAATTATGCATGAAACCTTTGCGGGTAAATTACGGCTCAGCACAGGTCAACAATAAATCAATAAATCCACCAGCCAATACTTTCAATTAATCACTGTCATATATAACTGTCGTGATTATTCGGTATGGAAAGGCAAGCTGAGGTGTGAGGTAGAAAGGGAAAATGTTCAAATACTGGTTTCAGAAGACATGAACATCAGCATTTCTAATAATTTGAAGTGACATTTTCATTAAACAAGCCATGTGAAACCAATGTAGTTGTTGTTTTTGTTAGTCTGAAGCCACCTAATCAGTGCGTCTTTAGAAGTGTAAAGAAATGAAACAAAATCTGTTCAGTTGATAAATCAGCACCATGGACAGCGACCACTTGAATGGCCGGGGACAGCACAAGGGACCCACAGCGTTCAGGCACTGAGGAGAGAGAGAGGAATGAGATTTAAATTCAGATCAAGTAGGGTAATTCCTTCAGATGACAACAAAGAGCTATTAGATTTATTCCCATGTGATTTTCCTCTTGTGAAATGTTGAAAAATAATACAATAAGGTTTGTTTACCAAAGTCACATGCGCTTTACATGCCGGTAATTCGGGGAGGGGGAGTAATTTTCAGTATATTTTGTTGAAGACAGCAAAAAAAAAAATCTTCACATAGAAGGCATACAAGATAGAAACCCTCATTCTTTTCGACCTGGTTACTTTATGAAAATCAGTTAAAGATTAATCCTCTGATCCTTTCAGTCATGCTTTTTTCAACTGAACCTTTAAATTTCAGTTTACCTCAGTGATTGAAGATTTTATGTAAAATTAAAGTAAATGTGTAATAGTTGTACATTTCCTGTATAACATATATGCTTTCTGGGATGATTAGATTTTGACATAATGAAATCTTTGTGTCTCAGTCAGATGTTGTTTCATACAAACCCAGACTCTGTCTGATGCAGTGATGTCTGTTTAACTCAGAAAACTCCGGAGAGTGGACGTTTTGGCATGTCAGTCTATTGTTGTATGAGCATGTGTTAGTCTGTGAATAATTGATGTGGCCTTGGTAATTGTGTTGTCTGTTTGTGCCTGTGCTAAAAGGCTGAGTCATGATATTACTTCTCCTGATATAAACCCTAAACTGAAAAGAGCCGCTCGTGACTGCAGTGCAACAGCCTGCAAAGCTTGTTGACTATCTTAAAACTCACAAAACACTTTTCCTTCCCAGCATGCCTTGCAGCTTGAGTTGAGATGCCATTTATCACTTACAGAAGACAGACTGATATAGCTTGATATTGTTATTTCCCTCCTGTGCGTATTTGTGATTTATCATTTCCCTGGATTGGTGCAGCGCACAGTGGTATCTGTTGCATAATTAACAATTACAGCAGTTTGGCCTTTCTCATTTTAAGACATCAAATAAAACAGAAAGTGTTCTTTTATTAGTTTTTATCTCCCCATTTGAGGGTTTCCCACACACTATGTTGTTTCTGCCTCACAGGTTTCAAGAGAAAACATTAATCATTGTTAAGACTTTACTTAGTTTAAACCATACACTGAAAAACATTTTATAAAGATTGAAAGCTAAAGGCACAGAGTGTGCTTTGTGCTTTTTGCTTTGTTTCTCATGGTCTTAGCGCCCTGAAATGCTCACATATCTGACACTGTATGTGTTGTGTTGGTGGGCTGCTGCTGCAGTGTGACCACACAGTGAAACGGAATGGATAGAAGGCCTTTTTTTCAATATGAGGAGTGTTGAAAGAGAATAAGAGTCTTCATGACAGGACAATCTTTTAACAAAGAGCTTTGATCTGAGAGAGCAGGGGAACGGAGAACTCACTCTTTCTGCCCATCTTTCCGTATGTAACGTCTCATTTCATCTTTATCTGTTACCTTCTCGATGTTTCCCTCCCTGCATCAGAACCCATGACAGTCAGAGTCACTCTGATAGTCGTCACTATCTGCTCAGTCTCATGTCACATCAGTCAGGTAAACCGACCCATCACAATCTGCTGTGGACTCAGAGAAACAGACCATTTTATTTTTATTTTTATCACTGCCATCAGTCTGTCTCTTCTACTTTGATGTGCTTTGATTGAACATTTGGAGTTTCATTTTGATCAGATTCCATATTCACAGGAATAGTTCATAATTTTACTAAACAGCTCTCTCAGAAATGTTCTCCATTGATATAAAACCATTCCCATGTCTGTTTAGTTTAAAGCAGAAAACACAGGCTGGTAAGCTCAGGGGATTCTCAATTTGGTTACCCACCATTCACAGGTTTTACTTAATTCAAGTTAATGTAATGTCCCAGAGTGGATGCTTCAACATTTTAAGCATTACTCAAGGTGGACTAGCTTGCTGTCACCACTCCTTCAATTTTTTGAACACATTCCTGTTTTCAAGCTCCAAGAGTATGATTGTTTAGGGGTTATTAAAACAAAGAGGAGCACTTCGACACAAGCATTTTCTCTCATTTGACTTGAAAAAAACTTGTGTTTTAAAGGTCAATTTGTAATTTGCTAATTGCTCTTGCCTCATCTAATTAAAGGGACCGTGAGGACTTTCTAAGCGATCTTAAAAAGGTCTCATCTCTAGATATGTGCCTAATCATAATCCCCAATCTAAAATGACATTATCAGTGCTAAAATAGCTTGCTTCTAAATGCTAATTCCTACATTCCTGATCAGCTGACTGGACTGGATTGGTTAAGGGCACACTGTAGTCTCTATGACAGTGCCACGCCAGCTGACAAGGTCTGGCAGTGAGGAGAGAGATCTGTGTTTTTCTCTGCAGAAAATGATGTCTGTGATTTATTTGGTACAAAATGTGGAAACAGAAGTCAGACTGTCTGACACAAAAAGGGACAGAGAAGCGCAATAAAACTAAACAGGAGAGTGATAGGGCACGGGCTGAAACTCAAGATAGAGGCTAAAACACGAACCAAAGTCAAGAATACAAGGTAGAGGCTAAAACTCAAGATGGAGGATAAGACATGAACTAAAGCTAAAACACAAGCTAAATGCTAAAATACAAGATAGAGGCTTAAACATGAGGTAAAGGCTAAAACACGATCTAAAGGCTAAAATTTAAGGAAGAGGCTAAAACACCGGCTAAAACCTAAAACTCACGATCGAGGCCAAAACATGAACTGAAGGCTAAAACATCGGCCAAATTTTTTTGTGTTAACGTTCATTCTAGCCCACATGCAGCACTTTATACTGCAGCAATCTGTTCAAACCTGAGAGTCTATTTAAAAATGAAGAGTGTTGTTACATGAACTCTACCTGATGAATTAGCACTGGTAGGAAATAACCAGGATTCACATATTCAACATGGTACAGTTATGTCTCAGAGCACCAGGCTGTGTGTAGCTCTAAAAAGGAAAGAGATAAAGGAAAGAGATAAACTGATGGAAAAAATCCTTTACTCAAGTCTTTATCTTGATTTCCTTTGACAATTTGAACTTTGTTTGCTGTGCTGCTGGCATTTCTTCACAGCAGTAATGGAAAATGGGACACACAGACACACAGACACACACAGACACACAATTTTGTCAATACCCTAATGATCCCCTCCATCTCTATGTACTCTCATTTATATAGAGCCCTTAACATTTTTATTGGAAATCAATCAACAAAAGCTTTCCAAACAAACCCAGGTGTACTCAGGAGTCTTTCCTTCTTTGTCTTGTCCTGTCTCTAAGTTGTCTGATCAGATGGATGTCAAACCTGGCGGTTGGTGTTTGCCTCTACAAAGCTGTAGTTCAAGGTTCCCTCCATTGCTTCACACTCTCTCTGAGCTCTAATGGAGCTCTCTCCCTCTCCTTCCCTCTGTTGTTAGCTCTTTGTCAGCACTTGTCTCCAAGTCGTTATCTGTCTCTCCACCATCACTACCTCCTGCAGCTCTAACACTGTTTTTGTTTCAGTCTCAGTGATCTCGCTCAGGTCATTAGTTGTGATTGGTGGTTTCTTAAATCATACTGTGGCAGTTTTACCTCTCCCAATTGTCTCGTAGGAAATGCTTCTCTGTGCTTGCAGTGTTGGATCAACACAAGCATACACACCTACAGCAACCAAAGCAGAAAAACAGGAATGCTGCATGACAGCACGAGATGGACACATTCACACATTGAATTCTTGTATTTGCACCCACCAACTAACTCACAGGATGAGCATGCATGAAGGAATCTTAGCAAGGTAAACTAAAGAGGCAGTTGACATTATTGTGTCTGTGTGTGTGTGACTGGGCTGCTTTCTCACTGTCTTGGGGCTCTCATAACCATTTTACTTGAGATGAATTCCCTCTCTAGCAAAAAGGATAAAACAGATTGGTGGTGTGGATTCAGTAGATACACACATATATGAGCAAAAACGTGACTGGTGAAGATCATTGGAGGTCTCTTATAATAAGCAGTTAGATTTTTTTTTTTTTTAAATAGCTGAGAAAAGTAATGAGTCCTTGTGTGGCCTCAAAAACACCAAGAGCACACATGTACAAATGTTCTACCATCATTTCCATCCTCTTTTTTCCCTTTATCTATGCTTTCATCTCCATGTTTCTTTCTTTGCGTGTCTCTTGCAGGCTTCTTTCCATCCATTGCTTTATTATTCTTTACATAAGATGAACAGCTATGAATCTCCTGGCACAGCTATAGGACAGCACCCTCAGGAGTCCTAGAAGTTGCAGTTAGCATGTGTGCCTGAACGTGCGAATGCTTCAGTCCGCCAATGTTTCAGTATGAATGTTCTCCCAATGCATGCTGTGATACAGCTTAACTGTGTGGATGAATTCATGCAAGATGAGGGTGGAAAATGGGCTGAGAAATGAAGCGAGTGTTTAGGTGTAAAAGAATGTGAGAATAGACCAGTTATATCATTTAACTAAATAAGTTATATATGCGTGTGAGCTCAAATTTGTGCCTTGGTGTTTGATTCTGATTTTGGCCGAGAGTGAGTTTGTGAGAAACGTTAAAGAGCCATGTGCGCATATGTGCTTGCGTGTGTGTGTGTGTCAGGGGGGGAGCGTGTGGTGGTGGGTGTGAGGGGCTGTAAATTGGATATCGGGACATGGAAAATGAAAGTGAACAGCATGGCCACACAGAGCTATTTTTGTCCTCCCATCCATCTCTCAGTCCTTCTCACGCTCTCTCAGTTCTGAGCTTCTCCCTCCCCCTTCTCCCCCAACTTTCCCTTTTCCTTTTTTCTCTATCCATGTCATCTCTCCCATTGTCCCTCTGTCCAATATATCGGTGGCATTATCAACCCCAGCCAAACCAGTCTCCTCACTCTCAATATCCCAGCGCTTATAGACCAGTCACACTTCCATTTTAGATGTGAGGTCATAGCCACCACCCTGAAGGGATGAATGTAATTTAGCATCTAAGAGGTTATTATAGCAGCGCTCAGCTTTGGCTCCAAAAGTGCAGCTTGTACAACAGTCGGGTATAATTATCTTTACAGACATTGCCTAGGTATTTTCCCAAAACAGATTTTTAAATGTCCTGCTTTCTTTTTTTTTTTTTAATTTCACCAGATTTTCAGTCCCACTCATATTTGTGATGTAATGTTTACTTTTGCAGTTTTCTTTTTTTTTTTAATAATAGAGTTTATCTGCCAAAAAGAAGCACTGTTGTCATGCCCCTGAGGAGAATTCTTTGGAAAATTCTGTTAAAGTTATGCAGGATTTACTTCCTCTCCTTTTCATCTCTACCATACCTGTTTCTACAGAAGGCAGCTCAGTTGTGGTCTATTTATCACAACCTCTAAAAATGAATTAGCCTCAGCTACAGTTGGGAAAAATATTTTTTAAAGAGAGGAATCAGGGTCATTCTGGCTAGCTAGACAGGTCAGTTTATTTGACAGTAAAAATAGACTACAACGAAATATAGCCACATGGTTACTTATAGAAACGGTGAAGTAGTCTATAGCTGCTCACTCACACAATCCTCACATGATTGCCGAACATAATATCAAATACCAGTCTATAACTCTGTTGAGCTCTATGATGATACCTTTGACATTTCTCAGCTCTTACAGTCAGTGGGATGTTCCAACTCTGCCTCCCTCCAGTGAATCCAACAAAAGTGGCAGGACATCAAGAGGATTATACACTCTATGAGAACAACCAGAGACTTAGGCTGCACTGCTCTCTTTGCTGGCATTTTAGTCTGATCCCAAAAGGCAGGAGGAAAGTAGGATTCCAGAGAGAGGGTGCGAAAGAGAGTTGGTAGGCTGAAAATAGAAAATGGAAGAAAATGACTGAAAACAATAAGTGGGGAAGAAAAAAAAACAAAGTAATTGAGTTGGAGTGAATGAATGAGTTGGCTGAGAGCAATCCTGAAAATAGGATGGAGTGTGCGTAATGATGAATGTATGCCTGATGCTCCGTGGGATTGTTGGCAGGTGCTGTGACGCTGAGCACCACCTCCAGTCCTGCCAGCAACCTTATGTAATAGGGCTTTATCCCTGTCACTCCATGAGGGCCAGAGGTATAGCAGCACATTGACTTCCTCTTCTAAGTGAGCCATGAAGAAACATTGAGCTTGAAATCATTAATGATGCAAATGGCTTTTTTCTTTATTCTCACTTCTTTTGCTCTAAATTATCACATCTGGTGCTCAATCAAGTGTGTTGAAATTGGTTCACATAACAAGAGGCTTCATCGACATTGGTCTTGTGCATTTGACTCTCCTCAGTTCTTGTGGCTGGATCATTAATATGCTAACTAGTGCAGAGTAGTGACCACGCTGACTTACAACAGATTGAGTTTGGAATGAGACGCTCTTTGTAAATGTGTAAATGTCCTTGGCTCATACTTACAGTACAGCGTGAGTCGTTTGATCAGCAATAAGCAAGGCTGGCTACAGAACCCTTGCTATGCTCATGTTCAATAGAGTGTGAAATTACAAATACTAAACCATCTACTTATCCTTTGTCCCATTATTTTACACTCTTCATGTGTGATTGATGCTTGGACTTAGCATAAAAAAATTCTGAACACGTCGGTTTGCTTTGAGTTTTCATACGCGTTTATTAGCGGACTTAAAAAAGCAATGAACAAAACCTACTATGGAAAAGTTCTGACTTTTAAATAATGTATTGGACTTATCTGCTGTAGGTTTTGATGGGTGGTGATCAGTGCAGACATTTTTCAATCGGAATTTGCAGTTGTGATCTTGAAGTAAAACCAAACATATGGTAAGATTTTGAAGATGATGGATGAATGTAGGGCTGCACGGTGGCGCCTCAGCCTCACAGCAAGAAGGTCGCTGGTTTGATTACCCGTTCGGGCATGGTTGGCCTTTCTGTGTGGAGTTTGCATGTTCTCCCCGTGCATGCGTGGGTTCTCTGCGGGTACTCCGGCTTCCTCCCACAGACCAAAAACATGCCCACGTTAGGTTAATTGATTATTCTAAATTGCCCGTAGGTGTGGGTGTGTTCGTGAATGGTTGTTTGCCCTGCGATTGACTGGTGACCAATTCAGGGTGTACCCCGCCTCTCGCCCAATGACAGCTGGGATAGGCTCCAGCCACCCGCGACCCTGAGTAGCAGGATAGACGGTTAAGAAAATGGATGGATGGATGTTCCTCAGTGTTCACGCAAAGAGTGTCCTGGTCACTGTACACTCAACAATGTTCTGTTGAGCCTTCTGCAGCTGTAGCTTCAATGTAAAGTGAAATAATGCTAAAAAATTTTCACACTCTTCCTGATAGAATTTGTTGTTCTAAATTATCAGGAAACGGAGCACTGAAGAAACAAAAAGGTCTTTGCTCTGTTTCCCCAGGTCTTGAAGTTTCTGTCTGTCCCAATGTTAAGTTGATTTAAACTTGAGTATACACTGGAACTGATTTCTTTGGTACTTCTAACAGCCCAACTTACAGAAAAGGCAAACTATATCTTTAATGAGACTGTGACTTTGTGCCTTTGTGTGATTTCACCTTATCATAAAAACATCTTTCTTTACAAGCTCCCTTAACATACCCCGGTGGTTTACAACAATGTGTAAAGGGTGTGTATAGAAGTTACTTGAGTGCAGTGGGGGATTTTCAGGTTTCACACTTGCGCTCTTTTTGATGCTATACTTGTCACTTTGGAATGCGCACACAAATCCTGACAGTCCTTTTCAGGTCAAAGTCATGGGGTCAGGAGGACAGGCAAACATGGTATGGTTGAGTGAAGCTGCTGTTTTTACCTCATTTTGTTCAGAGGGGGTCAGCTTTGGTTCAGCTTTGTGTAACACATATCGAAGCATGTGGCCTACTTCTTGCCATCTCATGGGGTATTCATCTTTGCTTTTATCTTATCCCACGAGAGCTTATCCATACTGTATGGTTTTTAGAAAAGACTCAGTATTAGCTTCAAACATATGACCTCAGCTGGTCTCGTGATGCACTCTGGTCTATGAGCTCTGGAAAAAGCAGCTCTTGTCCTGAGGTGTGTTATGGGTGTGTGTGTGTGTGTGTGTGTGTGTGTGTCTTGTAAAGCAGGTCAGGTGCTTCACTGTAGCTGCTGCCAGGGGAGGCAGACAAAGAAAGACCAGACCAGACCAGAGAGGCTGGAAATGAGAGTAGCTATTTGGGGAAAGCTTACACGCTCCCAAGCTCTACGCAACAGGTGAGCAAGAAGACACGTGTGACTCATTTCATGTGCAGACACCAGCTCATGCAAAGTACACATCCCCTGAGACACATGTAGATATTATATATTTATATTTGTGTGTGTGTGTGTGTGTGTGTGTGTGTGTGTGTGTGTGTGTGATTGTGTGATAGATTATGTTAAGTTTAAATCGTGTGCATTAACACACATACACAGGTACACGCACACACTACACACACACTATACTGGGTTTCCAAATTTGCATGTTTGTATGGAGCCATTTTCCCCAGTGGAATTGCATAGATTGATAGAATGGGGGAATAGAGGGGGAAGAAAAGCAATTAAAGTGGCAGTCAAATGGTGGCAGTGCAGCAGAGCACGGATGGAGTCAGTCCCCAGCTTAATTACACTTAGCCCCTTACCACAAAATATAGAGTCCTAACACAATAGAAGTGCCGGGATTCGGGATTCGATCAGGATTCATGTTACTGTGCAATTGAACTCTGCTGCAGAAGGAAGGCTATTTTCCATTCCCATATGAGGAGAAACATTTTTGGAGTTTGAGATAGAAATATACGATCACAAACAAATCAGTGAATGCATATAAATATATTCACTGCTTGCCCCCCCCCAAAAAAAGGTCACACACTCTGATATATCATTGGACCGCCTTTAGTTTTGATTACAACATGCATTTGCTGTGGCATTGTTTCAGTAAGCTTCTGCAGTGTAGTTTTGTGTTAATTTTTCACCAAGATCTTGTATTGACGATGGGAGAGTCTGACCCCTGCACAAAGTCTTCTCCAGCACATCCCAAAGATTCTCAGTGGGGTTAAAGATGTCTCATGCTCCCTGAATCACTCTTTCACAATTTGAGCCTGATGAATCCTGGCATTGTCATCTTGGAATAGGCCTGTGCCATTAAGGAAGAAAAAGTCCATTGATGGAACAATCTGGTCATTCTGTATGTACAAGTCAGCTGACCTCATTCTCTGGGTACATAACGTTGCTGAAGCTAGACCTGACCAACTGCAGCAACCCCAGATCACAGCACTGCCCACACAGGCTTGTACAGTAGACACTAGGCATAAAAGGTGCATCACTTCACCTGCCTCTCTTCTTACCCTGATGCACCCATCACTCTGTAACAGAGTAAAGATAGACTCATTAGACCACATGATCTCACTCCATTTCTCTAGAGTCCAATCTTTATGCTCCCTAGCAAACTGTAACTCAGGGTAAGTAGACACTCACCCTGCTATGTTACAGTGTTGAACAACCTAAAAGGATTAGAGATTTGCTTTAATTGACTACGGAAAACACTGACTTGCTCATGCATGAAATTTTAATATGTTGAACAATGACTCATTATTGTACAGGAGAGGGAAAGTAAGGAAAGTAAGAAATGACAAGATTTGTGTCTGGATGTGCAAAAGTTTAGCACCCTGAATCTACATGAACTATTTTCCAGCAGCTTTCCACACACAGTTCGTAGCCTCCATCCAGCTCAGCTGCCACCAAACCCAAGTCCTCCAGCTTCCTCACATGTTCCCACTCCTCTGAGTGTATCTTACAGGAACATGTCTGTAGGCTGACAGGCTGACAGCTTGTGGGGAGAGGAGGAAGCCAGAAAAAGAGGAAGGGTAGAGTCAAGAGCTGGGAGGTGATGACGTGTTTCAACAGAGAAAAGAGAGGTAAAAAAAAATCTATCTTCACTGAGAAAGAAAAATAGAGAGGCCAGGGACTTCAGACAGTAATGAGTTTCTTTGAGAATGAGACAGTAAGTCGGGACAGGGAAGGGAATGAAGAGGCAACGAAAAGCAGGGAGAAACGGGAACAGAACAGGGAAACAGTGTGATTAGTAAGAGAGTTTGAGAGCAGGAGAGGGCAGTGAATAAGAGAGGGAGACATATCAGAAATAAAGTGTGAAAACTAATGAATCAGGGCGTGAAAGAGGCTGCAGAGAGAGAGAGAGAGAGAGAGATAGAGAGAGAGAGAGAGAGAGAGACAGACAGACAGACAGAGAGCGCAAGACAGAGGTTCACCCGCCCTGATCCTCAGCCAAGCTTTATCAGGCCCTTCCAGACTTTGGGAAAAAAAAAAAAAACGTATGTACCCACAATGCAGTGTTGGCGCTTTCCCCTTCCGCCTGGAATGAACCCCTAACCTCGTCCTATCAGCTCAGAGGTCAGTTGCCAGCACCACAGGCCCTTCATCTCTGGATTTAGGGACAGATTTGCGTGTAGAGCTCAGCAGACATGACACGCACAAAAACAAACACAAACACTTGTATGCCATGGACTTAGCCCAGAAAATTCAGAGGCTGAGTCCAGATCTCATCAGAGTCCATATCAAAGTCTGAGTTGACAGTTTGGACATGAGATACTGACAAAGATTATGGCACTGATATTGTCTTAAGAAACAAATCATGAAAAACACCGGCCATAAATAGTGCATGATAAATAGTGTATTTACTGTGTGAAGGTCTTTGATGACTTCCTTTTCGTATCACAATATTTATCACATAATGAATCAACCTGAAGCATAATGGTGACTTTACAGGCTGTCTCTCAAGTAAATACTTTTTTCATTTGGCCATGATGTTTTTTTTTGCAAACTTTAAACATTTAGATAGTGAAGTGCACTTTCATGGAAATGATGATGTATGAGCACCTCAGTTGCTCTGAGCTACAACCCTGAAAACATGTAGAGAAGCTGATGAGTGTGCTGTCAAATTGAACACATTAATTAGTGCCACTACATTTAACCCAATGCTTGTTTAGTGACATGTAATCTACTATGAAAAGTCCATATTTACCATACACACAATTAAAGTCCAGTCAAATGCGTGGCTGGCGTTTCAGGTCACTTCCACAAGCTAATCATTGTGTGTGTGTTTCTGTAAACTTCTTTGTATGCTCTACCATCTGTGTGAGACAAAGGTGGGTGTTAGTAAGTGTGACTCTTGCTGATAGACAATGATGAGGTGGTTGATGAGCTTCCTTGGGCGTAAGGGGAAAAAGCCATCGGACTATGTGATGCCATTCCAAGTTGACACAGGCGTGAAAAATTGGCATAAAAGCCTTTCGAATCATTGTTCTTCCATTTGAAATGAGATATTGTGCATGGTATGAAAGAGAAATAGGCAAAAGGTGGTAGGTGGGGGAGGTGGGTGTTAAGAAAATGACTTAAGCACCATGGGTGTAAAGGTGGATGAAGTATCTCTAAAATTTTAGAAATTCCATTTAGAGAAGATTATCTATGTAACAAAAAATATGATATGGAAAAAAGTCTTTGAAGCATTAACAGGTAGCACAGGGGGACCAACACAATATTTTAGTAACTGTTCATCAGGCAAGATCATTGCAGCGATTACAAACAGCTCAATGTAGATACATTCACGATCAAGGTGACATCGTATTGTTGTAACTTGAGTTGTCTTTGTCCTGCTGTGTCCGTCCATCTGTTGTCGATTAACCTGCTTGTCTTGTTTCTGCCAACCACATGTTACTGTATTCCTGAGGGGGTTGACTGTGTCACACTGTTTTTAACAGGTGTGATGAGTATGACTGATTAATTCTTGAAAATATAGGTTTAAATGGTGGTTTAAATACATTAAACTGTATGAACTACATCACAATCAGAATATTTATGGAAAACGTTAAAGATGGGTGAGTATTGCAATCAAGTTTGTGAAATTTCAGATTTTATGTTCATCCCTTTTTGATAAAATACAAAGATTCATGATTCAAAGGTTTTAGTAGGCAATGCACTTTATAAATATTTATGTACCCCCAATAAAATTCTTTAGACCGGATAAAAAGTTGTGCAAGTCTAATATGATCTCAAAATGATTGTAAGTAGTGTTTCAATAAGCAAGGAAGATAGAAATGGGAGTGAGACAAAAAAAAGAATCAAGGACGCAATTCATTAAACACAACTATAAGCAGTAACAGGCCATTCATCGGCAGATCAGAGTTTTAAGACCATAACTCAAATTTAACTGAAACCCCCCCTTAACTAGAAATAAACATTTCCAAAAAAAGGCTCATATAGTTTCCAGGAGGCTTGAGGGAACATTTCTCCCAATGGTTAAGTTGGCTGCCAGTGAGGAATCCATGTTCATTTTGTAAACTTGCCTCACCCATCCATCTCCAAAACATTTCAATGTGATTTAAATTAGGAGGACAAGCTTAGGTACAGTTTCAGAATTTGCTGCTTTAATTGGCCCACTCAAGCTTTTTATGCTAGGTACTGACTAAGTAATATGAGATTATTTTTTATTTCAACTATTAAGAAGCAGTTAAATGGGGTGAGTTCAATTAGCTACCAAAATTATTTTTTCCCCTCTTGTTAACATTTTTTTAATTTTCCTGATGGGCTTATGCAGCATGTCAAACTTGTGTGATTGCTCTCGTTGTTGCACTTTTTGTGGGATTTTTGAAGTGGGTGAGAAAGTATTACTGTAGGCGTATATCGAAAATGAGATTCCTAATCTCTAAAGAAATCTACTGTCAGTGAAAAATATCAAGACAAATCTTTGCACGAAAGATTGGATGTGGAATTGGCAGAGTGCTGCACAGCTCAGCTTACAGACCAGAGGGTAATTCCTCTGACATTTAGCCTCCTCTGTGCATGTGTGAGCACCAAACAAATCTGAATCCACTGACTTGTAATGGAGAGCTAAGTTATGTAAGGTAATGCCCACTGGAAAGCTCAGAGGACGCTGAAACTGCAATATCACACCTGCTGCACAATTGTCCTATGGCAAAGCCGCACCTCTCTCCACTCACTCAGTCAAACAATAAACGTTCAGTGACAGGTGCTGTGGCAGGTGTGATAGCAGGTGACTCTCTGCAGGAGGTCATTTATGATTTTTGGAGACAGAAAGATCATATCTCATCTAGAAATAACTAAACCAGTCCAAACTACGCATTTGACAGAATTAGTAATCAGGTTTTTTTCAGAAGGTTGATAAAAAGCTTCAGCTATAGGCAACAATTTACAAATACCAGTGCAAAAATGATAAACAGCATCACGTTGCCTTCACCAGCTCAGACAATTAGAAAGAGGAACAGCATTGTTGTATATAATGATGTGTGACCACTAAAGTGCCAAAACTTAAACAAAATAGGCCAATGAACTCACAACCAACAAAGTGACATGATTTATAACACAGTTAGGAGTTAACATTAGGCTAACTTGAGCTATCGTTAGAAATGTTAAAGGTACCTGTCTTTCTGGAAAAGTGACAATATGTTGACTCAAATACAATGTTAACTTGCCTTAGAACAGATGTAGACATCCTGGTTTATTTTATTCAAATTGAGTTGATTTTGTGGTCTATGGCACAACTTTATCCAAAGAATATACTGTTCTTGGTTAAAATATGGCAGAGAGTACTGGAGTGTATGGGAATGGTCATATGCACTATGATTGGCTCAACATACTCTAGGGTGGGACTTAGTCATATGTCAATTGTTGCTATGCTGCACGTGTGATTGGCTGTTTAGGTAATGGTTCTGTCCTCATAGATACATCTGGTCTGACACTTTATTTCACTGGACTTGAAGTCTAAATAACAATGAATCCCAGCATAAAAAAAGAACATGTGTCACACACACCCTTACGTGCTGATAAAAAAAAATCCCCATTCTTTGCCTGCATTAGATTCAAGATTACACAGATCAAACCTTATTTTTCTCTCGCTGCAGTTTATAGCTCATCTGGCCCATTTCATTTCCAGCAGCTGAGAAAACAGCATCAGTTCTCTGTTAGGGGGCTGAAGTGTTCAAACTATTATTCTGTTCTGACCTGCTGATCCATCCATTACAGCTTGAACTCAATCCTGACAAAGCAAATGGCTCCATCTGGGATATATAATCACCGCTGTTTATTTACTCTGCTCTCTCAAATGGTTTTGTACTGACTAAATGTTGATGGTTGTCTTTTCTCTTTCTTAATTTGTCACTAGCTGGTATTTATTCATGCTAATGTTGCATCTCTATAGCCAGAAGACTTTACTCTGTATAACTTCTTCGAAGATGCATCATCATAACGTTCCATCTTTTCACCGCTTACTCTCTGTGCAGCACTTCACCCACTGGACAGAGCTCACACTCATTTGAATTCCTGACATAGTTATGCTCATGAAAGTTGTGTTAACGCCTCTGAATGAAATTACAAACGGTATTAAATGTCTGTTTTTTAATTGTAAAGCTGTTCCTGTCTCAGTTTATATTCCGTATCATCTCTCCTTCTCCTTTCATCCCTCTTCTTCTCTTCAACCCTGCACACTAATTAACGGGCATTAGGATGCTTTCACTGCAGGAGATTTTACTCGCTGGAGTAACGATGTGTAAATACAGTCCATTTAAGCACTATCTACTTCCTTTTAGTCCAATTACAGGCCAGGACATAAATCTCTGCAGAGCAAGGCCGAATAGTGCACAAACTGGTAGTTATCTCACAAAGCAGGTAAGATACTGCTGGCAGAGAAACCATGATGGTTTGAAGAGGATTGGGATAAGCCTGAATAAGACATGTCAAAACCCTGGTCCCAAACCTCCTCCCTGTTCTCCTCCCACGCCAACATACGGCACACAGATCACAGAAATGGCTTTTCATCTGTGCAAACATTCACACTACACATTTTTATGGGGCAGTGCTTTGCCTGTGAGAATGTAAAATGTAGAGATAATGATACTGACTGAAAGATTAAATTAGAGTGAGGGATAGGAGGAAATATGTTCCTGCTAGGGCAACATCATTTTCAGTTTATTTTACTCAGACACATGCTTAAAACCCAATGTGGTTTCATTTTTTTCAACATCATTGAAATGTTCCAGCAAACAAGAACATGTGTTTGTGAGAAATATATGTGAGACATCTATCTGTGTGTGAGTGAGTCATATCAACAATATGAAACAGACTTAAGTCGTGCATGTGCGTCATTATGTGTAATGTATTTCACACACAGGACAAGGACAGGCCAGGGTTTTCATCCCCATTATCCTGCCATGTTGATAGTTAAACAAACCATAGCCCCTGCCCATCCAATTAGACTCTGTCTCTGATGGCACACCAGCAACGACACAAGAACAGACAGTCCATTAACAACCAAAGAGAGTAAAAGGAGGAAACAAAGACAGACATGGAAGCACATTTGTCCTTTCTCAGACTTTTTCCTAAAAGCTTTTTTCAGTACATCATCAGAAAAAACATAGTTCATCAAGTCTTAATTCGGCCGTGAGCAAGTCGAATTAAGGCCGTGATCAGAGATTCTCTGCCAGGATTTGGCTGCAGCCTGCCTGCAGCTTTACATAATGTTTAAAGTCTTACTTGATTTGTTTTCATGTTTACTGTAACAACTAGCCTGGAGGAGCTGTTAGGCAGTAATATCAGCTCACAAACTTAGACTCCCTGTCTAACCTCTCTCTAACAAACACACACAGATGATGATGATGATTCTCACCGGAGATAATGAATCCTATTTGCTGCACAATTATAAATCTGTCATTTGCTCTGATGTGACTGATAGTGGAGCTGTTGTGACAAGCCTGGTTGCACAGTCTAAAACACTATCTCCTGATAATTGAACTTTTCCACGTATTCAGATGAGTGTAATTAGGATGATGTTGTAATGTGGCGCATGCTGACATTCATGGATATGCAAAAGGCAAATGTGACATGAGAGATTATCTGTTGGTGTGGAGTTTAGATTGTGAGATCTTTGTGTATGTCTGTGTTTTGAGGTGAGTGTATGAAGTCTCAGTGAATTCTTTTTGAACACTGTTAAAGATATTGTGTTAAAAATATTTGGTTTAGTCCTTTGGATTCAAACTGGATGTTTTTTTCTTTTCTTTTTTTTTAATTTGGGGAGGTCGTGCTATGCTTTGGGGACAGAATTTGGGTCTCTGGCCATTTAATTTGGACTGGAGTCCATTGTCACTCGCAACTACTGTTGACATGGCTGAGGGGCGCTGAGAGCAACTTTGTCATCATGCAAGCTTGAGCTTTGTCCTCAACTGGTGAAAGACTAACACGCAAAACATGCAAACAGCTTTAACAAGAGATGAGGCAAAATGAGGACACAGTTTGTTTTGGTCCTCTTTCTTTTAATTCCTTCTTGCTAATTTCTCTTTTGTGTTTCCAAACATATTTTATCTCCTTAAATGTCTTTGTTCATAGAGTGTAGGAGGGACAAATCATTTTAATGAGCCTTGCTGTTCTCTCTCCTCCCACTTCCAAGCTTGTCTTTAAGGCCAAGGTTCATCTTGATTTAGCTGACAGGCTGCTGTCGTGAGTTTGTGTGGGAACAGCTGAGTACAGAGCGATTGGTTCCCTGATCCACACAGAAGAAGGAAATCCGCCCACAGATTATAGAGTTTACACTGGACTGAGCCTGTGAACCTGCTAATAGAGGCTTGGACTGCTGAAGGTTTTTTAATGAAACAGTTGTCGTAGCAGAAAAGAGAAGATACTGACTTAACCCTGCTTTTAATGTTTATACACATGCAACTGTTTCCCTGTTTTATCTTTCTCTATTGGGAAGGTCAAGATAGGTGAGCTGAATATGAAGTGAAGACCTTGGTCTGTAACAAGCCCTGGCTATGTTTTAACAACAATGATGTGACCTGTAACTGTAGCCAGTTTTGTTGGCAATTAGGGTTGTTCTAGGTACAATTTTTTTTCCCCCTTCTGATACAGTACAGATATTGCAGCCTTGAGTCTTCACCAATATCGGTATTGATCCGATCCAGTCCAATATCAGCATGAATGATGTGATGTTCAGCTCTAATTGTAGGAAAAGAAACATAAAAACTAAAACATCCAATGATGATGAAAAAATGGTTCCCAATTTAAATCTTACCAGCGCAGAAATTCATTGATTTGTAAGAAAGTGATCTTGCATTCTGGAAGATTCCAAGCAAAGTCAATATAGTGAATATATTCTTGCTTTCTGTGTGAGGGATCTTCTTGTTGAGTATGTCAGCTTGTGACAGTGTAGTCTCTCGAATCTTAAGTCGTAAAACAACTCCCATCTTATGGAACAACAACATTTTTTTTTCTGACAGGTTTCTCTTTTAGATTATATCTCCCCATCTGTTCAGACACTTACACACAGCTGGTTTGTTCACAGCGCTTGTCAAAACTACATACACTGGACTACATTTGCAATCTCCACTCACTGCATCGATGCAGAAGTTTTTCAGAACGAGTAAACGTCAAAAATAAGCCTTTGGACACTGTGACACTTGCACAATTGTGGTTCAGTGTTTCTGAAAGGAGAGAATGATCATGTGTGATACAAATTATCCATCAAGTAAATTTCTGTATGCTGCTCCTCATAGAAAAAGTATTATACACATCAACCATTTAATCTGCAAGACAAATGCAGAGGAAACTGAGCTTGCCATGTTTTGGAGTGAGGATGTACTCACTATCGCTGAACAGACTGAGCAAACAGGGAAACAAAAAGTCAGCCTAACCCAGAGTGAGGCTGTACATGTGTTCATTTGTTAATGTATCCACACATGTGCTGGTTTTAACAAGGGTGTAATAAATCTCCAACAAGACTTCCAGGAGGTGTTGGAGAGGAGAGAAATCTGTTTGACATTGTGTATATCTCAGGAGGGGATGTGTCTTCAGCACAGATTTATAGCTGATTCAGTGTTCTGCTTCTGTAGCTCCTCTGTCAAAAGCCGATAGTCCAGCTTCATATTTGTCTGGTATTTGATGCAAAGGTTTTTATGCTGCCTGCAGTCAGAAACCCAAAGCCATCTCCCCAGGTCAGTGAAGCTTAGCTGCCTTCCTTTGCAGACTCTGCAGATAATATCTGAATGTAGTTATTGATGTCCGCCTGCTTCTGGTATCAAGTCGGAAAATAGCTAAAAGGTTTTACATCAAACAGAGATGTAAAACTGCTTGGAGAAGCAGGCTCTTGGACTTTGGAATCATGAAAAAAAAAAATTGGCGAGAACTTATAATTTACTATTCACTTGTTGAACAATAGTGTTGTTGCTTCAACTGCAAATTGTTTGTTCAGTCAAACATTTCCATTATTACAAAGTCACCCAACTGCAGCTGCTCAAAAAAGGCATAAAGCAGTGGACATCACTTTGCAGATCTCCTTGTTTTCATGAAAAACTGACAGCATGAACTGTTTGGATTCCTTCTATGTGTATCCACTCAGCTCGCACTAACCTGTGCCGTAGTAGTTTAAAGTAGAAAGAAAAAGAAATGAGTGCTAACATCCTATCACAGCTTTTTTCAGTGAAATACCAGTACAGAAGAGTCCCAAGTGAGTAGAGTTGATCTTAGAGCTGTACCGCTCTACTGCAGTGGAAATGAGGCATTAAAGGCACAAAGCTTCTGAGTCATGAATTGTCAGTCCTCCTCCTTACAATGACAGCTGAGAGAGCAGACGCTTCTACTCTGACAACCCAGCCTCTGTTTCCTCAGACACACCCTCCAACTCCCACAGACCAGTGTCTTTGAGTTTGGTTATAACCCCGTCAATCTGAGCCTTCAGCTCAGCTGCAGTAATCCCCTCAAGCTCTCTTCTTATTGGGACCAGCAGCAGAGACACAGGTGTGAAGTCAACCAGAAATTGACAGTTCCAACTACCTATTAAAAGCAATTATACCCAGGCACATAGCGTTTTCATTTTTGATGTTTAAAAATACCTTTTATTTGATAAGAGTCAGATCTTTAACCACTTTTTATGCACTTTGTAGCAATCAAAGCTACTGACAAGAGCCTGTGGCTTCACAGAGTAGATGTGATTAACTTGCTCCTTCAGATGAGAAACCAATTTATCTTTTACAGAGTTAGACCATAGTGAGGGCACCCACCTACATGAAATGGAAAACCAGAGCTCTCAGCAGAGGAAGGAGAAGATTGTATGAAACAGAGTTAGGTATTGTATATATGTGACTTACTGGTGAAGTAGTCCAGGTGACACCTGTAGAAACCAAAGACTGATGAAAACCTATCAGTGAGCTTGTGGGCAAGACAAGAGACTTCGCTGCAACTTTGATTCACCCTGGAACTGTAGCTTCAGTGTTTATGACCATATCTTCTGGCTGACTATAAAATACATGCTGCTGTTGGTGAAGTGAAAACTCCTCAAACTCCTCCAAAGAAGTCAATCTGACCTGTCAGAACTAGACAAACTGACCTGTTAATGAAGCTGAAAAGAAGACAGGTTGTTATCAGCCCTCATTACTGCAAGTTTCCAGAAAATGTCACAGAAAAAAATTCTGTATGGATGCTGGAAGCACAAATGAATTTGCTTTTGGAGTTTCTGTTGTATTCTGACAGGGTCTCTGCATAAAGAAAAGATGAAATGCATATTAAATTAGTAGGTGGGGGTAAAACAAAAGAAGCTTCAGTGACAAGTGTGTGTGTGTGTGTGTGTGTGTGTGTGTGTGTGTGTGTGTGTGTGTGTGTGTATTTGTGCATTTGCGCTCAGCCATGAGAACAGTCTTGACATGTTTTGTTTGTGGACTTTGCCATCATTCGTTGAATTTCCACAGATATCATGACCACACTTACAATAAGTCATGTCATGAATGGGCACAGTTCATTCTCATTTATACGGCTGATAAATGGGGACTTTAATAGATAGAGATGTACTTTGATGATCCATGTGTTTACAATCCATGCTGTACATTGTAGTTATGTAAGTCTCTCAGACGTTTACTGCCTGTCTCTCTTTTTATCTCTTTGTTTCCCCCCTCCTCCCACAATGGAGTCTATCTCTGAGGGGGTAATTTAGCTTCCCTCTTTTAGAGTTCATAAAAAGACTGTACACCACACAAACACTCACATACACAAAACAACAAGATGCAGGGTTAGAGGAGGGCCAATGCACTCTCAGAGAGACAGGGAGGGATTGGGACAGGGACAATAGGATTAAGGCTCAGGTTTGAGTGAGGAGCTTTGTGTGAGAGTAGCTTTGACCACAGATACGTAACTGAGTCTTTGCCAACGCACAGAGAAGATCTGATTCACAAGGATGACTTTCTGGCTACAGGCTGTCTGCAGGGAAAATGAGATAAAACAGTTTGAAAGTGTGTGGTTTTAGAAACACATGCACAAAGAGTAGAGGGGCCTTTTAATCTTTTACTATATAGATTTCTTCTTTTTTTCTTTTTCGCCTGAGTACTTTGAACAGAACTTATGTCTTTTGAAAGATATTCTCCTATGTGATCTGTGATGTTCACATGTGTTTTAAATCGTTCGGAAGAGCTCATTTGGGGCATAGGGTTAGTAGTGATATCATTTCTATGCTGGTCAAACTTGCTGACACCTTCATTTGTATTCAGACAGCTATCAAACGAACACTTATTCATGGTGGATGCAGTTTTTAATCGTTGAAGGCCAAAAAGAAAAAGAGAAAACCTTCTTTTCAGAAATATGCCAGAGCTTAAAGCAAATGTCTTTTTTTGTCTTTTTGCTTGCTCATATTTTTTAACCTAAATATTTGAAGCTTCTGTGAGCAAACAGAATTTCTGATCCCTGATATCCACTATCTCATGTGAGTTTGTTTCTTTAACCTTTCATTTTGCGCCTGCTCTCCCAGAGACAATCAGTGTCAGTGTATAAAGCAGTGTGATGTTGAGCTGTCCCTCCCAGGCTTGTCAAAAAAATCACCTGACACCCCGCATCATGTTTGACAGACAAAAGAAAAGATAAACACAACGGTTTCAGCCACTCGTTCCCTCCTATTAATATCTACACCTCCTCTGTGTGATTCATACATTTCCTCGTGCCTGTTAGAGAAACGTTGTTAGACAATATGTAATTATGCTTTACCTCTTTCATTCGCTGCATGTTTGTTGTGTGTTTTTGCTCCACAGCGCACATGGCATGCTCAAGAGATCAACACTCCAGTACCCAGCTATGCCTGAGGGGCTACAGGAGGGGGCACAGGAAGCACGAAGGGGGAGGTTCCTCCTACTTTTTTAGTATCCATGGTAACACCATCCTGCCCTGCCACGGTGTGTGTCAGTGGTGCAGAGATGGAGGAGAGAGAAAACAAAAGGAGGAGAGGAAGGAGAGGAGTGTGGAAGTTGGGGAAAGTAAATGAAGCTGGAGGGAGAAGTTGTTTGAAAAGATGGATGGTGCGGTAACTCCTGGAGTTCATAGGGTAATCGTGTGAATCGATGGACTAATAGACACAGGGGGGATGAGAGAGGGTTATTGAAAAGGACAAACTCGCAAGGTTCGCTGACCTGACTTGTGCTTCTTAGTTTGTTGCACGTAATGCAAAACATCTTGTGTCCCCTTTACCTCCACCCTCTCTCTCTCTACCTCTCTCTTTCTCTCTCGCTCTCTCTCTCTGGGAACAGGGCCAACACTGACGCTTGCGCTTTGGCCAGTGCTCTAACTTCCTTCCTCCCCCTACCTCTTTTCCTGTCTACCTCTCCATGGCTCCAGTCTCTGTCGCATTGTGGGATTCAGATTGAGTTTACCGTCGGTCAAACTGCTTATTGATTGCAGACGGTTTCAAGGGAGAGACTAGCAAAGGGGAAAATCTACAGTTCAATGATGGATAATGGTCTAATTTTATGTACAATAGGAGGGTTAAGTCTGTGAGTTACACCAAGGTATGCCACAGATCCCATAGAGGTTTTTTTTTCTGTATGTCTGCATATGTGCATGTAAAATCTTAAAAAAAAAAAAAAAAAAAAACAATGCTATGCCAGAAGAGGAAACTTGTCAGCTGTTCCCGCTGCGTCTTAAACAACAGGGAGACAGACAGAGGGAAAAAAAGAAACCAATACCATGTGTGTGTGTGTGCGTGCTTGTGTGTGTGTGTGTGTGTGTGCGTGTGTGTGTGAATGTGGTGTATTTGTGTGACCACACTTTGTAAGCCTGTCTGCCAGTGTGATGAATGAATCTAAGCTGCTCGTTTCCGCCTCAGCTCACAAACCACAAATACAAGTTTGGTTGCACCAAAAGCAGTGAGATGTTTTACTCTTGTGGAGTTAAATTAGATGTTAAATGGAGGGAATAGCTCCCTTTTTAATGGAGTTGACATACATAGACTCACTCCTGCCACTTTTAGGAAAAAAGATTCGACTTCACTCCAATTATTTTAGATCAGAAGATCCCTTCTTTGGCTATGATGTCCTCATTGATTCCAATTATATTAAATCTTTCATTAGAACTATTGATCCTGAGACAATGCACCATCATTCAATCAATGTTGCTTATGACAATGGAGGAAAGAAAGTTTCCTTGCTTGTTACAGAGGATTAATCTTGCTCCTCTATGTGTTGCCTGAGGGACTCCTTCACAGGCATAGAGGATGTGAACTGTATTCATGGAGTCAGGTCTGGGCTGAGCTGATTGTGATATAAATGAATAACCATGTTCACTTGACCTGAGAAATACTTTTACCATGAACTGATGAAAGAGACACAAGAGTAAGAACTTTGAAAAGAAAAGAGTCAAAGTCTGTCGATTTTATTCTGTATGACATTCATCTGCTGACTGCAGCTTTCACAGAATCAGCACAATGTCCTTTCTTTTCAGAGTCTTCCTCTCTCTCTCTCTTTTTCTTCTTTCTCTTTTCTCACCCACTCACACATTCACTTGCCCTTACAGCTACAGTGTGTCAGTTGCCTGAGAAGTAATTTCACAGCCCTTGGCCTGAACCACTTGAGCACCTGCAACTTCATTTTGGTACATGAGCTCTGGTCTGCTGTGCACACTGTTCAGCATGATGGTGTGCAGCAGCTCATGCTGTATCCCTGAGAGTGGGACTTCATGATAATGATGCTTACATGCAGTGACCAGTGCATATTGCCAGTGGTGTAGTAAACAGAAAATCATTTTGTGGAACAACACAAGTCAGGGGATAATGAGAGATACCACAGTGCTGGGCAGGAGGAGATGCAGTTTGTAGCTTTAAAGCACACAGAGGGAAAAATCACCAAACATGACCAGTACATGTTGTAAACAAGGATAAATAACCCATTTCCAGCTGTTTGGATTGTTTTACTGTTTGTTTTACGAATTAGAATAAGTCGATAAGGGTGACTGATGTCTTTTCCCTCTTTTATTTTATTTCTTTTTATGCAGAGTCCTCCTGCTGCACAGCCAAATTATCTTCACTGATACTAACAAGAGAACTTTAGAGGAACTGTGAGGACTTTCTAAGTGATCTCAATTTTCATATCTAGATAAATACCTGATAATAGTTCCCTATTCAAAATGAGATTATAGGGTATTTCTAATTGCTAATTCCTATCTTCCTGATTGGGACTGGATGGGTCAAATTGATTTACAATATGTTGAGGTCGCTATGACAACGCCACGCTGGCTGACAAAGTTCAGCAGTGAGAAGAAAGATCTGTTTCCTTCTGCTGAAAATGATTTCTATGAATTATTTAGTAGTAATAGTTGGAAACTGGAGCTTTGTAAAAATGTTAATTCCAACCCACATGATCCAGTCCCCTGTTGATCCAGTACAAAGCTATCTCGAAAATAGGAAAGTAGCATTAAAAAGAAGATCGGATCTACTTTTACTTTCTACTTTCACTTACACTTTCAAAACAAATACATCAGGATGGTTGCTGCAATTCCTCCGGCCAAAGGGAGTCGCTGCAACCACTCCATACCAATTCTGAACACAGTCACTTTAGGACTTGAAACTGAAGGGTGGAAAGACAATTGACACATCTGAGCTTTGCAGACATGGTGAATGTGCATGATAAAACCATGATTCATTGTTGGGGAACTACTTTCAAAAGTGTCAAATGAACAAAACAAAACTGACATTTTAGAAACAGAGCTAGAAAGCAGAACCCCTGATGGTATGAGGATGGAAAAGTGCTCATTACATGGCTAGTTTACATAATCCAGCCTTTTCCAGGAGAGATCTTGTTAATTCCTGCAAGAAAAGTCACATTTTACACACTTCACAACAGCAAGACTTTGTTGTAGAAGAATTCAGGTGTTTAACTGGCCAAAACTTTTCCCAAAACATTTGGTCCATCATGAAACAAAAAATATGACTTAAGCTCCTGAACTGTCAAGCAACTTCTTCTCCTCTCCCTGAAAGTTATAAAATCAACCACCACTTCTTGCATAATAGTCAGCAAGTGTCAATCAAACCTTGGTTACCTGGAGTCTGTGTGAATCAGACTGGCTTCACTACACTTCACTGGGTGGTTGCTCCTCTTATCAATCACTGTGGTTTACTTCCCCCCTTTTCTCTCTCTTTCTCTCTTTCTCGCCACTCGTCTTTCTTTGTTCGATTCTCATTTCTTCTGATGTAAGGTTTCTCACTTCTCTGCCCTCTCCTCTGCTTTCTGCAGCTTATCTCTCCCCACTGTCACTCTACTTCCTTCTCTCACCTCTTTTTTCTGTACGTCCACTCTTTTTTCTGTCACTGCCTTCTTTTTCAGAGTCTCTAATCGGTTTGGACCTGGACCCTTTTCAACAGATAGGTTCCCTTCTGTATTTTTCTTTTGCTTCTCTGCTTCCTGCTTTCTCTGGCTTTTTTTCTGCCAATGCTCATCTCTTGTGTGTCCCCTTTTTACACATGACATCTTACCCTTATGCCTGTCACACAAATCACAGACACATCCAAACTAATTTGTTTCCCACCTTCAGGCTTTTTCCTCTTCTGTCTCTTTACCTGTCTTTCTTTTCTTTCTCACCTCCTTCAACTCCCTCTCACCTCATATCACTCCCGCTACCTGCTTTGTCCTCCATCTTCTCCACTATCTACCTTACACCCCCCCCCCCCTTTCTCGACCTCCTCATCTCCTCTTATGCTGACACAAGTCTCCCCACTCGCAGCCTGATTCCCCCCCTCTGTCACTGACAGAATGGCCGTGCCAGTGTTGATTAGCGCCTACATGACCAGATGCTCAGCTGGGCTTAGCCTGGGCCTGTGGGAAAGAGAGCTGCTTATTCTAGCCTCGGGAGATGGATTGAAAGCGACGGGAGCTAAAGCAAGCAAGCATTCTCTCATTATACTCACACATTGAACACACCAGCACATGCGCACTCCACCACACAAGTCAGCACATAAAACACGGTCGCATACTTATGAGGAAAACAGATGCAAGTGCCAGCACATTGTAAAAACACGCACAAAACCATTAATCGCCTTATGCATTTTGTATTAGGTGTTGTACTCTGAATAATAAGATAATTCAGCTGTTGGGTTAATGACCCACTGCTACCTAGCATTGATCCTGTTTGAAGAATGATGAAGTCTACATGCATAAATGCAGTTTTCAGTGTAATCTTGTTTATCCCAGGGCTCCAGCTAGGTTTATTTAATGTCCTGCAAGCTTTTGCTGTTCCTCTTTAGTAAACATGATTAAATGTCCCCCTAGATGCAAGCATTGCGTTGCCTACAGCACACCGCTGAAGGAAACAATGTGCAACTTGGGTTGTCAAGATTTCTGCAGACCAACGACCATTGCGCTGGACTTGTTCTGTCTTCATGAAGATGCTGACATCACAGTTGACTCTAAGGATCTTGTTTTCACACATTTAAAGTCTGCAAACTCCACAGACACAATCATTAAAATGATTTGAGTAAAGTAAGAAGGAGTGCATGAAAAGCAAATAGTGCTTGATTGAATGTTTGTGGTAGTTAAGACTTTGAATTACTTGATTTCACTGAGGGAACAGTGTCCACCCCTTTTAGAGCTGAAAAAAACATGTCTGACGATGTTATTTTTCACACTCCATTTCCTTGAGTGTTTACACACAACTTCACCGTTCCTCTGATTCCCCGTCTTTTCTATTCTCCCCTTCCCCCTGTTCATCTTCCATTCTCACATAACTCCATCACAGGACTTCTGAGCGTTTCTTTTTTTCCTTTCATGTTTCTCTCTGATTTACATTCACTTACGAAGGAAACAGCTCACACCACTTGAGTGGTTGTAGATGTATTTCAAGAAAAGCAATTGATATATGAGGTGTGAAGAAGGGCGATGTATGAATTAAATTTCATTTTTGACACTTTCAGGAAAAAATGAAAGAGAAATGCTACTATAGGGGCTTTACTCTATAGCTGTACTTTACTATTTATAGGACAATATATAGCTGCAGTTGAGTCAATAAATTATACAGAAGTCTCTCCGTAAATCTGAGTGCAGCCTACGCTAAAGCTTGCCATAAATGTATCAGAAATCCCATTTGAGATAATTTCCGTGAAGGTCCAGTCAAGGCCAGTACGTTGAAGGGTAAGACATTTGTCACTGATCAGCTCTTTGATATAAAGGAGATCCTCAATCATCCTGTTCTGCTGTGTAAACCTAAAGGGGCACTCTGGATATGAGTGTATCCGTCTGCTTGAGAACGCCAGTCCATAAGTTTGCCCAGTGTTAGGTTACTCACACTAATGCTTGTCTGCAAAATCAAGTGCGTGTGTGTGTGTGTGTGTGTGTGTGTGTGTGAATGGTTGTCTGTTTCTACATACATGTGAGCCCTGTGATGGGCAGGCAACCTTTAGGGTGAACCTTGCCTCTTGCCCAATGACAGCCGAGATAGGCCCCAGCCCCTTGCAACCCTGAAAGGGACGAGCTGTTAAGTTGATGGATGGATGAATGAATGATTTAAAATGAGCAGTGAGGGCTGAGGGAAAAATATTGAAATTTTTTTTTTTTTGGCAGCTTCAGTACAAGCGGGTTGAATCTGTGTATGGTGTGAGATTAAAAACAAAGGATCCCAGTGGCACTTAACAAATTACAGGCTTTGAATAAATGCTCAGTGTGTAGCTTAATTACCTAATAATGTTTGAAACTAAGCAAAGCTGTTTGGAAACTTTGGTTGTGACATGGTTCTAATTGGACGACACAGTGAGCATGATGAAACTTTGGGCAAATGTCTCAGGAGGAGGAAGCCTTCGCTCAGAATACCGTGTTCATTATTTTTCTGTCACTACTGTGATAAAAAGTCAGACACTCTCCCTCTTTATTGGGAAATAGAGAGGTCAGAAGGATTGGTTGGGTTACCTTATGTAACCAAATTGCAGTTGGCCTCAGGTCTCTGACAATGAAAAAGAGCTTCTAACTAGAGGTGGAGACGCTGGATGAGTTCATTCCTCCCTCTGGTTGATTACGCCACATGAGATCAGATAACTAGTGATTACTCTTTCTGTCTAACAGCTATTTTGCAATTTAGCAAAACAGCTTCGTACGAAAGAAGATACATAATGATTGAATTTGGTTGTATTGTTTTTGGACTATGACTATTGGCTATTGGCTTCAGTCTACTCTTTATAGCAATAGACAGACAGAGAGCCTCCATTTGTGTCTGTATGATGGCAATTTTACAGGAAAGTACTCTAACTGCTGAACACTGGGGTTAAACAAAGCCAGATTTCCCATCTTGACTCATTAGAGTTTTCAAACACACACACACACACACACGAATATTCACACTCATAAGAAGTCGGCCCTGCAAATCAGCCCCGTTGCTGATTTTGGGTTAATACCTCAAATCTCCCTTAAGCTGCCAAATCCTGGAACAAGTGGAAAACTCATTTTGTATGTGTGTGTATGAGTGCAGAGTCAGAAGGCAGGGGTGTGTGTGTGTGTGTGTGTGTGTGTGTGTGTGTGTGTGTGTGTGTATCACATACTGAGGTTCTGCATTACCCTCCAAGAACGTAACTCCGGTGTGCGTATGGTGCTCACGTCAGTGAATACTGATTTACTTGCATTAGTGGTTCCTCGCCTTGGCAGGATTGCATCCGAATGCATTGACCTCTTCTTAATGCAAGCAGTGACTACAAGCAGCTGACATTAGTCTTTGTGGTCCGGATCAGGCATTGAGTCATATTTTAGTGCTGTTTAGTGATGCAATGACCTGACTAAGACAGCTGTCCAGTGAAGGTCATCGTCGATAAAATTTGCCATCTCCAGAGTTACTTTAAGTGTGTGCGACCCCCACAGACCCCCACACTTGAATGTGTGAGTGCAGAGATAGATGAGATAAGAAGACAGATGCAAGGACACTAAGAAAATATGGGTGGTGCATTGGTGGTGCTGAATGTGATTGAACTTTAATGCAGTTTGATATGGGTTTGCTTTGGCACAAACAGGCACAGCAAAATGGAAATATCTAAACTGTTTCCTGTGTTGTAATGTGAGAATACTAATCTAGATGGTATCTTTTTAAATAACAAGGCAATAGGTTTTGGGCTGGCTGGTCAACAAAACAGGCAGTAGTTTCAGTTAATATTAAGCAATGTCTTGGCTAGAAAAGAGTTAAAAAGACATGTTTTGAATTTCCTGTTTTAACCACATTTCCCATCTGAATTCCACCTTTCATTGTCCGTGCTGCTAAGGTCATGAGAGGCAGAGACCCAGCCCGGCTGCCACTGAGCGACAGGCGTGAACATCCTGGACATGCTGTCTGTCATACACAGAGCTGACACACACCGATGGACATTAATCCCTACAGGCAACTTAGAGTCACCAATTAAACCAAACAAGCATGTCTTTGTACTGTGAGAATAAGCCTGGATGCCCTGGAAGAGCCCACATTAACACAGGGAGAACATACACTGTCCAGCCAAATTAAAGGTCACACATGCTAATATTTGCTTGGACTTTACAGAATGCATTTGCTGTGGCATTGTTTCAATAAGCTTCTGCAGTGTCTCAAGATTTATTTCCATCCAGTGTTGCATCAACTTTTCACCAAGATCTTGTATTGATTGAGTCTGATCACTGTGCAAACCCTTTTCCAGCTCATCTCAAAGATTCTCAGTGGGGTTAAGGTCTGGATTCTTTGTTGCCAGCTGAAAGATAATCACCCCTGCAGTAATTACCCAATAGGATGCTTGTACCTACTTGCTTGGTTAAATCCAGGTGGTGACTTTTTTTTGGCCAGGCAGTGTATGAATTCTATTCAAAGGAATTCTGTAGCTAGCATCTTTAACCCTATTTGACCTTTAGGAGTGAATGAAATCACCTATTTTTTTTCAGAACTTGTTGGTTATTCACATTAGCCTCATCTCCACCAGGCAGTCTGGTACGGATCAGTACAGTTTGGTACGGGTCAGATCGGTAAAGGCTGATCCTGTGTGCGTTTCCACAGCCAACTGTACCCTGCTTGATGGGCCGGAGGGCGAGAGCCGCGTCAGCTACATAACAGTGTGACGTCATTGCAGCACTACACAGTGTACCCGCAAATTAATGCAATGACGAAGAAATTAGCGGCATTGTAAACAAAGAGGAACAATGGAGAACATCCAGCAACTCTTCTACTTTGCGATCAGCCTGTGGCTCTTTGTTCCAAAACGTAATGAAGCTTTGTTTCAGGAAAGGCTGCCTGCATGGTTGTGTGTTGTTCTTTATTACCACTGTCGCACGGGAAGTTACCAATCTTTTGACCAATCAACGTACTGCAGTGATTATAGCTCCACCCCTGGGGCTGGTTTGGAGCGGCTTGGCACCCCAACGGAAGGGTACTGAAAAGTGGAGTGGTACGGGTCGCTTATAAGGGGACCCGTCCCAGTTTTAGTCTATGGAAACGCCACAAAATGCGTGCCGTACCGAGACGAACCAAACCAATCTGCTTGGTGGAAATGAGGCTATAGAATCTAAAATATCAATGTTTGTTTCAATATAATGTAAAAAGGATGCACCAAAATCTGGTTAACTTTGTTAGATTTCTTTTTCCATCCTACTCATTGTGATGGTACAAAAGTAGTCCATAGGTATCAATCCTCGGTTTTTGAACTTGCAGCCAAAAGTCCTCAAACCACCAGGTGACACCTCTGTCGCTCTCCTCTGCTCTCAATCTGCAACATTACGATAATACACTTATCTTGAATAGAGGCCAAATGTTGTTGTTTTTGCAGCCTGTAAATGAGAACAGTTAGTTGAGTAGAGGCTTGGATGGGAGGCAGAGCAGAGACACGCAGAAGACAGGGCTGAACAAACTAAATGCTGCACCTTTCTGCACATTGTGGATGAGTTTGTACCTTTTACAACTGCAACTACTGTGAAACAAATGGGGAGGAAGTTTTGTATACTTTTTCTTCTTCTCGTCACTGCATCTTGCGTTTACTTTATCTCCATTTACCTTTTATCTACTATCACTGTATCCTTCCCTCTTTGCTTTGAGCAGAGATTGTATTGGATTTTGTAAAGACAAGTTTTCATATCAAAGACACATTTAAGCACTTCACTGCAGTAACTTGGAGTAACACAGCTTCAAAAACATAATGAAAAGCATCAAAACACAGAGCACCTTTTCATTTCAGTGTGTAAAATTCTCACGCTGATGCCTGCTTCCACCAAATGCTTTGCTCAACAGGGTATCAAGTGCAAAGGAAAGGGTGTCTTTTCTTTCCACCTCTAAGGGACAGATTTTTCTGTTTTTTATCCCAACACCATTTAGATGAGCATCTTGTGATAAATAGCTTGTAAGAGTGTATTTAACCCCTCTATTACAGCAACAGATGTTTCTGTATCATGCAGAATTCAGATTCATACAAGCCTAGCTTTCAAGTTTTAACTTTAATGGCATCAGAGGAATACCTAACACAAGAAATGAGTCACTTTGATTTGCTCTTCAGTCTGTCTTGTTTGCTCAGAGATAGAACAGCTATATCCACCTACATCTATTCACACAACAGCAGTGTGAGGTTTCACATTTTGTGCTACTCTGCTGTGTCCATTACACTCAGTAAAGGTAGCTGTTAATAAAAGTTCTGAGTTAGTTACAGGTACAGAGACAGATATGATCCTTGTAAAGGTTTCTTTAAAGTGACTGTGAGGAGAATTTGTATGAGGTGGATTGCAGCGACTCCCTCTGGCCGGAGGACTTGCACCAACGGTTGCGATGTATTTGTGCTGAAAGTGAAACTGAACGTGGATTGGATCTTTTAACATTACTTTTCTTTGTTGAAGATATTTTTTAATCAGACACAATGGGATGAGGTAATGTATTTATCAACAGTTATGTAACGCTGTTGTTTGAATGTGAGAACAGTGAACTTTGTTAATTTGTCCTGTAGTTTAATAGCCAAAGTAGCAGGTGTAGTAGGCGGGTGTGGTAGGCAAAACAAGGGATTAGCATTTAAAAATAACCTATTTAAGCACTAATAAACTTGTTTTATATTTGGGATTATGATCGGGCATATATCTAGATATGAGACTTTTTAAGATCACTCAGAAAGTCCTCAGAGTCCCTTTAAAGTGATTTGCTATCATTGAGAAAATACACGTAACTGTAACGTGACTTTCCTCATCTTTTGGGTCCCTGAAAAACCTTTAAAGTGAATTTTAATGGGTTCTCTGTATACACAGCACCGGAAAAAATACTAATTTCATGATCTGAGCTCACTTCATCTACACTGTGAATAGGATGATGCTCTCTGGAGCTGGCAGACACATGGAAAAAAAATGTATTTAATAGGGCTAAACATGGGCATAGTCCCATAAGAGTACATGTTTGTGTTCTCCATGCATCATCGCTTTGCCCGAGTTTAACCTTAATGATCAACATTTTTCCCTCTGGTTCACTGAACAGCACGGTACTTACAGCGGCTCGGGGGTGTTAATAATTGATAGTATGATATCAATGAGTCCAATAAAACTGCTGTTGTGAATGATGTTTTCTACATGGTTTATGTCCTTGGTGGAAAACAGAGAGTGCTAATGTTATGTTTCCCCCTATATGTGGGGCAGTTTTGACCTTATGATAATCGCTGCCTGCTCATGTGTCTGTGCCCCTCTCTCTCTCTCTCTCTCTCTCTCTCTCTCTCTCTCTCTCTGGCAATGGTGCACACACACCTGCCTGTGGTGCCTTGCAGCATCTGGACTGCCTGGACTCAGGTGTTGCCCTCTGAGCACTCTGAGCCCTTGATGACACTGAATATATTAATTTTTCTTTTTTTTTTTTTTGCTCCAGATCTGTGGAAAGACTTTATTCTTTTCATGATTTTACTAAGATTTAGTAGATTCGTTTCTGTTGTGTGAGTGTGTGTGAGTCAAATTTGGTAGGATTAAAGAATGTACTGTTTCTTTCTTTCTTTTTTTCTGTTCCCCCTGTTGTGTGTGACTATTTCATTTAGTTCAGATTACAGTCTTCTTATGAGGCCAGTTTCTCACCTCAGCTCCACTAATTAAACCCAATCTGTATAATGCCGAGGTCTGTTAATCTCTTTAATGAAAGCAGGTCGGAAAGTGCCCCTGTGCAGTGAGAACATTTGTTACAGCAAATACTCAACTAGCATTTGTTTGTGTGTGTGTGTGTGTGTGTGTGTGTGTGTGTGTGTGTGTGTGTGTGTGTGTGTGTGTGTGTGTGTGTGTGTAATTGTGAGCAGGCAGGATGAATATCATGTTGCTCCCCCTATTAAGCTCTCTTGCCATTCAGACCCTCCCTTTGGCCGTGATCTCTGGTACAAATGTAGCTCAAGGGACGCTACAAAATCATTTTCTTACACATGCACATCTACACACTTACACACTTACAAACACACACAAACACGCACACACACACACACATACACTTGCGCAAACATGAACAAATCTTGATAATTCAGCTTTAATCTGAATATAAAACAGACACTAGATAATTGCCTGTTTCTAAAAAAAATTAGGTTTCTGAGTTTGGGATGATTCTGAACATTAAAGCGCTGCTGCTGTGAAGATAGTTAACCCTCAATTCTCTACATGAATTTAAGAAACGCTGTTCAGAATCAAGAAGAAACTCTGAGATATTGCTAAAGAAAAGTTGCATTACAGGACTTAAGTGGTGTGCACCTACTCTTTCTCTCTCTCTCTTTCTCTCTTTCTCTCTCTCTGACACACACATACACACTCACACACACATTCCAGCAGTGCTAATAGACCCGGAGTAGACCAGATGGCAGTGGACTGAGAGGTGGCCTGGTCAGGTCTGCTGTGATAGTGGATGATTTTAGTTTGAAGTTAGGATTGTACCGCTAATCAACTACCAACAGTGAAAATGACAGAAAGGAAACTAAACGGCCCAACATATAACACAGGTGAGTTACACCTACCTGATATTTGTGCCAAAGTTTGACAGATGGTTGATTGTTCTAATTGGACGTCTCAAAGATAGTTAAAAAGATGTCTGGGAGTGTTTTGGATTTGATGTTATTCCAAGTAACTTCAGTGCTTCTTGTTGTTAAAATATGTTTAGAGTTTCTGAGTCTCTTAACTTTGCTGATTGTTATCGTTTATCTTGTTTGAGTTGTTAAGTATGTTTTTAGATGAGCAGTAATGAAAAATGCACCCTTTGATCAGAAATCACTCATCTTAACTGCAAATGTGTGATCAGAAGGGTATATATTTTCTGATGGTGTTTTTTTTATGTAACCCACTTTATTTCTAATGCGTTCATTATCCATTGTCACGATCAGTTCAAAATACCCCACAGCAGTCAAAGTTATTGAGTATTGTTGTTTCGACAACAATCAAAACAAAACAAGGAGGTCAAATAGTCTTTATAGCAAATGTTGTGTAGAGTCCAATGTAAACACAAGAATAGGGTGATGTTTACAAAGCTTATTTTAAGTCCTGTAACAGAAAGAGAAAAAGCAAGAATATTAAATGATGGGCAAGTCTTTCTTTTCTTTGCTCAGGGTTTCAGTTCTTGATTCACTTTTATCAAGAGAACTTTACGCTGAATTATTTCTACAGGCTACCATTCCGTTCACCTAAAGTCTATTACCAAAGCTGAATCATTCACGTCTGCTAAAATACAAAGGTTGAAAACAGAAAGAAGGCAAAGGGATTAAAGTGTTGATTGGATATGGTTCCCAATTCACCTCTCTGCCAGTGACAATGAGAGAGAGAAGACACAGTAGTAAATGAGGGGAAGGGAGGACAGAGAGAAGAGGCGGTAGAGTTTGACTGTAATGGAGTCAAGACCCCTAACAGGCTGTCAGATGCTGCTCACAAACCGCACAGTCACTCCAAACAGACACACAAACACACAAACACATGACTGGCATATTCCTGTGTAGGTGTGTGTGTGTGTGTGTGTGTGTGTGTGTGTGTGTGTGTGTGTGTGTGTGTGTGTGTGTGTGTGTCTCTGTGTATGCCCCAGTGATAAATCTTAATTACACAATGGAGTGCAGGCCATGTGCCATCTCATCATACCATGTCAAATCTCATAAGCAGTACTAGAGAGCGGGAAACCAAGAGCTGCAGCAGCATGAGACACGGGGGGCGAGAAAATGTGCAGAGCACATCGGCAGTGAAGAGGGGATGGCAAAAAATAAAATGGGTGAAGCAAAACATCAGGGTGATGTGGGGTAACACCGCTTTGTACCCCCATCTCTGAGTTTACTGAGATTCTTTTTAACTGTTTTACTGCGATACCATCAAAATGTTCACGGTGCTCAAATCTAAAGCCTTTGCTGTTACTGTTGCCATCAGGCAGATCTAGTTTGTCCCTGTATGAGCTGGCGGATGAATACACAGTTATACCAGGTCAGGGAAAGAATGGGGCTGGGGGCGTTGTCATGGCCCGCTGAGTCATCGTGGCTAGGGTGATCTCTAAAAGCAGCCCCCCCAGCCCCCCAGAGTAATGGTTAATCGTGGAAGGACTGGTGTTAGGGTAAGTGTGCCTGTGTGTAGGCCCAGCTTGTTTGGGACCAGTTTGCGGTGGGTTTTGGCATACCGTGGTGTGACAGAACCATTCAGGCGGATGGGGCGTGTGTTGATGTAGCTGTTGCTGCGGGGAAAGCCCTGTACAAGCAGCTCTCAGCTCTGCTGGCTGGGAGAGAAGCTGGGGCAGCTTTCCCAGAAAGAAAATGCAGAAAAAAGTCCTTTTGTTTTTTATGGCTGTTGCTTTCCCCTCTGCTGAGGGTTACGGTGTCTGGCCTGTGTGTCCTCCTGGTTGCCTGTGGCTGCCCCTTTGTGACTTTGGGTCCTATCCTAAACCTCTGCTGTTGTGCTCTGGTGCAACAAAACCTCACACAGACATAGCTCACTTCCTGTATGGTGGTCACAACTCAGGAAGTAAAACCTTTGAACCGAAACCCCCCCCCAAAAAACACTCAGTTTAAAGGGTTGACCGTTTAAATCACAGAGGGTAAATGTGTATTATACTCCACTTTTAGACAAATAAAGCACTTACCTACCATTCACTGAAACACTTCATAAGGAGGTAAAAAAAAAAAAATTAAACTTCACAGAGGAACATTGATGGCATATAAGGGCCACTTGAAGAAAGAAAAATTGTATTGAGTGGCAAATTTGCAATTTTCATTTCTACCAGATTCATTCTTTGTAGATGTTTATGAAGCTCCATTTCACTGCATTATAGACCGTCTTGTCAGTCTTATCAGATTACACTTTCGACTTGGACTTAGCAACAAAGAATTACAGGTTTTAGCTGTCATTGCACTATCACAAGCATTCACACAAAACGACGTAGCCATGTTAATGCCCCTGCACCTCTCAAGCATGGCAGCACATGTGTCATCATAACATCCGGGACTCCCTTCTACATAAAGGGGCAAATTAGCCACTTTATTTTATTTTTTTTCTTTAACTGGCCCTAAAATGCTGTCATAGAGGAACACTTTTCTTGCAAAAAATTAAATAATAGACACGTTTATTAAAAAAAACAAGGCATCACAGTTGATTTCATTTCAGTTTTTCAAAACATATTTAATATTTGCGTCATTAATGAGAGCAGGAAAGCAGTGAACCTAAAGCCTAATCTACCAAATACAGATGGGGAACATAATTTGTATGAATACCTGCACTATGTATATTTTTCAAACCTAAATAGACTTCTCTTACCCTGCAGTAGATGAAATTTTCAGATTCACCTTGCAGCAAGGTCTCTCATGTTTTGTTCTTTGAAGCAAAAGTAAAAGCCTTTTCCTGCCCTTGGTGTGCTCATATTTTCAGCTGCACCACAAAGTGAATAAGAGCAAGAAACTTAAATCAATACAGTTTTCTAAATGTATGTTGTATATACAAACCAGCAGACAGAGCACCTGGCTACCAGGTCTTGCCTTTAATAGAGTAAAGCTCCTGGATAGGATGCCTCTTCATGTTTACTCTAAGGAGGCATTCCTGGAGTAACATGATTGTCTCTTGTTGAACATTGCCCCATTAATGCAGTTTGTGTGCAGAGATATGTACAGATGAGTAAAAACCTCTAGTCTTGTGCTGCATGCTTATCTTTGGGCTGCTCTCTGCCTCTGCATCATCCTCCTGTCCAAGTGTGTGGTGGATAATTGCCTCTCATTAGTCTCTCTGTCACTCAGACCTGCAGGAGATATAACTGCATAGCATCAGGGCGTCATTTAAACACCAATCCACAGGCTACATTATCCTGAGAAGGTCTGGAAAGCACACTGCACACACATCCTGCAGAAATACATACCAACAGCTTGCTTCATATCAGAGAATTCAAGGGCTGAGACTCCAACATAGTTTATTGCCTCACTGCATCCATCATCTACTTTCTATTACCTAGCGCTTCTTCTCACCTGGTCAGGGCTACAGTCACTGAGTAACATAAAACACTTCTGTCAGAGTGTCTTCAGCATTTAAATAATGTGTGAGTGACGGTGCAGCGACTGTGCATGCATACTGAATGTTTGTATGTGCAGCATTTCCAAGTTGAAACATTAAACATGCAGATTTTTCTTTAATACGTTTTACTTTTACAATAGAACTCATTTGTTTACCTTGTGTGCTTTGTTTTCCAAACTCCAAAGCTGTTAACGGCGGTGTGACAGACCAGGGAAGAAAGCTTCAATCTTTATAACAAAGCTCTTGTGTCATTTTTACACCAAACTGAACCCTTCTTTTTTCACAGGTGAACTCATCTGTCAAATAAAAGGTTGCTTGTTATATTCTGCCATCAGTCTGCTGTCACTTCCACATACTGAGGTCACAGCACTGTTACCTGACCAAGACCGACTGAGTCCTTTTGTTTCTCTTTCTGTTTCCGCAGGCACAGAAATCGTGGATAGAAAGAGCGTTCAGCAAGAGAGAATGTGTTCATATCATAGTGAGCGCCAAAGACCCCCATAGGTGAGTAAGAAAGTCTCAAAGCTTTGGATTTTTAAGCTCATCTCTAAATTATGTTACTCTTAATCACACCTTGTCAACGTGGTGAAAGGAGCAAGAGACAGGAAAATGTGGTGGAGCCTGTATTTAGCTTCAATCAGGTATTTATTTAGGATTCTATCGCTTCATTAAACGTTTCAACGTTAAAGACTCTAATAAGCCAGGTAGCTGCTGTGACGACCCCCCTCAAGTTGTGCAAATTAAGAGCCCTGTTCTAGCACTGACCTTTTTAAAACATGCCTTGAAGTGATACCATGCTGGCCTCTATTTGCATCACAGGTAGCTGCTCTGCACTAATGAACCCAAACACTGGCATTATACCACAAATGTGAGACTCAGGGCGAGATCAGTTCAGGGGGACGGTAATTAGTTCTTCATCATTTTTAAAAGTTCTTAATTTAAGTAACACTTGCAAGGGCTTCTTTTTGGAGCATGCTCCTTATCCGGATGGTGGGGTACTTTTATAAGAGCCCTTTCTATATATTACTCTGGCATAAATGTTATCATGATAGCACTTCAGTGTAATGTAATTCCGATTTTAGTGGCACTCAAGCTCTCGCTTTTGAGAACTGCCTCTCGTTCTAACGGCTCTGTGACGTTATCAAAAGGCTGTACAACATTTGATATTGTTGCTTAAGGTGACAACCTCTTCCTGCAGTCACACACACTCATAAACACACACACACACTCAAGCATTCGCAGGAAATGTCAGTGTTTGTTAGGTAAACAGAATTACCATAACTACAGGAATGCAAGTGGAAGCCAGGAGGAGAAGAAAAAAAAACCAAGATGTTCCTCAAGATCAAATCAGCTTTTTTTCATTTTAGTCAAAAGCACTTGTGCTGAGGCAGAAAGCAGAAGGAGGCAAAGTACCTTTGGTGAGAGATGACGGGAACATGAAGTGATAATCAAAGCTTCCTGACTCCCTTTCCTCCAAGGGCTCACACTCTATTCTGTGAGGCTAAAACACAGAATATGAAAGAGGATCTAAATAAGCAAACTTTAGTAGAACTGCAAGCAATGTATCTTTCAAACCACTAACTCCGGTATTTTCTGAGAGAGAGTGTGAGTGCGAGAAAGAAAACGGTGACAGAAGAGAGACAGGTTTGTGAAGAGGCAAAATCAGAAACAGAGAGAGCTGATCAAAGATGGCCTGTGGATCACTCTCCTCTCTTCCTAATCAGCAGATGGAAGTCAGATGACAAGCTGTCATGTCAAACTTGCCCTCCTCTTACTTGTTGGCACACAACAGTAGCAGATCTGGACCTTCCTCTCACTCTTTTTCATTTACAATCCCTCTCAACTTTCTGTGCTACAGTGAAACCTTTAGAAGCTCTGTCCTCTCAAGCTTTCACTCATTCTCCTTAAAGGTTACACAAGCTTACTTCTCTCTTCTCATCTAGGTGCTGTTGTGGTCGTTTGATAGGTCAGCATGTGGGCCTGCCTCCAGGCATTTCATCCAGTCAGAATGATAAGGCCGAGCGTTCAGCCAAGAATGACAGCCTATCAGAAAAATGGTCGATCAGCAAACACACACAGCTCAGCCCCACCGACGCCTTCGGCACCATCGAGTTCCAGGGAGGAGGACACTCCAACAAAGCCATGGTGACTTTGTTTTAACAAACTTTCTTATATGATGTTAAAAATGAAAGGATGCATCAGTGAATGCAGTGTTTTCCCTAAAAATATGGTCACAATATCATGTCTAGATTTGATATGTGCTGGAAAAAAGATAGATGGGAGAGTCTTATAAGCCATGGGTGTAAAGATTGAGACACAGATTGTAGAAAGCCTAACTTGAATTGTAAATCAAAACTTAAACTTAGAGCTCCTTGCTGGACACACTGTAAGAAACAGAATTTGAAACATCTGTAGAGGCAGCAATGAAGCAGAAAATATAATAATTGACAGTGATTTGTGGATCTCTTCCTGAGTTACAGAGGTCTGATGTAGATCGACAGCAAACAGTTACCAATGAGGAGTGTTTGGGGCTTATCTGACTGAAACGAATTCACCTCTTTATCTGCACAGCACAGTTTAGCCAGCTGTGTGAAACGAATGAATGTCCCAGTGATTGCAAACTTTTTGTCAGAACATGTCATGCATATTCCCAATTGAAATGACGTGTAATGAGGACTTGTTTACAATAATTGTGTACCTTTTGTGATCCAGTGTGTCACCAGACGACAGAGAAGCTGTCTTCCTGATCAAATCTGACGTCATTACCCATGCAGAATGACAAAATTCATCATATTGGTATGCTTTAAGATAACGGCAAAACCAATGAAATGAGTTGAATAACATGCAATCACATGTAATTAGCAATTAAAATGGGTGGTGCCATGACACTGCAGCAGATGAAGATTTGCCTGATTAATCCCTCCATCCTTGACTAAGTTGACGTGTTTTTCATGGTGACATAATAACATCACACGTATGAAGCACAAAGGGAATTTCGGTGATCAAAATCAATATCCAGTAAGTTGGCAAAATATTGTTTGGATTATATTAGCTTGAGAGAAAATGACAAATAAACTGCTCTGTGGTGCATAAGGTTCTCTTTATAGGAAATATCTATACAGTTCTGTTCAGACGTTGGCTACATTTAATGATGACTTTTTTCTTTAAATTATGCTGCATTTTTGTTCAAATATATTTCCGACATGATTTGGCTTTCTGTTCCTTCTTGTAAGTCTAAAGCTGGTACAGTTTCCAGGTGATGATGTGACCGACTATATTACTGTTCATGTCTGACTAGAGGTCCACTTTTTCTCTTCAGTATGTGCGGGTGTCTTATGACACCAAGCCTGACCTGCTGCTCCATCTGATGACCAAGGAGTGGCAGCTGGATCTGCCTAAGCTGCTCATCTCAGTCCACGGGGGCCTGCAGAACTTTGAACTGCAGCCCAAACTCAAGCAGGTCTTTGGCAAAGGGCTCATCAAGGCTGCCATGACAACAGGAGCCTGGATCTTTACAGGAGGGGTCAACACAGGTGAGTCCAGTATGGAAGCATAGCTGTTCAAAGAACTATAGTCAAACAAAGCTCAAAACTCACAAATTTACTAATGTTTTTTGCTTAAAATATGATGACTGTGTTTATATGCTCCTCATCGGCTGGATGACTGTGGAGCACAACTGCCGGCAGTTGCAGGAAGTGTCTCAACACGGGTGTATGCTGTTTGTCTACCCCTCAGCTGTACATCAGACACTGGAGAATCATCCAGCTTTTTATTTTGTATCCTTTTCAAAAGTTACAGAAAGCAGTGGGAGAAGGTGAAAAAAAGGTGGAACCACTGAAAAAAAAATGAAATAAAGAAAGCAAGAATAGAGCTAAAGTAATTAAAAATTTGCAGGCGATAAGACGATGTAAAAAATGAATATGGTGCATCTTGTGTTAAAGTTATACTGAGTCATAAGTTTTATTGAAATAATGAACAAGTTTAGCACATCTTTGACAAAAACATAGGGTCATGAGTAACATAATTCCATTATTGCCCCACCAACTAAGTTTGTTGTGAAGACAGGCAGGCACTGGGCAGCTTATGATCACTTCTGAAACAGCCTGAACCTAATATTGAATCAATCCCTCAGCCAATCAAGGTTTATGATTACACCAGGAGGGCAATTCGATTTTAAGGACGATCAGTGCAACTTTTTGCCATCCTCCCCAAACACGCCCTTATCCAGCAGTGAGAAAGTCCGATTTGTAACGGCAGTTGGACAGCTGTGTTTTGCTTTTCACCGACCAAGGTACTGCACAGTTGTGCTGCACTATAATCGATCTCTTCCCATTACGTCGGGGCATGAAAGACTTTCTTTTCTCTGTGAGTGGGTTTGACTTTCAGCTTTGCTCAAGAATGATGAGAGAAACTGGCAAACTGGTAGAAGAAATGTGTAACATCATTTCAGCCTGGTATACAGGTATACAGTGAATCAAAGTTAACAATATTTTTTACTCTAAATCTAGTTTGAAAAGATATTGCTGAATCTCAAAAACACAAAATATCACCTTTAGCCCTTAGTTAGGGGTGTTAATAGAGTGATAAGCAGTTTTAAATCTTGTCAGCCACAGCACTGTTTGTGACAAGACTGGAATGAATATGTGAGGAAATGGAAAAAAAGAGCTGAAGAATAGGCTTTAAATGAATTATGAATTAATATATGGAGTTATGCATATTAAAAGTGTTGACTTGTGATGAAACTTGGGTCCAACTGTGTCTCTGATCTTGGTGAGCCATAGATCGTGTAGTGTAGTTGCATAATTAGAGTATGCATGGCTGTTCCTCTGCATAATAAAATGTAACAATAATACATTTGATATTATGAGATAACTAAATAATAAATAACTGTGTTGTTTGATAATATTTCAGTATGACAGGTTTGAAGTTTGACAGGTTTGTTGGAATATCAAACAATGATGTATAGCGAGAGATGTTTCTGCAGACGGACAGAATGATGCAGTCCTGGTTACTGTATAGCACAATGTTGAATAGAGAAATAACCAGAGAGTAAGATTTAGTGACAGAATGAGTGCAGAGGAAGAAAGAGGTAGAGAAAGGCCTGAATAATGGATGGAGGGATCGTCTGTAGGAGTGACTGAGGGTGGAGGTGGAGAAAGAATGAATGTCACCAGGAGAGATGGGATGAGATGGCTCTCGGGACTGCGGCTCCCCAGGGGAGGAAATACCGAGAGCCACAACCTTTCTGTCTTTAAGCGTGTGTTTGTGTAGTTGTAAGCTTGCTCACACTGGCTGCCATGCTGTAGTCCTGTGTGCCTAATGGATTCTGTTTATCATCCACTGCAGAGTCTATCATTATCTACATTTAGGCTGTGTATCGATCATGACAGAACTCAGTTTGCTATCTGTTAATCTCTCTGTCCAGCAAACACTCTGTACGCATGCATATCCACTAACTGAAGCACAATCTCACGCTCACAGGGGTGATTCGCCATGTGGGTGATGCACTGAAAGACCATGCATCCAAGTCCAGAGGGAAGATCTGCACCATTGGCATTGCTCCATGGGGCATCGTAGAGAATCAAGAAGATCTTGTTGGCAAAGATGTGAGTCTTTGAGAACACTCTCAGAACACAAGATTAAACACGAACAATCTGGGTGCCTGCTTACAGGCTTAAGCTCTGGCTTCTGTGTGTGTGTGTTTGTGTGTGTGAAAACTGACAGTCCACATTTTCCAAAGCCAGTCAATTGCAGCTGACAATTTATTAACTGGTATGCTGAGTAAGCCAATCCAATCTGTAACAAACACTCCATCAAAGTGAGTTGGACAGATGGGAGAAGGGCACATGCTGATTCATTTAAATCTCTGGAATCAGCGCTACGTTATAGTTAAGGTCCCATCACAACGTACTGCACACTATACCACTGAGTAACTCAAGCAGAGCCAATTGATGGTGGAGGTTGAAATGAGATTATTAAGTACTGGAGCTCTTTTTCATGCTTCATTGGTCTCAACTGTAACACTAATGACCAGATGAGTTCACCTCAGATTGTTGGCCCCTGCACCAGTGGACCAAATCAAAACTGAGAAAATGTTTCAGAGTCATTTTAATTGAACTTTACAGCAGTGCAATAAAAGAGTGTGGCTTAAAGCGATGGATTATATGAAACTATCAAGGTTCACTGAGATACTCTTCAACCAGAGCCTGAAGTACTAAGAAAAGTTGATGAAAAACCAGGAGTACATAGTAATCTATTTCACAGTTTGCAATTATTGAATTAAAACTATCAAGGAGATTGTTTTCAACCTTTCAGAAACTTGATTGGTAAACATTCTTGTTCTTGTTGATCTAGTAGCGTGTACCCAATGACATCAAAGGCACAACAACATTTTTCTCCATTTGAGAGATAAACTGAACTTTATGTGTAATCAGTGGTTGCTCATTTGAGAAATACTTCACAGTTAAAAAGGACAGAAAGCTGTAATGTTTGCCAAAATTAATTTGTTTTCTTTGCCACATCAGCTGTCCGTTGTGGGCTTCGCCGATATGTGTGATTATCAAATGTCACCTTCTTTTATGTAGGTGGTGCGTCCATACCAGACCATGTCCAACCCCATGAGCAAGCTGACGGTTCTCAACAGCCTCCACTCCCACTTCATCTTGGCAGACAACGGCACCACAGGAAAATACGGCGCTGAGGTGAAACTGCGACGGCAGCTAGAGAAACACATCTCCCTGCAGAAAATCAACACACGTGAGTGGAAGCTCCTAAATCTGCCTGTCACAGATCCTGCTGTTACCAGACTGACCTACTTACCTTTTTTGAGAGGAGGTCTCTCTTAATGACACAGAGAGTGAGTGATTCCAACATAATGAAACCACAATCCCTGTTTTATCAAAGACACCAAGGTTAATTGAGTTCACTCTCTGTTTAATAGCCACAGCCAGACTAAAATTATTATATCCTGCTTGATACTGAACACATGTTGTCTCACAGTGTATTTTTAGCAGGCTATGATTGCACTCCACAAGCCTTTGAAAGTGTCCCTACCTTCAGGAGGGGTTTATGTTTTCCTTTTCCAAGCTTCCCAACAGCTCAGATGAACTCCTCTGAACCTGCCTGATCATCTTTGTCACAAATTCTGCCAAAACAAGCAAACAAACCCAAATATGATGAAAAGCAAACCACCACTGTCAGTGTGCATGTCACACAGAAACATCACTCATACTGTGCCATTCATTAATTGTAATATCCATCTGTAAAAACCATCTCTGACATGGTTCATTCAGATTTTTTGGGGCACTTGGTCAAAGTCACACATTGCTATTTTCCTGTTCCTGTTTGTTGCATCAAGTGTGTCGTATACCCAGAGAGCACTATCAGAAGTGTGTTGGAATCCATATCTGTGTGTTTGAGGAGTGAGGTGTGTATGTCTGAGGTGAATATTATTGTGTCTGCATGTGCATATAATCTTTTGTGTGTGTGGTTCACCAGCTGCCTATACCTTGTCACGTTGCATTTCTCAGTTTTCAATTTTCACATTATCCTCTCAATAGAAACAAGATGGATTTGCATGAATACGAAATGCATTTCGCTGCTGTTTTCTCTTTTTTTCCCTCTTTTTCTTATTCTCACACACACTGAAAAGACACAGACACACAAACCTCCCTGGTAGCTATAAAAAACAGTGCCTCCCACAGCATTGTTCAGAATTTGTCTGAGTTGTGCCCAAATAAAACTTGAAGAAATATTTTTAGAGCTGTGACTTATTTGTTATTACCCCCTTCTGTCGTCAACATGAAGCCATTTGGCAGTCATTTCTTAGAGGTTGAGGGTGACATGAATGCGCAAATTGTAACATTAGTGCTTGTTTTTAAAAAACCAGGCTGTCTCTAAAAGCTGGTACAGAATAGATACATGGTGGCTGTATGACTAAGACTATGACTACTTCTGTCAGCCTAATTGTCCTCCAGTGTCAGACATGTCACAGATGTAAGCTGATGGGGACTTTGTGTGGGTATATTGAACGTGATGTGGAATGAAACAGCTTCTGAAAGCATGCACTCATCTTTCTAAATTGACATCAGAGATTTCTGTAACACCTCCTTAGGTTAACAGTATATAATAAAGGACTTCCTCTCTGTGCTTGTCATCCAGTCATGTGACCTATGGACTTCCCTTTGTCATCCTATGCCTGGAATCATACAAAAGGGGCTGGGAAGGCAAAGGGACGCCCAGTCGTCATACAAGCTTCTGACCAGTCGTATAATAATACACGGTACATTTGCAGAGTCTGAGGTCATGTTGAGATGTGTAGCACATCTCTCAGCCTGTCAGTTGAAATCTTATATCAGTAGAAATTTATTCATAGGCCTTGTAACACTTTGATGCTAGTATTTATAGCGTTTGAGATAATTTGGTTCTTGTATCTTCCCACCACATGTCCTTTTTCATACAGTATAACTCTGTTACAGTTGGCGATAAAGTTTGCTTTACTGTGTGTGCAGCCCCAAAGTGCCATGAATGTGTGTGTCAGTGTCATAGTGCGCTGTACCTTGCTGAGTGTGTATTTTCTTTACTCCCTCATTCCCTGTTGTAGGGTGGGCAGACAAGGGCCATTTCTTGATTTGATTACCTGTCCACGGTCAATCGAGGAGTACATCAATTTTCCTCGCTGCAGGGCTCCCATGGGACCCTGGTGTAGCTTTGGGTCCTGTTCAGGGAAAGAGAGTAAAAGGAGGAAAGAGGCAGTTTAGCTTGAATGGCCAAATGTGTGGATTGCAGACCACACCTAACCACAAGCTCTTTTTGTTTCTTAACACACAGTCACACATGCTGCAAACAAACATGAGATGAAAGAAGTGCAGTGGTGAGATATGCGTAATCTCCCCTTGCGGTATTTTTCAGATGTCTGGCAAACCAGTGGCTAATCCTATTGCGTCGATTTGCAGTTTTTTTTTCATGCAGCTGCTATCAGCATGCTTTAGGAAGTAGATGGGACCTTCACCATTGCAACAATTTTTGAAAGCACTGAAAGGAACTTCTATGTTGTGCTGATTACAGTGCCCCCCTTTGATGAAGTTGGTTCTGTGGAAGTAAATAAAGACGTGTTTTTTTTCCAATATTGTTAACTTTGTTTTCTTATGATAAATTAATTTGGCTTAGGTCAACAAACGCTGACCTTCAGCTGTCACATACAGATATTCTAGTGCACTGATACCAGCGAGCTAACTTCTCACTCAAAATGTTCCGCCATTGTTGTTTCTGCTTCACTGCCCTCATGGTTTTCGGTGGTACTGCTCTGTTTGGTCCATATCCGTAAGCCTCAGGGAAACGTCCAAGAATTCTAATGAAGTGAAGGCAGAGCACAGACAGAAGGCTCCGTCCGTATCCATATATGAAGCTCGCGTTAGTTCATGCAGGACACGGAAGTCATACGCCCAGCTGATACCAGCTGACAGGCTGACGTTCGAGTCACACCTCTCCACTTAACCAATCACAGCTCGCTGTCGACCAACAAGGCGGTGTATTTAAACATGTCTACATTCACAACTATTCCTGCTACTGCTACGCACCACACTGCTGCGTCTCGAAGTTACCTCCTCCACCCCAGCCTCCTCCTGTTAGTCTGTATACATGTATGATATTCATGTATAATATCCATGTATAAAGTGTGTGTCTTGTTCCCCAGGGGGGGATCTGCTTTGCACTCCCTGGAAAGCCTAAGCAGGCTGCTTGGCTAACCCAGGGAGTACTCTGAAACCAGAGCTGTAACGCCAATAATAACTGTATTCCATTTGGCAATAAATGGTTCAAAACTATGACGAGAGTGTTCCTGAATGAACTGTATTTAATGTTGAGTATGCAGTTGTGCCCGAAAGTTTACACCTCCCAGCAGAATTTCTGATTTTTGCCTTTTCTCAGAAAATATGAATGATGACACAAAATCCTTTCTATCGCTCATGGTTCGTGGTTGGGTGAAGACATTTATTTAAAAAAAGATAGTTTTCTCTTTTAAAATCATAATGACAACAGAAATTTTAAAAACGACCCTGTTAAGAAGTTTACACAACTCTGGTGGTTTTGGCCTGATAAACGCACCAACATTAACACAAATGTGTTTGAATGTCTACAAAAGGTAACCATCCTCACCTGTGATCTATTTGCTTGTAATCAGTGTGTGTGTATAAAAAGATGAACAGGGTCATTTTTGAAGTTTCTGTTGTCATTATGATTTAAAAAGAGTAAACATAGTTGTTTGTTCATAAATGTCTTCACCCAACCTTTGACCATGGGTGACAGAAAGGTTTTGTGCTACCATTCATATTTTCTGAGAAAAGGCCAAAAAATCAGAAAATTCTGCTGGAGGGGGTGTAAACTTTTAGGCACAACTGTATATGAGCCTTAAGTGTGACCGCGTCCTAAAATTCAGTTTTAAAAATAACTTGTCTTGCCACTTGTAATTCCATTGTACTATGTAGGTCATTAAGAGGCATCAGTAAGTCATGACCTACTTCAAAGTCAGTCAAAAACTCCTCACATTAGGTGGGTTTACATAACCACTTTTTGCTGTTCCTATCTAAATATTTCTGACTGAGGAGTCTGTGTCATCTGTTTATATGACAAAGTGTGATCTTATCTGATTTTGTGTTTAAATGCTGGAGTCACTGACCACAGCTTTCACAACATTACATCATCACAGCACTACAAAACAAAGTATCGTTACTGTCGAGGGCAACACAGAGAAATCAAACCAGAGACACATTTTCTCGATAACAGTTTTTCAACAATAGTATGTTTGATTCTGGATTGTCAGCATATTAGTGGCATCTTTTTTGCTCAGATCCAGTTGCAAGTTACACAATGAGCACAATGAGCATCTGTCAGGACTAATGATTTGAATTCATGATCCTCTTTGCACCAGCCCTGGTGACAACAGATGTGGATCCTCTTTTTCTTCTGTTCTCTGTTGAATATTTGATGTCGTGGACGGTTTTACAACTTGTGGTTTAGTACTCTCTGCAGAGGACAGCAGATAAGAATATCCAAAGGGGTAAAAATAATAGACGTGTTAGAACAAGAAGGCACACTTACTGACGGGCTGTGAGTATAATGACTGGAGCCAGCATATTTATACATAAGAGTGAATCCTCAGCATGGGTCTCTACTGACGCTTTTAGCTGGTCATAGCTGATAGAACCCAGAACTAGAAGGAGATGGATGTAAACGTGTGAACAACTCTGACCAAATTCAGCCTCTGCAGCACGAGAAGCACAGCACAGCTTACGGTCTGAGATCACGACCACACTGTGCAACCATTTATATCTCAACACACTCTCACATTGCTCTTTGAGGTCAAATACAGAGGGATATATAATTTTCCCATTTTACTCCTGCTTGGCATCTCCTAGAGTAAGCAGACATTGTCAAACCTGAGGATGGAGAAAATCAATAAAATGATTGGCACCATTCAACACAGCTCACTCATCCATTGCACAGCTCTTTTGACATGTCCCCAAGAGCAGCAGCAGCAGCCACAATGCGTTTTAATCACACACCTGCCTCCATGAGACGACAAGTATAAGAGAAAGAACGGAGGGTGAGAGAAAGAAGGAAGGGAAATGGGATTTAGGGCAAACAGAGAAGGGAAAGAGTTACACAAAGCACGAAAGGAAGTGTGATGCAGCTGAGGAGGATGTGAGTACTGAGACAAGATTTTACCTTGAGGTGCCTTCAATAAAAAAAGGAGATGAAGCAATGAAATACAGTGAGAGAAAAGGCCAAACATAATTCATCCTCCAATGCTTCTTATTTCTCTTTTTAAAGTTGAGCAGAAAACCTTTGATCTTTAATCTGTTGTTTGCTTTCTGCACATGTGTGAGTCTTCAAGCCAATTCTAAAGAGAAGTAACAGTAATTAATTTGTGCAAGTTCAGTTCAGGTCTGTGGGAATGAAAAAGGCACCTTGAGTGTCCCCTCTCATCCATTTCCCTTGAATTACTTGGATTAATAAAACTCACACAAACAGTAAGTATGTGTGTGTGGTATTGGCATGTGTGCCTTTTATCTGTGTCGACCGTGTAACCTTCACTGACCCTCGTATGGCAGTGATTTCATTAATCACAGCATAGGTAAGGGATGAAGTAGCTGGGGTAATTGAATCCAGGGCCATAAGGCCTTGCGTTGCAGATTAGCTGTGACACTGTGACCTCCTGTCAGACGCAGCCCATACAGAGGAGATTAGAAGATCATGGCAACATGGAAATTCAAGAGGGCTGTGATACTTTTCTCTCAAGTACTGTAAGTGCTTGGAAAACTTTCACATATATTTAATTACATTGTCTTTTTTTTCTGGTATCCAACTGTGTGACCAACTGGATTACTCTTGGGGGTTCATTTTTGACGCGTATCAAACAGCTGTGGAGTCACAGTGAGAACCAGGCTCAGAAATGTCACCCTCTGCTGAATGTGGAAGTATTAAGACCTCACAAATAGCAGGGAAACATTTTGAACTAAAGCTTGTAAATCATGCAACTCGATGGTTGACATTCACAATCCATTTCAATGTTAAGTCTTTATTCAGGCTTGGAAACAATCAATAGTATGACTCACATGAATTAACATTTTTATAGTCCTTTACGGTGGGTGGTTCTGGTCCCTGTGGTGGTGCGGCATTGATGAGTAATGTAGCCGGACCATTGGGGTGATTAAGTGTGTAGAATATGTATGAGCATGCGAAGAAAGGTGTACAGAGACAACCAGGGATTGTCTTTACTCTTGAGTCGCTGGGGGTAAGGTGTTCTTGCATGACTGCATCAAAAAGACACGTCAGAGTGATTCAGATGAAATGGAGGAGTGCTAAAGCCTGTGGTGCAGAGATAAGAGGGACAGGAGTGGGTAGGCTTGGATACAAGTCTTGCCTCAGGTAGGGTTTCAGGTGATACGGTGTATGGGAAGTCAAGTGGAGATGTGGTAAATATCTTTGGAAAAGTTGGATAGCTGAAAAAAAAACTTAACAACTCAGCCTCCACAGTTTTTTATTCTCTTTTCATATACATTTTCAACATCTTTATTGTTGTTTTCTTTCATTACTCTCAGAAGCTTTGTGGGTTAGGGTTATTGACGACTCGATAAAGCTGCCGTATCATATTCAAGCTGTCCCATAAGGATAGTGTTTGACTGCAGTGGGCTGTAGACATAAATTGCAAAAAGGGCCACCGAGAGAGGATGAAATAACCTTTACACACTGGCACTCATGGTGTGTGATGATGACATGCTGGCCGTTACTGCTGTGAATTAGTCAAAACTAGTTTAGAGAAGAGGAGTATATCACATCACACTGACTCAGTCTGGACCCAGAGTGTTGAGGCAAAAACAAGTCAGCCTTTCTTCATCATGTAAGGAAGAGATTCAGAGATATGAAGTAAGACTTTCCTTTCACTGCAAGACAAAGACTGTTTCATTTGCCGTGATGTTCACACATTTACAAATGTGCCTATCCAGATAAAGGAACACATAATTCACGATCTATCCGGATATTACTGCTTTTATCATGTAATCACTCAAAGTCAGGACTTTTTTGTACTAACATTTAAAGAAGGTGTTTGCACCCCCAACTTTTTCATGAAACAGGCGTGTAGGAGGTATGACCATGGCCTTGAGAGAAGAAAAACCTGCATGCTGCTCTCGCTCAGCATCACCATTTATTAGAAATTCACACAACGTCAAGCTCTGAGCGCACACTTGACAAAGGCCCAGAGGGACTGAAACATTGTGTGATTTTCAAATAAATGGCGATACTGAGCAAAACCATTTGCAGGAATCTGTCCTCTCTTTTTTTCAAGAGTTTTTGCACAAAAAAAGACAAATTATCAATTAAATTTTGACTGTGAAGATTCAAGTTACAGCTCAGAAATTCCTTTAAAAAATTCATTTGAGAGAAGAACTCCAAGGACTTGGTTTTGCAAAATCCCTCTGATAATCGAATATATGTTGAGAGGTAATAAATTGATGAAAAAATTTAACACTGGGTCGACAGTTGAGCATATTCCTTTCCTCATGGTTTATTGATGCTCTCTTCCAGGTACCAAATGGTTCCTGTGGCCCATATGTTGTTTGAGTTTCCACTGAGGCCTGAGGTCCTTTGAAGATTATGCAAATCAGGCCAGTGATGTTTCTGAAATGGCTCTGACCAGCATAATACCAGTTAATCTCTGTGATAAAAAGCATGAAAACAGCAGAGATTGACCAGTGATTGGCAGATGTGAAGTCAAGTGTGTTTAATAATTATTCAACCAAAGTGATGCACGGTGATGTTCATGTGGATGGCTGGTGAAAAAACACTGATGATGCTCCAATCAAATCAGATCTGCTTGCAGACCTGGACTTCTGAAAAGTACTACCCTCTCATCAGGGCTGTCTTAAAGGGGTAGATAAACTCTCCTAGACCTGAATTTTGATCATGCTCCTGTGGTCAAAAAGCACAAAGTTTCTCAAAGTTTCTGGGGAAAGTTCCTGTTATTAAAAAACACCTAAAGTTAAACAAGCCAATATCATAATCATAATATCAGGCTCTTTTTCTAACATCTCCTGCTAACCAAATCTTTGACTGTTTCTCTGCTGTGCACACTGATCTGTATCTTTGAGGAGTGCAGCTGACCTTCACTCGAAGCTCATGATACCTTTGTGCATTACTGATGGCAAATCTTAAATCTCAAAGTTTCCTGTGTAGGGCGTATACCTGGTTGGTGATCTTAAGTACTCTGTTGTTATAAGGTAGAACACCAAATATTAGACTGAGGTTCTCACATGATTTGTTAAAGTCATTGTCAAACTGTATCCTCGAATACTCTGAGGACAGTTTGTGGGATCCAAAGGTACTGACTCGTATCAGGAGTCAAACGTGCAGATCGCTTTCTCCCCTTTTTGTAGTGTGGAAAAACTGTGGTACACCAGCTTTCTGGGTCATTGTGTCAACTTCATTGATCTCTTTCTGGTTGTCAGCCCTTGAATAATAATCCTGTGAAAGATCTTTTTCAAAGAGAGACAGCAGAAGTGTTAACTTCTTGAAAACCCCTCTGCTATATTGTTTTCTTTGCTTGCTTTGCCTTGGTTAAACCACGATTACTAATTACTGCTGAAGAGTTGTCACAGTAAACCAGCCCTTATCTAGTTTTCTCATGTTCTCACCTCATGACAGGAAATAAAAAGTTTTGAGGGAAGCTTTGCCCTTTTGATGTCATCTACTCTTTGACCTTTTGTTCTTTCACATGTCAAGTCACATCAAGCCATACTGTGCTACCTGACTGCTTGTTTCTGGCTTATTTTGAGTTTATGTTTTGGGGTATTTTTATCTTTTTGTTTTTGAGTGCATTTGAGATTAGCTACAACAATGACCCACATTCAGGCGCATATTCTTCAGTCTCACTGACACTTATTTGACACACACAAAGATAAACTCTTAAACTCACAGATGCTTACACTTCTTAGCACTAGCAGAAATACACACACACACACACACACAGCCTAGGAGGATGAGTCATTGCTGGATCCTTAATTAGGATCATTTGAGCACGTTATGTATGTCTCGCTCACACGCTTCTCTTTCCCTCTTAAAGTCCCTCTGTATCTTGTTTCCTCTTCTATACCCCAGCTGGATAATTATAGAAAATTGTGACCAAGTAGCCTCATCATCCACCCCTCTTCTCTTCCGCTGTTTTCTCACACCTTTTCTGGGTAGTTTCCCTCTGACGGATGAGGTGTGGGCATCGGGTTAAAACGATGTATGAGTTGCAGGCAAACAAGGAAGAGAAAATGTAGGGATTCGATGAATGTGTTATCTGATGCGTTGGAGCGTGTGAATTCAGGAAGTGTAAAAACATGGGGGGCAGAAAGGTGGAATATGTTGGGAAACAAAGAAAAGAGTTTGTAGGGTTTGTTGAATTTTTGTCTCAACTAAAGATAACTCAATAAAAATAAGTCGAACTGTCTGCCAAACCTCAGCTTAGGTGCTAACTTAGTGTAAGAGTCTTTCTTTAAGGTGTATGTGCAGTTTGGTTCATGTGTGGCAGTAAAACACATGCAAAAGAGCGGTGTTGTATGATGATTTATAAATCTGTTCTTGGCCACTCACATCTCTTCTGTCATTTCTCTGTTCAACTGTGCAGATCACAGTGATGTGAGACAACAACCGCTTAACATAATGCAGAGATGCTTTCTCAGGAAATCATGCTGCTGTGCCTGTAACCACTCACTGACGCGTCACATCCTCAGTGTGATTCAGCACAGCTTGCAGCCAACTACATTTCAAGAATGAAACATGAACTGCTTCATAAATCTGCAAAGAAAGTTGAAAATGAGGTCATGACTCACAGGATTATTGGGCTCATTTGTAAAATGCCTCCTGAAAATCTCAGAATAACTATAGCTATAACAGACCTGTCTGAAGTGTGTAGAGGACGTGTGTGTGTGGGCATTACTTAGAAGCTGGATCTCACCTGATCTCATGTTAAGAGGGTACACACCCTTGATGGTTTTACATTATGGTGCCACACTAATCTCACTTTTTACTGACCTAAACTGGGGTTTCAGATTTGTCGACCCATCTGTCCTGCTGCAGAGGTTTGATCAATTAAAACAGGTAATTACAACAGGTGCTGCAAGTTTCAGCTACATGAATCAAACACATCAATCATTGTTGTAGGTACAAAAAAGCATGTGCCAACGCCATACTCAAATTCACTCCCACACACAGGCTTTCCCATTATAACAGATGTCCTACCTTTCAAAGCTTTGCTAGCATTGTCGAAGTTGAACTCAAGTGCTATTTGATGTGGATGGCTAAACCAAATTAGTTTAGTAAAGTTTATACTATTAGGATTGTGTTTTGTGAAGTGACAGCAGATTGATATTTTGGCAGAAACAGATGTAGACTTCTTTTCCTGTAAATCATCATATGTTGTCTCAACTTCCTTATCTTAATGAACCTCACTTACCTCTATGAAAAAAAAAGTTGTTGTGTTAAGCAGTAAAAATCATGGGTAGTGCTCCTCACATTCGTGAAGTACTTGGCAGAGCAAACCAGTGGGGATGGTAAAGGGGGTTCTTTGCCAAAAAATGTAACAGATTATCTTTTTAACTGTGGGCTCACGTTTATACTTAGAGTACAAAGCTTTCTTTGGATAAGTGCCAACTCATGTGCTTCAACACTTGTGTTTCATTTGTTTCAGAGAGAAAGTTCAGACCACACAATCTGCTCCCACAGATAAAATAATTCAAAAGACTCCCAGCCCCCCGCCCACCCTTTTTTTAAATCAGAGGCTTAAATTAAAGAAGTACAAAACTGCACGTTCAGTAAAAAGCAGCAAAGTGCTAACGCTGCCAGGTTTAGAGCTTCAGTTCTCATCCAACCCGGGAGTTACAACACAAGACTGAGTGGCAGTTTTTAAGTGTGTGTCCAAATCAGAATCAGGTCAGGTCATGTCCGAGGATTTACTTACAATTTTCATTCACTTATTTTTGACAATGATCTGTTTAGAGTATCAGAGAGTGTGCTCTCCGCGCCACACAGAAAGATAACTCAGGAATAATCCGCACCCATTTAATTAGATTAACATATTTCTGAAATCTTTCTGATCCATGTCTTAAACATCCCAGTAGATTAGTTCAGGCAGCTGGTAACAAGATCAACCAACTTTAAATGGAGGTCAAAGGCCAGACTTAAATTGGTCCAATGTTTTGGAGTTGTCAGGGAGAAAAGATCTTGTGGTTAGTGTGTGTCTGCTTTGAAGTGAGTGCATAAACAGCCAGAACTTTCTCCCAACAATCAACCATTATGCAGCCGTCCTTCCTCTTCCTCTGCCCTTCAATGGGTTTCGTTCAACTTTTATCTTCCTTAGGCTGAGTCTCTCTGCCTCCAAAGCTTACCAGTCAGAAATACCAGTGTTTTGCACCCTTACAGACACAAGCTCACACACACACACACACAGGTGTGCAGGTCACAGAGAAAATAGATCTCAAAACAAAGGCGAAAATCAGATTCCACACACAAGTCAAGGGGTAAGCCCCTTTTCCCACACTGAGCTCAGATGATGTACGGTCGTGTGATATTCTGTGGCACAGTGACGTTTTACCTCTTTGAAGTAGAAGAAGCCCCGAAAATATTCTCCTTATGTAACTGTTCCTGTTACAGGGCCACATGAGGCTGTGGTAGGAAAAGCGTGAGGGTGGCGAGTTTGTCTCTGGATGCGTGCTTGTGCTTGTGTTTGCGTGTGTGCATACAGTTTGTAAGCACTCAGCTGCGCTTGCTCGTCCAACTGCGTGTTTGAGAGACAGCTTATGCTGTCACCTCTGTGAATTATGCAGACGAGAATGAGGGTGTTGGGCGGGTAAGATGTGGCTGTTACACAGCTTTTGAATTAGAAGAGTCAAAACACCCGGTTGATAAAAACAACCACATGAAGATGGAAAGGAGAGAGAGGGTGAGAACAGAGTGGAGTGAGAGACAGACAAGAGAGATGAGACAGGAATTGAGAAAAGGACTCTGGAGGATGGGGGAGGGTTTAGGGATCAGACTGGATTGAGAACACTAGAGAGAATTGAAGTCTGAGGTTTGTTGGGTTTGTGATGATTAAAGGTAGGGTGACCAAACATCCTCTTTTGTTCTCCTTTTGGGTCATGAATTAAGTCTGTTTTTTTTTTTTTAATTCTCCAAAACGTTTTTTCTCACCTTGTTCTCCACTGACTGATGTCGCTTTTGAAGCACTGCACTGGGCTGCTGACATTATTCTGATGGACCAATATGCCAAGAAGTTGAGCATATTAGAGGCATAGCCCATAGAAAGTCAAAATTTTGGAATGAAAAGTTGAAATTTTGAGGTAAAAGTCAAATTTTGAGGTAAAAAGGAAAAAAAGAAAAAGAAAAATTAGATGGAAAATGTTTAATGTCTAGTTAAAAAGTCAAAATTCTGAGTTACCCGGGAAAAAATTGAAACATTAAGTCAAAATTTTAAGCTAAATTAAACTTTTGAGGTTTAAAGATGAATTTTTTCTATTTATCTCATAAATTTGACTTTTACCTCCAAAACTTCACTTAAGATGGTCACACAGTCAAGGGAACACGTCTATGCTCAAGAAAATCAAAACCCAGGTGAAGTGGACATGTGTTGTGTTTATAGACAACCTCTTTACTTTGAGAAGGAAAGAAACAAAAGCACCCAGTGTGTTGAAAATTATAGCAAATTACAGCAGTATGCAACACGATGCTCAGTTTCAACTTATCATTGATAATGTATTGATTGATTTTCCTTCCTCCTTTTGTTTGATTTATGGCCCACTCCTCCCTTTTTTCTTTTTTTGTTCCTGATTTTTTTTCTCTTTACCTCTGTTTCTGCCACCCCACACCTGTTTCACATGCAGGTATTGGTCAGGGAGTGCCGGTGGTGGCTCTGATCGTAGAAGGGGGCCCTAATGTGATCTCCATAGTGCTGGAGTACCTCAGGGACACACCTCCAGTCCCCGTGGTGGTGTGTGACGGCAGCGGCAGGGCGTCAGACATCTTGGCCTTTGGACACAAATACTCAGAGGAGGGAGGGTAGGTGCTTATATATCCATGTGCTGTTAAACAGGGACTGACACTTCCACAAACTACAGTTTTATTTATGTTGTGTTGCCACAGTAAATTATGTGGCAACCTTATGTGCCTGTACGTTACTTTTACAAAACATGGCTTAAAAACGTAGTCTGCTTTGTGAAACACAATGAATTCAGTTTTTTACTGCATTACAAACCCTGTTACAGCCGAAGGTTCACTCACTGCCTCAGCTCTCACCAAGGACCCAGCGAGCAGCGCTCAGGGCCCCAGTCAACCTTGGTTTTACTTACTGACAAACAAATCTAATTTGCCAGCTTCCTCCTAACCATTTCCCTCTTCTTACCTCTACATGACCCCCTCCCTGACACTTTCTCTTTTTTTCCTCGCCTCTCTGCCTCTGCAGCATTATCAATGAGTCTCTGAGAGACCAGTTGCTGGTAACCATACAGAAGACTTTCACCTACAGTCGCACACAGGCCCAACATCTGTTCATCATCCTCATGGAGTGCATGAAAAAGAAGGAATTGGTGAGTACTGCAATCTTAAATTCACATGGTGGAAAAGCAAGCGTTCTCATGCATATTCATGAGACATTTAAGTGCAAAAGACCCAGATGGACAGACATACATTGAGCCACTATCCACACAACCAGCATTAATCAATATTAAATCTTGATGCATGCTCTACCAATCAAGAATCTCACACAACATGGGATTTTTAAACTAAGCTCATCATGAAACTTGCATTGCAGCAATTATTAGCCTATCTTTTATGCATGACACGTAATGTTAAGTACATGGAAATATATTCAGATGACGAATGAGACAAAAATGGCCTCCACCTTTAGGGTCTGTGCCCTTATGTTGGTGGGAAATTCAAGGCACGTCATGCCAAGCGTGGCTGTCACACACATCCCACCCTCTAGAGAGGAGTCTCAGTCCCTTAAGAGTGCTGTCAGTCACATTAAACCAACCTCTTACTGATGCTGCCAAAGGTTGTTTGTGTCGAGGTGATGCATTATTACATGTATGTGCTTGTAATTTCCTGACTGTACGTGTTCATGTGTTTCTCATGGTAAATTTGATCACAGTAATAATGGCTTTGACGTTTCCTTCATTGTTGTGTATGGCAAGTGTGTGCTAAGGCAGTGCTTATAGTACACATGCAGTCACACACTCACACAAGCTTACAGTGATTTACAATTTAATAGTGTACCACATCTGCTGTGCTGCAAACAAACAGCTTGCAGCTCTAACAGTATCATAGTTCTGCAGCATTACAAACTTATTTAACACTTGGTTGCTCTCGCCTCAACTCACTTTGAACATAGAGTACAATGGCTTTTGTGAGGTAGGGCATTATTTGCCAGATCACTGGCTGTGTGTACTGCTGGCATCCTTCTTTTAAATTTGTAATTAGCAGCGCACACACACAGACCCACACACAAGCCTTGTTATGTCACAACTTTTGAGTGAATCTGCCAAAGTGGAATCCCATTTCTTGAATCCATGCTTGCAGCTACAAATCAGGTATGTAAAATGTGATAGACTGTCCTTTTTCCAAAAATAATGTGAGATAATCATTTTATTTGGTATTACAGTTATTGTGACAATTTTAAAGCTTAGGCTCATACCCAAAAGATCAAAGGAATCACACAAAACATGCACATACACACACACAAACACAATACTTGTAGTATTTTGCAGGCTGCCCAGCATCAGTCATGGATGTGCAGCATGTAAGTGGATTGATTGCATCCTCAGCGGGGTTCCAGTGGCTGACTGATGCTCACACTGATGGATCTTCAGCACAATACACCAGAGCAGAACAATGGGCTGTGATTCATTCAGCAGGAGCAGCTGTGGAGGCCAGATAATCTGATGCCGCCTCTGTCTGAAATCTGTCCACTGACATATTGAAACTGAGCTCTGAAAGTATAATTTTGTTTTATTACGAAACTCAAATATTTCACCTTTTCTTTGATATTTTGGAACCAACAGGGGATTTTCTTATTTCTGTCTCGTGTCCCGAGGAGTAAATGCTCCTTTACAAGGCTGGTTTGACAATTAGATTTGAAGGGCAGAAAGGAGAAAGGAGCTGGTAAATCAGTCAGATTTTACTTCATAAAACACAAAAGAACAATCCAATCTATATCAAAGACAAAGGAGACAGATCTCTGTTGACAGTAATCTTAAAGTGGCTTCCTTCAACTGGAGGACTTGTGCAAACTGCTGTGACTTGTATATTTGTTTGAAATGTGAAAGTGAAAGTCCTTTTAACGTGACTTTTCTTTGTTTAAGACAACTTTTTACCAAGTACAACTGGACGAGGTAATGTATTTATCAGCAGTTACATAACGCTGATATTTGAAATGTGACAACAAGCAAACTTTGTGAGTTTGTATTGCAGTGTAGTAGCTGGCAATATTTAGCAGCGTGGTACTCTGTTTCAGTGTCGTGTCACGTTAGTGAATCCTGGTTACGTCCTACCAGTGCAAATCTACCAAGCAGAGCAAACCTGTCCCCTCAATTTAAACAGATCACTGCAGTGCAATTGCTGCACGTGTGCTAGAACGAACATTATCACAAACAGCTCAACCCATGTTTTGGCTTCTAGACATTTTATGTCGCCTCTTGCTCATGCTTTAGCTTTTAGCCCGTGCTTTTTTCCTGTTAAGCTTCCTTCTGTACCTTTTTTGACAGACAGTCCAGCTTCTCTTTCCACTATTACTACTAACTAAATCCCTGAAATCAATTTCAGCAGAGAGAAAAAACACAGATCTCTCTTCTCACTGCTAAACTCCGTCAGTAGTGTGGTGTTTTCACAGAGACTTTGGTGTTTGATAGATCAATTCAGTCCAATTTGACCCGATTAGGAAGCTAATAATTAGCATTTTGTAATAACCTATTTTAGCGCTGATAGCTTCATTTTCAATTGAGGATCATGATCAGGCATAAATCGAGAGATGAGACTTTTCCAAGATAACTCGTATGGTTTCTCACAGTCCTTTTAAAACATTATAATGTTTTTATCTTTCTGGTATGTCTGTTAATAATAATAATAATAATAATAATAATAATAATAATAATAATAATAATAATAATAATAATAATAATATCAATATTATCAATAAAATAATAACAATTATAATAATAATAATACAAGAATGATTGAACACAGTAGACACACTGAGTAATTGAAATTGATTATAGCTTAGGGACAAAGAGAAAATGATATATGCATCTGCAGTCTGACCCCTCTCAGTCTATTTTTCACCCAGGCATAATTTCACAAGTCTCATATTTGTCAGCCTGATAGGCAACACAGGGGTTCCCTCCTAATCACACTACACAATCAGGCATGGTTGAAGTGTGAATGTGTGTAAGATTGAGAAAAAAGACAAGTGAGGTTCACAGAGAGCTGCCACCTTTCCTCCAATACCCCATTGGCTCAACTGCAGATCCTCCCAGTAAAACTCATCAGACTACCAATCAATAAGGACACCAAAAATCCTATTGCAGTCCTACAGTAAAGAAATATGTTCAAAATGGGGAGTAAAAATGATGAAATTAGAACTTTCCCCAGAAGAAATCTCTCAGAGTTACATCAGGGTTTCTTCATCCTCAACAGCACACAAACATATTTGCAACCAAACATGATTTCTGAGGAGATTTTTAATTTTTTTTGTGTTTTTTTTTTCTGTGATGGTCTCTCATTACATGGTCTCCAATCTTGTAATTTTTGTCAGGTCACATTTACACTATTCGTGCTTTGAATGTACTCCTAAGATGACTGTCAAACACAAACAGCTCATGTAACACAAATGGTGAAGTGGAGTCTCCGGTCCACACAGTGTCAAAGAAACATCAAGGGTAAATTTGTACCTGCTAGATCTTTGTGTTATTTATGCAATGCTGCTGGTATGTGTTATAAGGGAGTAGCTTCAAACATCCCTGTTGACCCAGAAAAATACAAAACTCAACCCAAAACTGTGCTTTTCAGGATGTGGTGCTTTTTTTTCATAAAGTGGCAGCTGCAATCGCTACAGATGGAGATGTTATTTTATTCATTTTGTGACACTTAGTGAGGGTACTTCAAACTGTCTCCAGGATATCAATGGTTTCAGTGTTGCAGCCTGTTCTTGATAAAGTGTTGCAGGGGAGAGTAGTTCCGAAATTCCTGTTTCATCTGTCCTTGCATTTTCATAAGCCTTGTTAACCTTGTTCCCCAAAACCCAGCAGTATCACACATTTATTAACATCTAGGTCAGGAGTGAGGTCAAGCGGTAGTTGTGTTGACTCACCCACACAAGCAGCAAATGCAAGTTTATTCTGGATCAGGGCATCAGGCTGCGAGGAGTGAGAGAGACAAGCGATAATAGAGAAAGAGAGGGAGAAAGTGTGTTTGTGTGTCAGACTGTCAGAGCACCTGTGCTTTCACGTGTCTGTCTTATTTGCAACTGAAAGCTAGAGATGAGGAATAAAAGCGAAGAATTAAAGGTGACCTGCTGGGACAATGTTTGGTTGAGGGAGAGCAGTGTGTTTGTGCCTCTTTGGAGAAAAAGAGGGGAAACACACTAAAAAAAGATGCGTCTTCTTTTTGCCTTGTTCTCAGCATGTTGCTTTATTGGTGTTGACATTTCCTGCTTCACTTTTTTCCCCCCTTTCCTCTGCTTTGTTTATCACATCCCAGTTTTCTCTGTCGTATTCAGAGGCTTCAAATATGCCCTTTTCACTGCCTTCAGACTCTGATCTGTTTCGAGAAAGATTTTAACCTTGTTCCTATGCAATATAGTTTTTACTCGACAAATGTACTTCTTCCACATCTGAGTTACATATATTTGCACACTCACCTGACACTTTAGAACCACCTCATTTCTTCATGGATGGATTCAAAAGTGCTGGAAGCCTTTTCCAGAGATTTTGTTCCATATCAACATGATATCATCACTAAGTTGCTGCAGATTTGTTGGCCGATCTCCATGATGAGATTATTCTGCTCCATCCCATTATAAAAATGGTCTGTTTGATTGAGATCTGGTGACTGTGGAGGCCACTAGAGTCCTGTGAACTCAATGTCATGTTGTTCCGGAGGGGTCTAAGGGGGCCCAAAGTTACATAAGTCATGTAAATCACGTTTCTTTCTTTTCCATTCTGATTACCTGGCTTGAATTTCAGCAGCTTGTCTTGACCATGTCTACTTGCCTATATGCACTGCTGTTGCTGCCATGTGATTGGGTGATTCTACATTTGCATTAATGGGCAGTTGAACAAGCGAACCTAATTAAGTTTCCACCGAGTGTTTTTGAAATACATAGTTGTGAAGCTATTCAGGCAGTAATTTCATAAACTGGGAACTGGTCTTTGTTTCTTCACACTATTTTTCACGTTGTCAGCTTTAGTCTTTGCTCTCATTAAGAATGTGATGGCTCATTTCTCGGTACGAAAAAAAAGTTGTTCTAAAAGTTGATGGATCATTAGGTTTCAAAGAGAAGGGAGGGAGGGGAAATAACTGCAGAACTGATCAATAGATGAAGTGCAGGCTCCTGAGTTTTACCGAAAGGTAATTTATGTTTAAAAAAAATGTTTTAAAAGGGAATTATCTGAGAAAGAACAGACCAAACAGTAGTTTTTCATCTGTGTGGGTGATAAAGATTATTATTCTTTTCATATGCACATCACTTATCAGCTCTCTTTTATTCCTTTTTCACAAGAAAGGAACAATTTCCATGTGAGGATCAAACAAGAGCATTGAAAAGACAATGAAAAAAAAAGAAACGTTCCTGGCTCCTTTTTGCTTGAAATAAGTGAAATCAAATTCTAAGAGTGAGGCTATAAAGCTACATCCTCGCTTCCTCCACTTATGTTGCTTACTTGCATCTTCATCCCTGTCTCCACTGATGCATGGAGAGATGCAAGGAAATTAGGAGAGGAGAGATGAAAGAAGGAGACTCGTTTTAAGAGAAACGAGACGTTCTTTCCTCCAGAGCGTCACATGAAGCAACGTCATTTAGTGATGATGGCGTCAGCTGATCACGGCTGGATCATCTGTCAGTCAGCTCTAACAGCTGTTTGTTTGTCTGCACATGTGTGCTGTAATAACTCTAATAGATTATTAAAACAGTAACAGAGCTTTGTTTCTGAATTTAACCTATTGAGCAAACACTTTAGTGAGGAAAACCTGCTCTCTGTTTATTCTGTGTCCTGTTTAGAAGGATCATTGATCACTTGGCTGGTAAAATACATCATTATTGGATTATCTGTTATTCATTTCCCCTTAACTAGAGCATATCTGAGCGTGGAGTCTGAATTTTATTGATTCAACCTAGTTTATGGTGTCCCAGGAATATTGAAAATTAGTTATTCATTAGATCTTAGGGAGTGAAGAAATCATGTTTCTCTTTACAAACCTCATGCTAATGAAATACTTGAGAGGGAAATATAAGAAGTGTTTTTATCTGTAGATTTTTCTCTACATTTTTCTTCATAACAAAAGAGAATCAACAGACAAGCAAATGAGAGAAATAACTGATTATGGGTATCTATATCTATGAAATGACCTGTTGCTTTTAACAGATGGTGAATCTGAACGAAACGGTTCTTACATCTTGAAGTTGATCCTCTTTTGTATCATTTTTTTATGGTTGTGTTTAGTATTTTGTGCATAAAACTCACATCAAATGTTTTTTTTTTCAAAATCCCAGCTTTATGACCTGTTTCTGAATAATCCTCAGCTCTTTCTTTCTGCTATCATTTAACTCTGGTGATGCGAAGTTTCAGAGATATCTGAGCCATTGTGCCGTCTAATCAGTGAGTTATAGCTCACATGGAGGCATGTCGGTCAAAGAAAAGACTTCTGCAAAACTTGCCCTTGTATTTCCTCGCCAAGCAGCATCCTTAGGTCTAAAAATATGAAGCAATACAGGAGTGAGAAAATCTGCAGCTTGTCAAGTGTTGGTTGAGGCTGTATGTGGAAAACCACATACACACAAGGCCAAAAAAACAGTTTTCACAGCAGATATAAACATGTTTATAGCCTGCAAAAAATGTCTTCCATCTGAATAGCTTCGTTCCAACCGTGCACACAGGAGAAGGGTTGTTAATTTTCCTAACTCTGTGGCTAAGAGGACATTAAGATCCCAAGTTTTCCCATTCAGAGGCACAAAATGGTTTGAGAAACCAGGGTGGCGCCAGGGAGATCATGTCGGTTTATTCTACAGTGTATGTTCCTTGCTTATTGCTCGTCCAGTAAGTCCCCTCTCTCTCCTTTCCTTCAAGTACAATTAATGCTTTGGGACACCACTCAGTATGGCGGCTAAGAAAGCACTTCCGGTGCTGCAGAGGAGAAAAGAGAGAAGAGACTGCGGTTTAACGCTTTGGGATTCACCCTGAGTCTAATTAATAGAGAAGTCTTTCTCCCTCTTTTTCTTTTTTCTCACTCTCTCTTCCTGTAAGGAGGGGGGTTGGAAGATGACTGTCCTGGTATCTCCCAGCTTGATATGAATAATTGAGTGTAGAGTAGACCTTATATGTTTAATTTTGATTAAATATTGAGAAGCAACCACCAAGCTGCAATTTCCCTCCGCTTCTGTGACAAAAGAGACTTAGAAAGAGTAGGAGGAAGATGAGGAAAGCAAAAAAGGGACTTAAATGGACCATGAGAGAGAAGAGGAGGAGGAGGGAGGCTGTGAGGGACAGATGGAAGGGGAGGAAATGATACAAGAAGTGAGAGAAGGAAACAAATGTTGTTTGGGTGCAGAGCAAATGAGCAAATGGGAGATACAGTGGAGAGTTTGTGTCACAAACAAGGAAATATGCCAGGAGGAAGACCGGCGTTTGGACCATTACCAGCAGAGAAATTAACCAGTCTGAAATTTTATGAACAGAGAAACTTGTTGTCCTCCTACGTCCCATTTGCCTGTCATTCGCAGGATTGTTGTTTTGTACTTAAAATGATAAAGTCAAAATACACAAGTTGATATTTAAAGTTCACTCTGACAAATGAAACTAGAGATTTGTTAGATCAAAACTCTGAAAACATTTGATAAATGGACTCAGTGAAATCATCCCAGCTCTCCTGGGCTCTATGGTTGGGAGCTATCATGTGTGCATGTGTGTGGCCACCATATGCCTTGTATGTACACATAGTAGCGGCAGCTTTTGCTTGTTAAACGAAGATGAATGTTTCCCAATCAGCTTGGCTCACTGCAGCGTGAAGAGCAGTTTTCTGATCCTATAAGCATGTAGCTTAGCGTCCCTAAAGATGCTGGAATCCTCCGTTAGATCCCACAAACACTGAGAAAAATCCCACTGCTCTTCATCTTGCACCATCTGTGTGACTTCCCTGGATTTCCTATCACTAAATCTCACTCTCTCTGTCTTCTTTTGCTTTACACATGCCCCAATATTATCCTTACAATCCCTGCCTCTGCTTCATACTGCTCCCGTTCTTTCCCTCTCCTTCTTTTTCTTGTTAACAGAGATGTAGTGTGACAGACAAGAGTCAGTGCCTCCTTTCTTTTACGACGACCCCTGAGGTAATGGCTGTCATTGTAGGGGTAGGGAAATGTCACAAATCTATTCAGTATTTGGGGAGATTTCAAATCGCAATATTACTTGAGCAGAGCTGACGCCAACGCATCAAAATGTAACAGACTACAAATGTGTTAGTCAATGTCATGAATTTAAAAAGATCCTTGTTCGCAGTAAGTCCTCAAGAGCTCCTTTGCTTGTACAACATGCTCAAATAGACGGAGAAGGCTTCTGTTTGGTACACATTATCCCTGACTCTCTGTGTGACTGTTGAAATTAAATTAGCAACCTTGCTTTGAGGTACTGGTTGCTTAGCTTAGCCTGAGTTATAACAGGTGGCTCATATCCATGGGGTCACCTTGGGTTGTGATTGGAAAAGAGGAGGGAAGAAGCAGGAGAGGAATCAGGAAAAGATGAGAGGGGGTGGGCAGAGGGGGAGCAAATGGGAGGTTGTTGTAAGATCATTGGTGTGGGGTTGGAGGTGTGGTGGGTGGATAATGGGTGGAAGGGAAAAAAAGGAGTGGGAGGATGAGGTGGAGCTTAGAGGAAGAGGTGAGATTAGAAACTGGGGAACATCTCCTGTCATCATTATCTTTTCTTTATCACAGCAACATCTATCTTTGGTCCTGACAGCAGCTGAAAGCCAAATATGTGTGAAGACGTGTGTGTGTGTGTGTGTGTGTGTGTTGGGAAACCCTACTTTCTACGATGATAATAGTCAAAGGTTAAAATGAACAAGTAACACAAAAAAGACTCCATGATTCTGGTTACAATTAAGTCTGGATTTCTCTTCTCTTTCTTCTTTTATCTGTGTGTATTTATCCCTCTGTCGCTGTCTAGTAGTTTTTCCCCTCAACTGATCCTATATCAGATCTGAGTCATGGCTTTGCATGTTTATACTGAAGTGAACACACAAGACCAGTCACCCTTACACACACTTATTTATATCACTGTATGGCATGAGTGTTCAGCAGATGGCTCTCTAAATGTTTTGTTATCATCCATTAGTCTAAAGGCAAAGATGCATTCTAGCAAATGATAATGTTGCCATTGGCCTTATAAGTCTCTCTCTCACACACACATGTGCGCACACGCACACACATATGCATACTTACTTTACTTCACATATACAACTTGACTCAGAGAGGCACATGAAATTACAGACTGCACCGGCAAATCATTGGTTACATTTTCTCATGTAGAGCTCAGTCAATACTTTCACATCCTGATGCTCTTCCATTTCACCTGGAGGAAGATCTTGTGATTGCACACGCTGGTAGTGACCCCCCCCCCCCCCCCTCTCTTTCTCTCCCTCTATCTCTCTCTCTCTCTCTCTCTCACACACACACACACACACACGAGTACATACACACACTCTGCTTCTGCTTCCCTTGTTAGTGATTGCATTTGCGATGCACGGCTCAGGTCTCAGGCGTTACATCATGTCTCTCTCTCTCTCTCTCTCAGGCAGCATGTCATCAGCATGTGGTGTGCAAATGATGAATGAGCCAACATATTAGTCACTGTACATCATCAGTGTGAAGTGGCTACCATTATTTTTGTGCATTTGGGTTGTGCAAAAAAAAAAGACAGTGTGATGGAGTGTTGAAGAGAAGGGGGGTTTGCCTACAACATTGCAGCATGGCCCAAGGGAAAGAAAAACCAGCAGAAGGAGCAGCAACAGCGGATTCCCCGAGCTCCCAGAAATAAAGCCATTTAGAGAGGAGAGATGGGAAGAGAGATGGGCTGCAGGGAGGAAAGGGAGGAGGGAGGAGGAGATGGATGGGTGGATGGAAGGATTAGAGGAATAGCTCGTCAGGCATTCAGAACACGCATTCACCCATACACCGCTCACACAAGGTGCCCTTCACACGTGCACACATGTGATCATGTACATCCACACATGTTCATACATGAAACAAATACATGAGCAAACAAACCAAGCGCTGCCCCATTTTACCGATTTTTCTCTCAGCATTTTTTATTCATTGCACCATTACCTCACCACGTGGAGGATATGAAAAATGCAGCGCTAAGCCACGCCATGATGCATAGAAATTGATCTTGACTGGTCTCAGGTAAAGTTCTTTTAAATCATGCAAATTTAAATACATATGACAAAACAGAGGAGAAAGTACAAAATGTACTTCAGCAACAACTCCATTGGTTACCTTTCATTGATCTCCCTTCTCTCTCTCTGTCATGTTTTCACTCTTTTCACTTGGCTTCTCCTTACCTGCCTCTAAGCTTTCTCTCTTCAGTCCCGATCGTGAGCAGACTGGATAGGAAATTTTCCTACACAACAGATACTGAAAAAAAAGTTTAGATACAGGACACCATATGAGAGCACTAACAGGCATTTGTCCTCCATCACTCCACCCTGAGAGCACCTCTGCTGCAGTGTTTGAAGTGTTAACAGCAAGAGAAGCACTTTCTTTGAAGAAATGATAGAATTTGTATTTTCCAGACCGTGTGACATATTCAATCACAAAAACAACAGAATGAGTCAATAAAGTCACATTTAAAAGTTTGGATTATTTAGTGTCAGTGCACCTGACTCTGTTTCTCTCCGTCTTTCTCGCCCTCTCCCTCTCTTTTATTCGTCTCACAGATAACAGTTTTCCGGATGGGGTCTGAGGGTCATCAAGACATTGACCTTGCTATCTTGACAGCACTACTCAAAGGTTGGTTTATGTATTGTTCATACTTGTGTGTGTGTGTGTGTGTGTCTGTGTGTGTGTGTGTGTGTGTGTGTGTGTCTGTCTGTCTGTGAGTGTGTGTGTGCTGAAACTAAGTGCTGTAAGTGGCTTACACGTCACTGTAACCCTCCTGGGATGTTGTTACCTCGTTTCTGTGAACAAAAGTTGATGGATTTCACCTCAGAAAATATACCTCTCTCTGGAGTTCTGATGTAAAAAGAAAGCCATGTTTTTTTTTTCTCATGCTCAGTACAGAACATAGACTTGTGAGGTACGACCCAGTAATTGATAACAGGGAGGGTAAAAGGCTCCTAATCAAACATGATGCAAACTTGAAATAATTTCTTTCTCATCATTTTCCCGTGAGTCTGGTATCACTTTTTAACTTTTGTGCAGATTACACCTCTTTATGCTCTGTAAGGTGCTGTTGTGAGATTTTTTTTTTTTTTTAAGTTTCGGCAGCTTATTTTTGCACAAGCTTAACAGAAAGGCATACAGAATTGGTCCCACAGTGTTTACTATGTCTTGCCACACTATTAACAGACCAATGGTGAGATGGCTTATTAGTATGTTTGAAAAAAGATGTATCCTTATTAACGAAGACCAAACGTCCTCTTTTGCCCTGATATGTTCTCCTTTTAGGTCGTAGAATTATGCCCATGGAGATTTTATAAGATTCCTAGGGACATTTGTAATAAAACACTGCACTGAGCTACTGACATTATTCTGATACACCAACCCGTCAAGATGTTGAGCATGCATGAGACATGGCCTGTATTGAGTCAGATTTTGAGATGAAAAGTTATAATTTTTGGATGAATAATTTTAAATTAAGAGAAAAAAAGGCAATTTTTTCTCTTTTACCCATAAATTTGACTTTTATCTCCAAATTTTGACTAAATATGGGCAAAAAAACCTCAAAAAAGCCAGTTTTTCATTTTGATATTTTTTTCACAGGAGGAAACGGGCTTCTATACCTTGTTAGTGTTGAGAGTACAGAAACTGAGTGTTTTAAATAAATGTATGGGTTTTGAAGCTACTTTGTCATCTTCCAGTGTCTTTGGGTGTTTTTGCAGTATCTCCAAGAGACCAGGAAAAGGGTCCTCTTTTTGGTTTTTAGAATATGGTCACCTTATCATGATTTCTTCTCCACATGGGACTCGATTGCTGCTCATGTTAGTGACTGAAGCGGTTTCAGACAAGCTTCCAATGGTTACCTATTTAATTTGCAAAATAGAATTGCATCTACACCTGCAGAATAATCAATTAGCATTACCACTGCTGCTCATTAGCTGTGTAGCCGGGGACAGATAATTGCAGAACCAATGAATTATTAAATAGATTGTGTCTTTATATCCATCTCCATTGTAGTTTATGTTTTAATTAGATTGACATTCATCGAGTAAAAAGCCTTTGAGGTCAGTAATCACTTTTAAAAGGGGCATACAGAGCAAGGAGGCTCTAATTTTGCATATTTCACATCTCCACACATGGTGCTTGAAGCCTGTCTCTTGTCTTCACACTTGTACTCTAGTGATGTCATACAGCTCTTATAACACTTTAGTGATTTGAGATTTATAATTTTGGCATTCCTCCCATTTTTAAAGTGGAAATCAATCACTCAGTATGATAAAACTAAGCTAAAGAGAGACAGAAGAAGATGCAAGAGATAAGTGTCATGTTGTAATAGCTGAGAACAAGAAATTGAGCCAAGTGGTGTAGGGAAACTGAAAATGTGTCTCATGCAGCCACAGTCTTTGAACTTGCATCCCACTGTTCCTTTCCTTCTATTTGATCCCTGACTTAAGTCCTCCCATAGCAACTCATGGACTCACACATAGATCCATACATTCGACTGGCTGTCCGGTGTCTTCCATTGATCATGTTGCTCTCACCTCCTCAAGGAATGAAGTCAATGTGGCTCACTAGAATATGAACGCTCTCACTCAAACACACACCTGTACATGTGAGTACAGAAGGAGCACTATCACAGACGTGTGGAAAGAGACGGCGAGTCCTCAGAGACCACTCAGAGAGATTTAATGTATATGATTGACTCTCTCAAGAATCACCCCTCTGAGAAACATTTTATTCCTGGGAGAGTAAGTAGGAGACTGGTTTGGAGAGGGAGAGCATTTTACATAATTGATGTGTTGTCATCAAGATGCATGATTTCTCAGCCCATGCATCACTCCATGCTCTTCACTGAGCACATGCTCTCTGGCCCCATCATTTTCACTATGTACACATGTCTCCATCATGTACTGTCAGCTCTGTTGAACCACAATCTCTCATGATATTTCAGAGTTTGTCCTATTTCACATTGTGTTAGAAATGACATTCATAAGACTGAAGAAATAAATGAAGGAGACAGGAAATAAAAAAATGAAAGGAAAGGAAATGAAAGGATGAGCGAGAATTACGGAAGAAGAAAGATGGTGAAGAATGCTTCATGGTAAACAGCATGAAGGTCATTTTGTATGCAGGTCTCATTCTGCGCCTGCATGAATGAGACTCGTTCAGGTTTTTAGTGTAAAATGAAATCAGTCACATCCTGCCTGAGAGCTTTTTAAAAACGCTGGATTAGACTTCTATGGTGAAGAACTAAGCTACAGCCTGAAGCTCAACAAGGCACAGCAGAGTGAGGAATATGCAGTAGGGGGAGAACAGAGGAAGAGCTGGAAATAAAGACTAAAAGTGTTGAGTGTATGAGCCTGAGTTAGGAAATGGGAGGTTTTCAGTTGAAGGAAGTGACAGAGCAGATCGGAAAGTGCAGATGAGGATGCACGGCGTAAAAGAGGACGAGTTTGGAGTTATTGATGGACTGAAGAAACTAATATCCTATAGATTGGGTCTGTAAAGAGTTTATAGCAGTTCAACTTTGCTGCAGGCGGACAGCCTGAAGCCACAACGCTTTGATAAAACAAGGCCACCCTACCTCTAAGTGTACACACACCTCTCCTCTTGAGCCCTTATTAGTCAGCTCTGCATCTCATTAGCAGACCTCTCTCTCTGTCTGAACAGTAAGCCTTAGTAATGCTGCACAGGCCTTTAAGTGATAACACTTGTGTGCTTATTAGAAATCACGTAGTCCTGCCTACACACAAGGGATTAGTATTATACTATAATTACAGAGGATTTTTCAGAAGGCTCTAAAGGGGATTGTTACTTTATCCTTTTCATTTCAGGTAGCTCCTCCCAGGATGTAGGCAAACTATTGATGTGAAGAGCACACCTTGTTTCTGTGCTGGATCTCACCAGTCAGCTGTGCTGAATGTTTATCCCCATTTCAGATGAGGATGTTTTACATCAATGTCAAAGTTAGAGAGAGAGGTTTAAATAAAAAGTGACAGTTTGTATCTGTTCTTGATGTATTTTGTTGTGCCTCTGGGTTTTCACAAAAGAAATAAATAAGATTTTCATTTCAAGCAAAGTTGCTTTGACATACTGTAATCACTGAGAACTATCAAGCCATTATTTAAAGAAATCACCAACCGACTCTTTCTACAACAACGCTCATAAATGTTTTTTCAAGAGTCTGAAACATGTGCAGCTTCAGCCAACCTGCTTCTGTAATGCAGTAATAATTTTTTTTGAAGGGCTGTTGACTCTGACATCTTTCTCCCTCTACAGAGGTGAGATGACGTCTTAATTCATTGTTTGCATTCATATCAAACTGTATTTATTTTGTGGATGACCTTAAGCTGGGTGCTTCTCTTTAAAATGACTCTACATTGTTGTTAAAGATAAAGAATATGATTTTTCTCCCCTAGGTAAAGTTTATATCTCTTAGTTTTTGTATTTGTTTTTTTTCCTAAGAGTTTCACTCAGGGTTCTTAGATTTGCAATGTATGTCAGAATAGTCAGTGCAGCTTTGAAGCTCAGATCTGATCTTTTTTAATGAAGTGTGCATGTGTGTGTATGTGTGTGTGTGTGTGTGTGCGTGTGTGTGTGTGTGGCTGACTCACCTTTACAAAAGAACAACAAAGATGTCCCATCCAGCTCACAGTTTGTGGGAGTAAACACGTCAGTCACTGATTTGGTCATAGTTTAAAACTTTGAATTGAAACTGATGTGTTGTGGAAGCTGACTAATCTATGAGCAGATGAGTGTGAGCAGGAAGAGCTACCTCCAGTGTATAAACATGGGACCTAAATATTAATGAAAATATTTGATTCATCTGTCTATCACTACTACTTTTCCCCCCTTTGCTTGATGGCAGTTTGAAAATAGCTTTGAGATGCGTCACAAGTAATGCAACTTATGGCTGGAATTAAAGTTCAGAAAAAAGATCAAATGTGTTCAAATATTCAAACACTATATCCTGCTACAAAAATACTGTACCTCTTTTTAGTTCCTGATGATGGATTATTTACATGAGACTGTGTTTAACAGACTTCGGGAACATTTTTCTCAGTAATTATAAAAGTGACAGATGTTTCCTGTTTATCAGTTTTCAGTACAGTTCTGTAAACATGTTGTCTTCAACCAGTTTTAATGAGCAAATCAATTCAAAAAGACACATTTTCCCTCTTTTGTGATCAGGGTCAGCTCTTCTGTTTTCACTCTTTGTCGTAAGAATTGCTGTTTTGTCCCATCACACTCATGTTGATGTTGCAGACAAAGCACTCTGAATGTTCTGACACAACAAATCAAAGAAACACTGTCGTATTCAAAATTTCATGCAGAGATGAGATGGAGCATTAACTGAAGAGAAAAATCAGAAAGCAAGCTGTCATTCTTTAGTGTGAAAACATCATCCCCTATGAAAACACACCAAAAAAGCTTAAAGACACATTGTTAAGTGTAAAAAATTCCAGCAAGCCCAAAGCCAGAAGAAGTCTCTTCAGCCCTGAACAGGGATATCAAGGGAGCCAGCCATCATTAGTCTGCAGCACAGGCTCCACAGCTGGAGGAGGGTCAACTCAGCAGTCAGCTTTTCAAACAGAACTGAAGAAAGAAAAGCAGAGTGAGGCTTTTCTATGAAATAGGTTTCTTTTATTTTCATGTCAAAGGGGATAACTGCTTGTCACATCTTGTTTGACTGAAAAAAAGGATGCATGTAAACTGCACTGAAATAGATTCAAAGAATGGAAGTTTCTATTTCTGTGATTCTGATGCGAAAAGCTTTATCATACAAATTATAACACGAAATAAAAATCAGTTATTGAAAAAAACATTGGCATTCAGCTGGAGAGGAGGATGAAAATAATAATGCTATATGTCATCTTATAATAAAAGAGGATATAGACTGAAATAACCAATAGGGCATTTTTACAACAGATGTTTCACTGCACGAATAACCCTGTTACCAGACTATGACATCGTCTCTTCATTCTCTGTTCCCACAGGTGCCAATGCTTCAGCTCCTGACCAGCTGAGCTTGGCTCTGGCGTGGAACAGAGTGGACATCGCCCGCAGTCAGATCTTCATCTACGGACAGCAGTGGCCCGTAAGAACCATAAACCTACATACTGCAGCAGAGATATGGATCATGTTCACAGGGCTTTATTTTTTTATTTTTTTATTTTTTTTGAGTTTTCTCTCCAGTGCTGGCCAGCCTGAAAATACCGTCTTGCACAATATTATTTTGGTATTGGCATCTGATGAATATTAACAGTCCTTAGTAGCTTATATTTTCACTGATAATTCATATCATATTTAAGAAAAACAGCTAATAACAAAAAATCCATACAGAATAACAGAATGGTAAAAGTTTTAATCATCGTTTTATTCCCACTCTCTCTAACTTGGATGTTTTGTGATGCAGAGATTTACAATAGATAAAATATAAGGGGACTTACACGAGTACTTGCATTCATATAAATGCATTTATTGCAGCTCGTTCAACCTGTTGTGTAAACTCCTTGCATAACACATCGGTGTAGCTTTATTTGTTTCCATACATTGCTTGTGTATGATTTGTAGTGTACAGTGTGGGCCGTGTTTGGTATCTTCAGTTTGTGTATCCTCCTCCCACTCACTGTAGGTCGGTTCCCTGGAGCAGGCGATGCTGGATGCACTAGTTCTGGACAGAGTTGACTTTGTTAAGCTGCTGATTGAAAATGGTGTCAGTATGCATCGTTTCCTCACTCTCTCCAGGCTGGAAGAGCTTTACAACACGGTAAAAATGATTATGTATAGGAGGTATAATGTTTTCGGAAAACACAAGGGACCATCCTTTATTTGCAAATAGTTGTGATAATGAGATTATGTAATTTATACAATTAGTAGCATGCTGCTTGTTATTAACTGCATGGTACGCAAGGTCACTTCAGTCCTGAGGGAATTTAAATGCTTTTAGTGACTGAAATGAAGTCTTAACATGTTTTTTTTTTTCTCTAACAGAGACACGGACCGTCCAACACGCTGTACCACCTGGTCAGAGATGTCAAAAAGGTATGACCATTGCTGTTGCCCATTAGCTCCATGGCTGTTCAGGCACTCTGTATGGGAATGTTGGCTTGAATGTGTACATTAACGAGGAGAAGTTTACTAGATCCAGTTGCTTTTTTTGAAGTGTGTGTTTTATGTTGTTGTTGTTTGTTTGGGTGGATTTTGTTGGTATACATTTGGGTTGCTCTAGTTGCTGTTTACTGCAGACAGAGGCCGGCTTTTCTCTTCCAGCCGGAGCTACAGGCTGCAGCGGCTGCGTAGAGCTATGCACGACTTCCATTCCTATCATGACTCTTCTGCAATTTACTCTGTTCTTTCTCTAAGGCATGCACTGCCGTGGTAAACAAACACTACATGTATTAAACATCACTTTATCCACAGAACTTGAGTTTGAGCCAGCTGGGGCTCTAGTGGAACTGCTGTGAGGCTGAGAAGAAAGAACTTAGTAGACACCATCAATTTATTCATGTCTGTTTTTATTTGCATCTTTCATATCACTTTTAAGTGCTGTCTTTTTGATGGGCTCAATCATAGGCTTCTCTGAAAAGTCAAACTGGGTGTTCCTTTGGCTTGAACTGCAAAATAAAATGCGTCAATGCCAAAAGGATGAAAAGTGAAATAATGTCTTCTGTTTGTGTTTTAAGCCACCAAAGCAAACAAAATGCTTGTGCTGCACATCTTCTAGCATCTTGGTGATTATTACAATGAAAACAACCAGATAAATTTTGCATTTAAAACATGTCTGCAGACCAATTAGGAGCGACCCCAGTGCTCAGGGATGATGGAGAGGTCAGCAGGACCACCATTAGCATTGAGAGGTGTTCATTAATGAAAGTGTTACTGATTACAGTAATGCTACATGCTCCTCGGGGAGCAGCTGGAGAACCTGAATGTTGTAACTACTCCCCCTTCTCCTCCTTCCCTCTGTGTTTAAACACAGCTACGAACACGAGTCCCTGCAGAGGGAATGTGCAGTTTATACTTCATGAAAACATCACCATGCCGCCTTCACACATGCAGAACACACACCGTAGTGCATGGCAAAACATCCCCATCCTTTCTTGGCAGAGCTGTGTGTTTAGTGTAGCTGAGAGCTTCTTGTGTCGTTGTTGTATCATAGTATGATGCTAATTAGATACAACTGCTATCCTTGGGTTGAGTCACAAGTCACATGTCATTGCTTGTTTTCTCTTTTCTCACTCTCTCCTGCAGGATGTTGCGTTTTGATATTGGGAACTGGTTTTCTTTTTTTTTTACAGATGTAGTAGGTGTTGTGATTATAGCTGCATAAATCAGTGAATTTGCTCTTAGGTTCAATCTGGTTCATTTCTTACACTTTGTGAAGACAGTAAAGGGCTGAAAGCAGATAATTATGGAGATTGGCTCATAGACAACAGCTGTCAGAGACTAAATTGGATTTCCAGCAGACAGGAAATATAAAATGTACACTGGTATGTACATAAAAATGGTAGTAATACACTTATTGCTCTGTTTTTCGAAAGGGAGGAGAGCACATTTCACATGGGAGTTTTACTTTCTTTACCCAGTAAAGGTGGATAGAGGTAATTTATTGGAAGGTCATCAGCTCATGCTATATTGTAATAACCAGATTGGTTTTCAGAAGTTTGTCATACAAATAAAATTCAGAGAAAGGCAACTATTGAAGGCAACTATTAAAAGGTCTTGTCTCTAGATATATGCCTGATCATGATCCCAAATTCAAAATGAAATTATCGGTGCCAAAATAGGGTTATCTAAATGCTGATACCTATTTTCTTGATCTGGATTGGAGTGGTCAGATTGGACCGAAGTCTCTTCGATATAACCACACTGGCTGGGGAACTTCAGTAGTGAGAAGAGAAATCTGTGTTTTTTTTCTCTGCTGAAAATGGTTTCCCAGATTAATTGAGTAACAATAGTAGACACTGGAGCTGGACTGTCTGACAGACAAGGAACAGAACAGCAGAATAAAGCTAAATGGGAGAGTGATATAGCGCAGGCCAAAGGCTAAACACAAGCCAAAGTTTAAAATACATTTGAGTAGCGCTAAATGTTGCAGGCTACTAAACTACGGTACAAACTCACCAAGTTTGCCTGTTGTCACATTTCAAACAATAGCGCAACGTAACTGTTGAGAAATATGTTCCCTCATCAGGCACCATCTGGTGAAAGTTATCTTGATCAAAGCAAAGTACTGTTAACAGTATCCATTCATCTTTTAAAACAAACATATGTGTCATTTTATAACGACAGTTTGCGCGAGTCTTTCAGCCAGAGGGGGGCGCAGCTTTCTTTCCCCTCACAGCCTCTTTAAGAAAGTCAGTTTAAATGCTATGAATTATAGAACGTAGTGCTGTAAGCTAAGGGTTTATTCTCACAAGGTTTTAACGGCTTGAGTTTTACACAAGTGGGACTTAAAACGGCCTCTGATTTTCTACTGACTAGTGCAGTTTGAACTCTACATGTCAGTGCCATGAGGAGGTGAAGGACTGTTTACTTTAACATGCAGATATATAGTGCTAAGCGGTATCTGTCTCTGGCTGAACTTCAAAGTGGATCAGTTAGCCTTCAGGGGTTTCCAGGCTTCACCTTCAAGGACCCTGAATCTATGGATATGAGGACAGGATATAGATGAGGAGGTCAGGGGGGATTTCAAGGATCTCACATCTGAGTGGAGATAGAAGAAGGTGTAAAGACATGTCAGATAATTGGTGTAGCTCAAAGGAACAGCTGGGAGTCAAGGTATTGGCAGCAGGATCTGGAGTTGATGATGAGGGCACATTGAGAAGCAGTAAGTGATATTATGGTTTAGTCATCACGTGAAGAGGCTTCTGCTCATTTGTGGTTCCACCGACATTAACAGCTCCTTTTCTGTTCCTCCATGCCCCTCTCTTCCAGGCTAATGATACATTACCACTTTATCCTTCTTTCCCTCTTTTCAAGACTGCATTGAACCTCCCTGAGAAGATCTCATTAATTCCCGGAGTGGAAATTATGACAATTCATTCAATTTATTTTACTTCCTTTGTAATTGTCTTCAGATACTCTCTGCTCTTCATGAATCGTGATACATCCAAGAGTTCATTCTTCCATCATTATTAATCCTTATACCTCTCAAGAGAATAGAATGAGATTCATTTTCGAGATAGCTTTCAACACTAATACCCGTGACCAGATTTTGGTTCAAAGATTTAGAGGGATTGTTTCAGATTCAAACTGAAACTCCAAGATTCAAATGTTTTTTAAACAATTCAGTTCACAAAAGCATAAACTAAACCCCTGTCTGGTTGCGATAATGTTTTTGAGAGGCTGGAAGAGAGATCTTGCCTGAGAGTTTCTGTGTATCTCATTTCTCCTGCTCTTTGCTTACCGTGCCGTTTACTCACTGACAATGTGTGTTCTTTCCAAGCGAGAATATCCAGGGTTCAGTTGGATCTACTTCAAGGTGAATCCGATAATCACGTTTTTCCTTTCTTAGCCAAAAACAGTTTGATATGGATTTTGTGAAGTGAGTGTGCCTGACCATGTGATTTGTTTTGTTCTTGTGCTTCCCTCTGTTTTGACCCTCCTTCATAGATTACTTGCCGTGGGTTGTTGCCTGTTAACACTGTCTGATTTTCCAGGGAAATCTGCCACCAGACTACCGGATCAGCCTCATCGACATTGGACTGGTCATTGAATACCTCATGGGAGGGGCTTATCGGTGTAACTACACCAGGAAAAGATTCAGGACTCTATACCATAACCTTTTTGGACCCAAAAGGGTGAGTGCATCAACCTAAACCTGCATACACACCAGAGTATTTAATGTAGTTTGATATCAATGTGCTTGAGTTTTCCTGAGTCATAAATCAAACAACTTCTAGTGAAATCAATCTCTTTATTTATGATAAGAACAAAGTCCTTTCTTTTATGTAATGTTTTGATCCCAAACAAGCTTCTTTCAGCTGTGATAGGAAAAGTACATAAACATTTTTCTAGTGTTTTCATGAGCAGAAAACACATTTAAACTTTGCGACAGTGATTTTTATTCACAATTAGCTGTTGTTATTATTGATGAAACATGTATTGTGTTTTGTTTCTACACAGAAAGATCCAGTAACACTGTACTATTGAGGTCCCCAAATTTTAATAGAACTAAATAAACTAAAAAGTTACTGTTTTGTTCAGTTTCTTTGAAAAGTCCTCAACATTTTAAGGTTAGTAGGTGAAAATTAATTAATGATTTAAAGCCTATTGTTGACTCAACTTCATATTACTTAATATGCATTAAACAAATCTGAAGCTACATATCAATTGCTTCTCTGAAAATAGCAGAATGTTATAACACTGTGATGTTGGGACAGTCCGCCATACTTTTTTTTTTTGAGGAATGTGACTTGATGTAAAATAAATTATTCCCAAATTGTCCCCTACTTACCTTGAAATTGGAAGGAAATGTCAAAGAAATTGGCCAAAATAGTTACTTACCAATTATGACTTACTTATAATTAAATTTGGACATTATTTTAAAGAAGTTAAGTGCTTTTTGTCGCCCAACTATCATGACATTTGGGAAAAAATTCACATAAATAAAAAGAAAGTTTGTCTAATTTCTACGTAATTACAATGGAATTTGTGGACCTGTTAAGTAAAGTGTTTCCAAAGATTCTCATCCATTCTTTGCAGTTGTTATAAATAATGGGGGAAGGTTTAAATGAAATGGCAGGACATGGTTGTCTTCAAGGTGCAACTACTGTATGAAACTAACTAAAGTAATGCATGGAGGTTATAAATTCACATATTTCAGCCTGGCAGAAAAATTCAGAAGTGTCCATAAATACTCTAAAATTATTGGCTCCTATAATTCAGTGCTGGTCAATTTCAGAGTGGTCCTCCCGTTATCTTTCATTTCCATATCAAATACAGTAGCAGCATATCACACCTTATTATCAACTAACGCAACAAATCCATCATCTATAGCAGCGGCTCTTCATCATGTGCCATCATAACTCCTCATAACAATATTCACACTTCACTACACCCTGCAGACAGTCATCCCACTGATTAGGAGACATTCAACCAGAGTGGAGGAGCTGAATATTGAAATCACTGTAATGCTGTGATGTTTGCTGTTTGTGTTAAAAACAGCACTCATGCTGCACATCCCAGAAAAGGCCCCGCTGGCCCTGACGCTCCGCCGCTGCGTAAAACCCTCTAACTCTGCCTCAAAACCTCACACACTGCCACAGGTGTGCTGAAAAAAAGGGGTCTATGCAACTGTGTCTGAAACATCATATTTCTGATTGCTTGTTCACCTTTACGTGTGTGTGTGTGTGCGTGTGTGTGTGCGTGTGTGTGTGTATGTGTGTGTGGTTAAATGTGTGAGTGTGTGAGTCCCTTCATTAGCCTGTTTATCTATCGTATGTCTGTCTTGGCAGCAACAAAGCAGCTGGGAAGACACAGATAAAGCAAAGCAAAAAGTGGGCAGAGACCAAGCAAAGAGGCAAAATGTGATGAAATAAACGTGCGATCAAATTTTCACGCTCATGCACACACAGGCACACGCACACACTAACACATGTTAACTTAGAACAAGGCTTGAAAATAGATGCAGATATGAAAATCCCCACAGGAGACCTGCGCTATTTATATCAACTCAGATGATGGCTCATGAATGCATAATTCATACGTGCCCTGCTTTAATACGGATCCACAGTACTGTACTGAAAGCACACACACACACAAACACTCAACCATTAGAGATTGAAGGTAGTTGTAAAACACTCTGTCAACCACACAAGCACCAAATCCTTCATTGTTGTTGCCATTGTACTAAAAACAAATAGAAAATGAATAACTTACCAAGGAGAGGAACACTCCAGCTCTCCTAGAAGTGAGCGTGTCCGTCTGTGTGCTCTGTGCTTATAGAGTGATCTACTCTATAAAAGTCACAAAGTCTTGTTCTATTTGTTAATGTTTGTGTTGCTTTTCTAGCCCAAAGCCTTGAAACTGCTGGGGATGGAGGTGAGTGTGCTCTCATCAAAGCTGTTACTTAGTCTTTCCTGTTCTGTTCTTCTCTCATCAAAAACACAGTTTTCTGCCTCATAACGGGTTCAGTGTAAGCCACTCTGCTGAATCTTTTAATTAGAAATAGTGGTTAAGTGTGGGCAGTGTGCCTTGCAGTCTTTGAAAGGAAGACCTTGAGGCATATTCAATTAAATTTCCCAACAATCTATATGCACTTCTCAGCCAGTTGAAGGCCGGGTTTCTAATACACTATGTGATATATTTCACAATACCTGATGAGAAGTGCTTTCACTTGAATTCAACCGCTGATTTATGGAATATGTAGAAAATGCATAACCGTAGACAGCATTAACCTACACAACTGCAATGAAACATGTCAGAACAGCCCACTTTGCTGAATAGGTAATGACTGACCAAACATAATTACATAATAGATGTGTTGTGTACTCATGTGTACCCATGGAGCGAATACACATGGTGAACTCTCCACATCATATAGCTTTCATCACAGCATGTGCCACACACTTTTCTCTGAGGTATTCATATCTAACATGCATGGCCATCCGTTTCCTTGTGTGTCTGGCTGTTTCATATCTGTCTGCCTGTCAGTGGGTGTTCTCCCTGGTGCTTTCTGAGTCTTCACCTTAACGTTTTGATGTCTTCTTTTGTGGCGAACTAACCTTAATTTTCAATGATAGGCGTCACTGTCAACTGGATAATTTAATACTGTACCATTATCATATCTCTACATTCTCATAACCTGTCTCAAAGCAGGCAGCACTTGAAGAGCCACTGAAAGCCATTTCTCAGATCTCAGTTATTGGTCAGCTGTCAGTGGTCCTCAATTGTTGAAATGTGAAATTATTGGAGATCAATACTGCTGCTGCAATGCCATTTAGGCACAAACTGGCGGTATCTATGTCTCCAGAGACAGGGAGGCAACCTTAAGACTCAAGGACTTATTTTTCACTAAAGATTGAATGGAAAGTCGATAAAGAGGGGGAAAAAAGTAAAAATCTGAAAAAGTGTGTGAGACTCAACCTGTTAATGTTTGATGTGGTGCTTTGTCCTTATAACTGTGTCTTCCAAGGTCTGATTTTGATTCTGCTTCTTCATAATGTGGAAGGTGAAAGGTTTTAGAAAATATGAATTTAGAGATTGTAGCAGCTTCATACAAACTCCATCACAAACAATGTGGCTAAAAAACAGAGCAAGGCCTTGAGAATCTGTGTTAGCTGAATGTGAGCCAAATTCTTGATTTTCCTTTTCAAAAGATTTGTCAACTAAAAATTTGGCTGCTTCAAAATAAACTTAAGCTTCAACCGAAGACATTTGACTCTGTGCTGTTGATCCAAATTCATAGCAATTGATCATTAAAGAATGTAATCAGTAAAAAGCACCCCAAATGTGAATGTCTGCTTTACCATCTCCCCCCTTACCCATACTCACCTTATGTTGATCTTCACTAGGACGACATACCGATCCGCAGGGGACGTCAGAAGACAACTCGTAAGCGAGAGGAAGAAGTAGACATCGACTTAGATGACCCTGAAATTAACCACTTCCCTTTCCCCTTCCATGAGCTCATGGTTTGGGCTGTGCTCATGAAACGACAGAAGATGGCATTGTTCTTCTGGCAGCATGGTGAGGAGGCCATGGCCAAGGCGTTGGTGGCATGTAAGCTTTGTAAGGCCATGGCACACGAGGCCTCAGAGAATGATATGGTGGACGACATCTCACAGGAGCTCAACCACAACTCCAGGTGTGTGTACAAAGACATACACGCACATTGTTATTCTAGCTCGTCTGGTTTCAAACATATTTTAATTCAGCAAGACTTTCACACCTTCTTTTCTGCAAACTGACCTGTTTTAGGCTATTTCTGGCTCCAAATAAATGATTTTAGTGACACACATACAGACGTTTGATTACTTACACTATCATTAGTTAAGGATGTGCATCTACAGAGGGTGGCCTACCGGATGAAAATGCTGGCAAAAGAAATTATGTTAATTACAGGAAAATGTTTTGATTCTTCAAATCTTGTGCAGCCCCAACTCCCTACACACACACACACACACACACACACACACACACGCACACACACACACACACACACACACACACACACACACACAGAGGCGCACACGCACTGAAGTATAAAGTTCAACAGAATTTCAGCCAGTATCTGGCTCACAATTTATTTTCTATTGTGGCTCTCTTCCAAGAGTTTATTTAACTACAAACATATTTACAATTTATTTAGTGGTTGTGATGTTTGAGTGCGCGTGTATGTGCTTGTATGTTTGTACACATTTACTCAAGGGACATTATGTGAGAGCTTGTGCTATTAATAATGTGTGAAAGCACATACAGTAATGTTTACTTTCTGTGGGGAGTTTTAACTCTACAGTATACTTGAATGATATTTGTTCTTATTATTCAGTTCAAAAGAAACAATTTCTTTGTTTCTTAGACTTTGTAGGGCCTGGTTTTATGAATACTGCAGTGTGTGAGTCTGTTGTCATACACAATAAACCACACAGGAGAGATTGCTTCCAGTGTAGTGTGGAGTATTATTCTGTGAGTGTGTGTGCTCTGAAGAAAAGTTTTCCAGACTTAAATAAGACTGAAACTAAAACTTGGAGTATTGATCTGACCTTTTATTGTCCGGAAGGGTTGGTGCTTGTTGTTTGTTTGCAGTTTTGAAAATTTTAGAAGATTCTGAGGTTTTTGTGTATTTTTTGTGTTGGTCTGTGTGTTGGCTGCGTAACCTCCCTGCATTCACAAATCATTAATATATTTAAGCCTTATTTTTTATTACATTATAGCCCTTTGATTCTATGATAGGCTCTCTGAAACGTCTTCACAGTTTTAATGGTCAGCATGTTGTGGACAAACATCATAAAAATGAAAAGCAAATATTCCTGGCTCACTCACCTTGTAAAAGACACAAGAGGTGACCCTTGAGGATTTCTGGAATCTCATGGTGTGTATTATACATGCTAAACATGTCTGGCCATGACCATGTCTTCATGATGTGTTGAGATGAAAGATTTAATACCTAAATGTGTTTTTGTGTTAGTGTTTGCATGCTAATTTAATCTCTTTAGAGTCTGTGCAGATGGTCACGAATGTTCTGACCCGTTTAATCAGATCTGCTTATACATGAAGAGTGGAGAAGTATTTTATTCTGTTCGTGTCCCTGTGTGTTTTTATATGTCCTGTATATCATTTCTCAGAGAGTTCGGCCAGCTGGCAGTGGAACTCTTAGACCAGTCCTATAAACAGGACGAGCAGATGGCCATGAAGCTCCTGACGTATGAGCTGAAGAACTGGAGCAACGCCACCTGCCTGCAGCTGGCTGTAGCAGCCAAACACAGAGACTTCATCGCACACACCTGCAGTCAGATGCTGCTGACAGACATGTGGATGGGGCGCCTGCGTATGCGAAAAAACTCTGGCCTCAAGGTAAAAAAAAAATCAAACACAAAAAAAATCAATGAACCAAATATCTGTACCTGTGTGGTGGGTATTGCAACATGTAACAACATTAAAGAGAAGGGAGAAGCAAAAGTAATGAGAAAAAGCTTCACCTGTTAGAGAAGCTGCTGCGAAGATGGCCCTGACCTCTCTGGTGAGAGTGGGGGTCTGCTGGGAATGTGGAGTGTAGTTATACATTACATCTACCTGGTGTCATGTGCTGGAAAGTAGGGATGTTACACATTGGATTACTGCTGATTACTCTCCTGCAGTCAGCATTATAAATGACACCACGGTAAAAGCTGTCCAACCAGAGTTATCATTTTCATGAATACAGGCTACTGCACTGGCAGAGGACAGGAGTTTGGATCCCTAATGCAGATTTCCCTCCGGAAAACCCACACAAAGAAACACATTCAGTCGTAAAGTTAAACTTATTTTACACATATAAAATGTTTTCATAAACTGGAAAAACTCAGTGAACTAATCAAGAATAGGAGCTTTTTTTATAAGAAGTTAACAAGTCAAAGCTGTAATGTCTTTGATCTGAGAGGTTTTAATAGGATTTACCATAACAACCAATTTTCCAATAATAAAAAAGAGGGCAATAAAGTGTGAAAAGTTGACAGGCCTCTGCTGCAGCTTTATGAGTCAATTACACACTATCAATCTGTTTACAATTACAAATCAAACTTCAGATTGTTTTTATGTAACTGTAGTTAATTAAGCCCTTGCAATTCTGTTAAATGTCCAGTCAACTATTTTTCTCTGGATTTTTGATTGCAAAAACAAAAAAATGAAAAAGTACAGTTCTGTAAATGTAATTCTATGCTGAAAGTCTCAGTGTGCTGCCTGTGTGCAGCCAGCCAAGGTTGTTTGTGGTTGTGCAGATAAGGAAAAGAAAAGACGAGGAGCACGATCATGCAGTGGTTGAGGCTTATTGACCTCTGCAGGAATGTATCTGTACATGGTTGCTATCTTGCTGAAATGTTCTCCTGAGCCTGATTTGTGCAGGCCCAGAGTGTTCTGGTAAACCTGAGGGAACAGAACAACCTTAAAGAAGACCTGGAAACAGGGCTTCACATTTCTAACGTCCTGTATAATGTAGTGAACAGCCGCTCACAACCAGGGCTGAGGCTTCTCTGAGACTGATGGTTTACTTTCAAGCAGTTTTTTGCTCATGTGGGTTTTCTGGATGTCTTCTGGTGGTGGTGTGATAGGAGACAGCTACAGGATCAGGGCAGAGATCAGAGGGCACAGTTATTCATTTTAAAGAATATCCCCAGGACCCACTTAAGCAAGGCATTTGTTTGCTCATTTTAATACATAAAGAGAGACAAGATGACGAACTTATTGGCGCATAGGAGGCAAGAAGTGCTTTAAGTTGCGTTTGGCCTTTGCAGAAGTGAGAGAGAGAGAGCAAGCCCTTAGCTTAAAGCTGTAAGATCATCAGAGCAGAAAGACAGAGAGTAAACCACAAGTTGAATAAACAAGAACCATAGCCCTCAGGAGTTCATGATGTATAGCAAATAAAATTTGAATTGCTGTAGCAGCCAGAATTCTTCATCCACAAATGTGCTTCGTTTGAATTTTTTCACAGGAGGCTTGAGAAGGTGACACAGCAGGTGAATTATCTGTCACAGCTGGTTCTTCTGTGATGTAGAGATGATATGAGAGGCTGAGAAATCCCTTCTTGTTCCATGTTTTTGATTTTATTTCTCCCAGGTCACCATTACTCTTTTTTCAGGTTTCACTCACCTGATTGTTGCTAGGGTGACCAAAATCTAAGAAACTATGAAACTATGAGAAACAAGTCAAAATTTTGAGATTAAAAGTTGAAATTTGAGATAAAAAGTAAAAAAAGAAAAAAAAAGTTGAGATAAAAGGTTAAAATTTTGTGACTAGAATTTGAAATCATGACAAAAGAAGTCACAATTCTAGAGGTAAAAGTTGAAAATTTGACATTTTATCTCAAAATTTTCACTCAGTGTGCCCAAAAAAAAACCTTCCCAAAGCCAGTTTTTCTTTTTTTATGTATTTTTAACTGGTTGAAATAGGCTTCTTTACATAATTAATGTTTCCATCATAGAAAAGTTTTACTTCAAACAGAAAAAGAGTGTTTTAAATGAATGTATAGGTTATGAAGCTACTTTGTCGTCTTTGAGTATCCCTGGGTATTTTTGCAGCATCTCCAAGAGCCCAGGTAGGGGCCCTCATTTGGGTTTTTAGAAATTGGTCACCCTACTATATGCAGTTTTTTCTTTTACATTGAATACAGTATTACTGAAATATTTTCCATTTCTATGTATTTGCTGATCAGAAACTGGTGTAAATAGAGCCTTTAGAGATTTTTGTGCAAGAGCTCAATAAAAAAAAACAGCTAAATTACAGATGCTTTTTAGAATAATAGACACTTGATTACGCTGTTCTCCACCATATTCTGTGATGTGCTTCTTCTTGAGCCAGTATGTGTCTGAAGTGTTTACTGCACGCCTGCCTTCTTTTTCTGATGCAGGTGTGTGTTCTTATCCATCCTGGCAGCACAGCACCCTCGCTGCCTGTCTCGAGTAATGCTTATTTAATTGACTTCTGCTATGTGAATACTTGCTGCAGCTGTTGTAAAAATACCAAAGCTTTGTTCTCTAGTTTTGTGCAGCCCAGGGTTTGATGTTAAGGAGCTCAAGAAAGTCAGAGTTAATCACACCTGCTCCTCTCCCAAACTTTCTTCTCCCTTCAACTCAGGTGATCTTAGGGCTGCTTCTGCCACCGTCCATCCTGAGTCTGGAGTTCAAGAACAAAGATGAGATGTCCTACATGCCACAAGATCAGGAGGCCTACCTTCAAGAGAAAGAGGAGGAGGAGCCAGAAAAACCAGTCAAGGAAAAGGAGGAGGAAGACATGGAGTTCACAGTAAGATCTTACTGTGAGACGCAGTACAACTCCGTGGTGAGAGAACCCACCTCAGCCCCGCATCTCCAAATCTAAACATATATGAAGATTTTAGTTGACACATTCATGTTTTTTCAATACTGTAGGACTAATGAGTGAACACAGATTCTGTGTCTCTTGTGTTCAAGATTTAGGCAGCTTCTTTGCACACACATACTTGTTTCTCTATTCTGGCTAACTGGATCCTTCCAGGACGATCGGCCATAACTGTTTCTTGTCGTCTCAGCAAAGACATGGTCGTGGAGTTGTAGCGTCTCAGTCTGTCGCTGCTTGTGGGTTCCCTCGTGTCTTTTTTTTCTCTTTCTGCCTTTCTTCTGGTCCCTCTTGTTCTCTGCTCCCTCTTCTTTTATTCCTTGTGTTATTTTGGGCTCTGTTCCCTCTCCTTCTGTAGCTCTTTCTCTCTTTGTCTCTCTCTATCTCCAAGCTCAGTTCTGATAAAGGTACAGTACTGTATGTGAGCCGATTGCTGCCCCTCACTCTCTCCCATCGTTGATGGCTTGCTGCAGCTCACCACTCAGCATGTCGGCTGCTGCTGAGCATGGGAGACCAGGCTATTGCATTATATAACCTCGTCCGCCTGCTGCTGCAGAGCTTAAATCATGCAGAGTCTGAGCACCTTCTCCCAGCTCACAGTGGACGAGTTAGTCCATCTGCATAGACATGAATGTACAGCAGGACTGGGACTCGTTCTATTTCAATCCAGTCAAGTCCAGAGACAAAACCAAGATCCAGTTTGTGTGATAAAATCAAGACCTGAACTTGAGAGCCAGTCTTGTTGCACTAACAGGATCCAAGGTTGTTGCACTCTCTGATTGAACTGAAGTTGAACGCCTTACCGCACCACTGTACATACTCTCCATTTGCATAAAGCTCAGACAGCAAGCCAGTGCAAAGATTCACACAGGGACCGTTTTGCACATGTAGTCCTTGAGGCAATGAGGTGTCGAACAAACAACCTTTCTGCCTGGGGATGCATCTGCAATGAGCCCCGTCCTTTGACCAGGCTTCTGACTGTGCAGATGCACTTCCAGGAACCTATGAATCACCACAGAGATTCATACTGATAACAGTCTGGTGCCCCACAGAGGGAGATTGTATTGTCCCAGGCTCAGATGCTGAAGATAAACCACACTGTGATGAATGTCAAAGCTTGTGTGATAGCTGGTGTCCACTTGCTGATCGCATAATGTGCATGAAGCAGTAAAGGCATGGTGTGATTTACACACTGGCATCTGAATCTCTCCATCCCAAAGGTCATATTTAAGTGTGCCCTGGACAAAACTTTGGCTATATATGTTTCACACATCCAGAAAAATGGAAAAACCCTTGTCTAATCACTGATCTTTCTCTGGTTTCCCACTGAAATTGTATTTATGGATATCTAAAGACATCTGGACAGATCTAACACATTTTATATTTGCTCAGGTCTGTTATACTGTATACAAAGGCAGAGTGCAGTTACTACAGTGGCAGTACAATGAAATTAAAAGATATCATGTTTTCCGATTAGACCACCTATAAAAGGCACAGACTAAATGTCTCGCTAATGCAATAGTGCTGATATAAATGCTTGTTTCATGTCTATTAGTTCTGACAATTTTACCCAAACACATACGGTTCGTCCATTAAAAAATGCTGAAACAATAAATTCATATGCGAAGCCAGCTCTCTTCATCATGAGTTAGCTGTTTTGTTATTCTCCTCCATAATGGACTGATTTCGCTGTTCTTTTTTGTATTTATTCAGAATTGCAAACCTAACAACCAAACATCATTAAAGAGAAATTAATATTTCCATTCCCAGCAAGTGTGAGAGGAGGATCAATAACAGTTTATCTTTTCATAGCTCGCATACTGGAGATGTTTCATCAGCTCTTTTAGGAGCAGAACATTTAGTAAGTATACTGAGGAGTTATGTACTAAAGTCCAACTGGGAGGCAGACAGTCAGTAACGAGATATAAATCAGTCTCAATGAAGTGTGTAGTCACTGCGTTTTGTCTTTGTAGGACAGAATACTTGAGAAACAATACAATCCCATGAATGAACTCCTTCAGAGGTCTGGTTTTGCTTTGACATTCAGACCATGACCAAAACAGTGGGCTCTGAACCCTCTCTCATGGAAAAAGAAATGTGTCACAGATCAAAATGAAATATCTTTGTCTTATCTTTCTATCTTTCCTTTATTTTCTGTCTTCTTACTTTTTTCATTATCTTGTCTTTCCTCTGCTTCTTTGTTGTCTGCGACACAATCCATGAGTGTCTATGTTTGTGTTTGTGTCATACTGTGTAACCAGTCTTCACCCAACACTTCACCTCAAACACACATTTCACATTTTGGAATGATCACATTGCCTGTGCTTGCTTGATTATGGTGTTAAACTGTTCTACCATCATATTGTAACTCCTTCATCCTTATCCCTTTTTCCCTCCGTTTCTTTTATTTCTATTTTTCTCATCCCACCTCCTCTCTTCTCTTTGTTTCTGTGTCTCCCCTACACCTCCCCTTCTTTATGTCCAATCCATGTCTACCCTCTTATCCTTCTCTCTATCCCTTGAATCTTCCTCGCCTTCCTCCCTCGCTCAATGTGGGGTTTGCATTCCCCAAGGCGATGCTGGGTAAGGTAACCACAGAGACGTCAAGAAAGAAGGACGTTGAGGAGGTTCAGAACCGCCACCGCCTCATACCCATGGGACGCAAGATATACGAGTTCTACAACGCTCCGATTGTCAAGTTCTGGTTCCATACGGTCAGTGTCAGCTTCAGCAGCACCACCCACACACTCCACTTTCCATTGGCACTGTCAGCGTACTGTATTTTCTACAGCCGCATCTATTCCTGGCTCCCTACTGTTAGCTTCTCCTGTCAGGGTGCCTCTATTGTCATTAACCTCCTGTTCCACCCTGTCATTACCCAGATTTACTGGGGAGGAAAGTTTGTGTGAAAGGGAAAGAAAGCCTGCTGGAAGCAACATGATGAGAAAAGTACAGAGGAGTAAGGAAAAGTAAGGTTTTACACTTGAAAGTGTAAACACAAGGAAACCTTTCAGTCACGGCGTATTCCAAACAAAAACATTGTGCTATCATTTAATACTTCTATAATAGTTTTAGAGCGTTTCCAGGAGTATGAGTGGGTGTTTGGAGATTGTGTATCATTACCTCTCTCTTTGTAATGCTGTTCTGTGACTCCAGATATCTTTAAAGTTTGCTCACAGCTTGTGTTTTGTGTGCCTGTGTATTATGTCAATATAATCTGATTTTCTGTTTTGCAAGCCGTGGCCCGGGCTCCTTCAATTTGCTTGCCCAGTGAAAACATCTCTTAACATCACCAGCAGGGATTTCACTGTTTATTTTCGCTGAGCATACATCTTTGCTACATTTTTTCGTTCTATTATCTACTCTTTGACTCCTCTCCTCTTCCTCATCATCAATCTTCCTTTCTGCCCCGTTGGTCAAACAAAAGTAATCCACTGGGAATTTTGTTATCAAAGAAAAGATGATGTGTTTTCCTGGGCCCCGAATGTAGATTTAATTTTTTGCTAGATTGTAACCTTGTTATGTCCAACTATGCATCTTACACTGAAAGAAAATTTCTGCACAGTTTTGTCATGTGATTTTTAATTTCCATACGCCAATGATAATAATAATTGTTCTAAATGTAAATGTAATCAGATTTTCAAAGCTGTTTAATATTGAATAATGTTCATGCACTTGGCATGCTCTAAAAGTATGCAGACAGACAACGGCTAAATCAAAAAATATCAAGGAGAACTACAAAAAAGCAGCACAATTACACTTTTGTCAGGTTCTCCAAGCTTAGTTCTTGCACAACTTGTCACGCGTTGTGATTTAAATTTTATCTTCTCTGAATCCTGATGAGCCTCAGAACAGATAGAAGTGAGGAAAATTGAAAATGGACAGCTGTCATGCATTTAAATAGATAAAGCCACAGGAGACGCATTGTGGACATTTTCAGGCCAAGCGTGGAGGTTTAGCATTCAGGTGGTTTGACATCAAATCTCTGTTATCAGATCTTTAAAACTGCATGAAAGAAAGGTGCCATCATTTACCAAACAACCATTTGATATGAGCACTGACACACAAAGCACGTTGTGTGTCAGCGATGAATTGAAATGATTCAATTCATTATTGATTTACAATTCGTTAGAGCACACAGAGACACACGCAGATAAAATGCAAATTTTAATCGATTTCCCTCTTCTATCTTTTCATGTAGATGGCTTACGTAGGCTATCTGATGTTGTTCAACTATATTGTCCTGGTCAAGATGGACCTGTGGCCTTCCCCCCAGGAGTGGATTGTCATTGCGTACATTTTCACAAATGGCATTGAGAAGATGAGAGAGGTAAAACAGATCTTTCACATTCTAATGTGTTACAGTATTTGAAAACACAATAAAACATGCATTGGCTATACCCAATGGCCTGGAGACTCAGAAATAATCACCAAAAAGTCACCAGTAGCGCCCGACTACACTTTTTTATTGGTAGAGGGTAAAGATTAAAGTTAATGCCCACAACAACAAGCAGCTAATGATGAATGATAAACAGTGTGAGATGATAATTGTAGACAGGAGGGGAAAAGAATTAGTAAAACATAGGGGTAGATGAACATAGTTAGAAAAAGGGATAGCAAAAGATTTTAGAAAAAAGTTAAGCTGTATCACCATATCTTTTCTCACTGTTTTGCTGTAAATATATCAGATGCATTTATCATCATGTTACATTATTGTAGACTGCACAGCAAACATCCACTAGGCTCTGATTGATGATGACATACTGCCCTCTGGTGGTGGTCAAGATGCAATGCTCTTTTTTGAAAAACTACCTCTATCATTTCAGTCACTTTCAGGGTTCATTTTCCCCTCAAAATGTTGGAATGAACACATTTTACTCAACCTTTCCTTTCTTTTATTTGTTAATTCATTTCCTGTCAGATTCTGATGTCAGAGCCGGGGAAGTTGCTACAGAAAGTGAAGGTGTGGCTTCAGGAGTACTGGAACATCACAGACCTCATGGCCATCCTCATATTTTCCGTGGGTATGGTTCTTCGTCTCCAGGAGCCGCCACTCATGAGTTATGGGCGGGTCATCTACTGCGTCAACATCATTTACTGGTACATCCGGCTGCTGGACATCTTTGGGGTCAACAAGTACCTGGGTCCTTATGTGATGATGATCGGCAAGATGGTGAGAGAAGGAAGGGGTGTTAATTCAATGTGTATGTGTCTTGTATGTATGTATGTGAATGTATATGTCTTTCTTTTCTGCCTCATGTCCTTCACCATCATGTTTTCCTCATTCAGTTCTAACTTTGTCTGTTTTGGACCTATGTGTAGTAAGATCCGTGCAGATTATCAGAATGTACTGAATCCCAAAGGATTAATTTGTTTTTGCCTCAGTTGCCCCCCAACCTCATTGTTTGATCTGAGCAAAAGATCAGAGTAGCTCATGCACAAAAAGAGGGATCAAAAGCCCAAATTTGCTTTACACCTCAGCACATTAACTGGCTTTGATCTGAATAATAGTATTTAGTTGGGACAAAACTGGAAGGGTTTGGGGAGAGAAGGGTAGCAGCAGTAGCTGCTTTGCAAATCACTTGGGCTGGAAGAAATCTTGTATTTATTATTCATTTACTACTGTGGTGAATCATACCATGCGTCTTAAGTTTCACACAAATATTGTTAAGCTTTGTTTCTAGTTTTTTACAAAAAACGTGATATTATTATATCAAGCTTAAATTTGGTCCAGATTTCTATAACTGATGTTTATAAGCAGTACAGAAAGATGATAAAATTGAGAGCCTCGGTTTTGGAATTTAACATTGTGTCATAATGCACAAGAAGCTGTTCGTACATTGCATCTCAAATTCTTCTGGGATCATGTGACTACAGCACTACCTGTTTGTTTAACTCCCACTGCGCGTGTGTAAAATTATCTCTATGATAATGGATGTAGAACTATCCACATTTTTTGAACAAATGATTCTCCTGCATTCACACTGCGTTTTTCCATGAATCTTGAACTAAAATAAATGTAAGACATGTCACATGTAGTGTTCATGTTGTCTAGAACAAAATGAAGTTGGGTGGGATTTACAAAGTTGTTGTCATTACAGGGATGGCAATGAAAAAAACTAGATACATGTCATAATCTGTCAACGTAACCCTTAGACAAACTTCTCTTACGTGAAATAATCTTTTGAACTTTGCCCCATTTATTTAGAATTTCTCAGTTTTAGTTATTCTTTCTTTTAACAAATACTCTTCAGTCAAATACTCTTCTTACCAAAGTCTCTCCCTCCCCTGCCCCCTTTCCTTATTTCCCCCCTGTCAGATGATCGACATGATGTATTTTGTAATCATCATGTTGGTGGTGCTGATGAGTTTTGGGGTGGCACGTCAGGCCATCCTCAATCCAAATGAAGACCCTTCCTGGATGCTTGCGAGAAACATCTTCTTCATGCCTTACTGGATGATCTACGGAGAGGTGTTCGCAGACCAGATTGACCGTAAGTTAAGGGAAAGAGTGTCACATCTTCTCAAGTAACTTTATTTTAGATAGTTCAAGAAAATAATTAATGAGAAGAGAAAGAGAGATGCTTAATGTCGCTTAACTTTCTCTGTGCAAGTTAAATTCTCTTCTCAGTAATTCCTCTAAAGGTGACTTCATCTTTACTGTACACTACAATATAATACAAGATTAACTACACATCTGGGTCAAGGGGAGTGTTTCACAGTTTGTATTTCTGTTTCACAAAAGTCACAGTATATTTCTGTCAAATTGGTTGAATTTTTATATCTACACATACTGTTTCTGTTACCCGTCAGTTTTTCTTGGTCTGTTTGTCTCTAAATGACCTTTATCTCATAGACAAAGATTCAATAAATCAAACCTAGAGCTGAAAGCAGTGTCTGTTAGAAAATGCCTTGAGAGTGCGAGTGCCTTTCTGTGTTGGTCTGATGTCATTTTGTATGAGTGTGACAGTGTGCAGTGACAGTACAGTGTGTGAGAAGTGGCCCAAAGAGAAGAGATCTGAAATAATGTTTTCGTTCTTTGTTTCAGATATGCATAGTAGGAAGTTACAGCACAGGCTGAATGAAAAACTCTGGCTGGTCGAAAATTACATTCGAACTCATGGAAGCTGGCGTAGTAATGGTCCATCCCACACTGCCCAGTGCAGTCAAAATCCCAGTAAATCCATAGATAAAGGCCTCAATTTAACCACTTTCACCTATCCCACTTCTCCCTCATCATCCTCACATTTCCACCATGTCATGCCCACTCCGACCACTAGAGGCCACTTGAGGCACAAGTGTGCATGCGACTCCACGGGCTATAAGGTCAGAGTTGCCCTCATGTGTTTGACATCTCGGGTCATAAGCTGTTTCTTAAATTTCTTTATTTTACAGTCAGACTCTTGTTTGAGATCATTATAAAGTGAATAACGACATCTTTAACAAGGATACCTAAAATCAGTATGATACATCTCTGAATAAGTATTTAGCAGCTCGACCTGAGGCTGTATCATGGAGGCAACTTCACCCTTGCTAATTTTGGCACTGGCTGGCAAATGGCTCTCTTACATGGCAGAAGCACTTTTCAAACTGACTCCAACACTTAAGTGGTATTCGTTTTTGGTCACATCAAGAGGAACTATTGAATTTAAAGGATTTGATAGTTCATTGATGACTTTTTCTCTCGTTCATGTATTTTTCATTCAATTTGTTCCATTTGAAAGAGTGACCCTGCCATGTTTGCACCATCTGTCACGTATCACCTTCCCAGCTCAGCTTCTCACTGGAGCAATTGCAACATTGCTTTAAAGTAAAAAAATAATAGTAATAAACGTATGCCAATATTTTCAACATTCAACAAAAAAAGACATTGAAATTTAAATATCACAGCCACACACACACTAGGAATTTAATAAAAACATGCAGACCTCCACAACAGAACATATAAATCAGCCACCTCTCATCATCTGCTATCTGTTTTTTCAAGTGGTTCAGTTGTCAGAGTTCTAATCAAATTATTCTGAGTAAAAATAAAACAATAGAAAAATTACTTCAGTTCTCTGTCTTTGGGCTGCATTGTGTGAAACAATTGAACATGAAGCAGTAAAAAGCATGCCAAGAATAAATCTGAAAGGCAAACAAACCGAGAACAAACCCTGAATGTTCCCCAGATAAGCCACAGCAACTGAACCATCACAGATGGAAAAAACATACTATGTATCCTAAATACATTTCAGATTTTTCAAAGAAATCAACCATTGCTGAATGAAGCTACAGCACATGTGACAATATATTTTAAACATTGACTACATGTTTAAATATATTGGAAATGCAAATTGTGGTGAAACATGAGGAATGCATTTTCTGTGTGTTTTGTTTTCAGATGCACATTTCTGAACATTAGTCCTCACCATTATAGTGTCCTCTTTTTCCAGTCCTTCTTTTAAGAAGCATTAGAAAATTGTATGCATCTTGTTTGTTTGCAAGTTGATAGTTGTGCTCATTGAGCACCATTCTGTCTTGTTGTCTTGTTGTCTTGTTGTCTTGTTTTTGTCTTTGTATGTTTTGTCCTGTAACTCTTAAAAGTTTGTACCTTAGTGTGTTATTATTTTTTTTCTTTTTTTTGAGTTGATTATTGTGTGTTTTATTTCATTCTGTCATGCTATGTGTGCATGCCGTCATAAATCTTAATTCATTTACACATTAATTTCAGTCTGTAACTGAAGTCTCTAACCTCATTTTGACCAGTATATGTGTGTTTGTCTTGTGGCATTGTGCAGCCCCGTGTGGGCAGAATATCACCACAGAGGATGGGGTGGTGGCGCTGCCTCCCTGTAAGACTGGTGCCTGGATTGTCCCAGCCATCATGGCCTGCTATCTACTCGTCGCCAACATCCTGCTGGTCAACCTCCTCATAGCTGTGTTCAAGTACGTAAGCTATAGATTTACATACGTTTTTCAACAGCACTTCTTTAAAGACAGCTCACGGCCTGAAATACATGTTTTTTGACAGCACAGTATTATAAAATAAATGTTTGCTGTCCTCCCACACTCTTGTAAAACATTTGACAAAGATGTAGTCTTTTTATGCTGCAGTATCTAATTAGCACTTTTATAGATATGACTGTCTCTGAACTTTTCTTGATTTCTTTGTGTGTATGTGAGAAAAGAGATGTGACACTTGTATCCGGTGGAGCTGCTGTCAAGCTGAATTATGTCAATACGGCCTCTTAATGCTCAACTTTATCATACAAACTGGTCTATTGGCATGCTTTTGATAATCTATGTAACTAGGGATGTCACCCTCCTCTACATGTTTGTCAATGTATTGTGATAAATTCCAGGTAAAAAACTTACTTTGTGTCTTTTTCCACTTTGAATCTAGAAGTGAAACACAAGACAAAAAGGATTCAGTTTATCTGATTGGTGTTACTCTGATGACTTGATCCTGTTTATAAAGGCACTCAGTTGATTCGATTGATGTTATTTTGTCCGTTATCACAGTAATACTTTCTTCGAGGTGAAGTCCATATCCAATCAGGTCTGGAAGTTTCAGCGTTACCAGCTCATTATGACCTTTCATGAGCGTCCGGTCCTCCCTCCTCCTCTCATCATCTTCAGCCACATAACCATGGTCCTCAAGCATCTGTGTTGTCGCTGGCGCAAACATGATGATGACGAGCGGGACTACGGGCTGAGTGAGTGGCAGATAAACATGAACTGTAGTTGCAGTCAATGAGATATACGTAAAAGTTATGAATTGATGACATATTTCAAATGAGCTGAAGCTGGTGTTTTACTAACATTGACATTGTCATTTCCTTAAACACCTCTATCCACAGAACTTTTTATCACTGAGGATGAGCTGAAGAAAGTCCATGACTTTGAGGAGCAGTGCATAGAGGAATACTTCAGGGAGAAAGATGACCGTTTCCATTCCTCCAATGATGAGAGGATCAGAGTCACATCTGAAAGGTCAGGGAGCTTCTACATTTAAATGTTTGTCTGTGAAAAATGTGTGTTTGGTCCTCTGAAGCTCTCTTCCTTCGTCTCAACCTTATTCAAAAAATATCATTTTATCCTTGCATGGACACATCGCTTTGATGCCCTCAGGAAGGACAATGAAATGAGCTTCTCATTCTTTAAAAATAACTACAGAGGAGGAATTCACTGCCTATTTGCACCTGACACCCAGTGAAGGGGCCCATGAAAGTATTGAAAGTGGGCCGCCAACTGATTTCCAAAATAATATGAACCTTGTGAGTGAGAGACGAGAGATTGTATTTATATAAAAATAGAAATAAACAAATTAATATTTTAAGCGTTAAAGGTGTTTTGTTTCAGAGGATATTAAGAATGTTCAAATATTCATTTCATGATTTTGTTTTGACTTAACTTTAAGTATAAGATGTGATAGACCTTGAGAACTGTGAGACTGTGAAACTTTTTATTAGAGTCATTTTGGTACTTTCTGTTGTTATTATGACTGAAAAAGAGTAAACACATTTGTTTGACAATAAATGGCTTCACCCAATCACTAACCTTTAGTAAAAAAAAAAACATTATTGTGTTACCATTAACATTCTCCAAAGAATGGCCAAGAAATAATTTCTGCCAGGGTATGTAAACTTATGAGCAACTGTACATAGATGGAGTAAAAAACAGTTGAAAGTTGACCCTGGCTGTGATGCGTTATTGTATCATCAACTGTTACTTTTATGAGGCCTGGTCTCTTCACCCTTCTCCCGTGGTATTTCCCTCCTTTGTTGTTCTTGTAACATCTTACCCCTCTTCTATTCCTCACCAGGGTGGAGAATATGGCAATGCGTTTAGAAGAAGTAAATGAAAGGGAGCACTTCATGAAAGCCTCTCTGCAGACTGTTGACATCCGTCTGGCCCAAATGGAAGAGCTGATTGGACGGATCGCCGTGGCTCTGGAGCGTGTGACAGGTGTTGAGCGTGGGGAGGTCAACAAAGCGCGATCCCGGACGTCTTCTGACTGTACAGACTCAGCGTACATCCTCCGCCAAACTGAGTGTGCAGAGGCAGCGTATATTCTCCGCCAAAGCAGCTTTAACAGCACAGAGGGTAACGCCTACCGCCTGCAGGAAGCTCTGGAGGGAACAGCTGAGGGCTCCATGTCCCCCCCATCTCCTACCACCTTAGCCACACGGACAAGGAGCCACTCTTTTTATGTCGGAGGAGGTCGTGGCGGTGAACGTGTGAGTGGATCTGAACGAGCTGAGAGTTTTTTTAAAGAGCGCTCCCTCAGTCTCCACCGAGCCAACAGCTCACAATCAGTGTCCTCAGCTGCAGCCACCAAGGAGTCTAAGCCCCTCCCTCTGGCAACGCTGTCAGTCTCCCAGCAGCACCGTCCATCATCATGCATCGATATCTATGTCTCTACATCTGAGGAAGTGGGGCCTGCAGAAGTTTTTCTGGATCCTCTCCGTGTGGTCCCACAGCTCCAGAGAGACTCCTCGCTCCAGTCAGATATCATGGAGACGGTGCTGCCAGGAGGCCGGGACTTCAGCAGCGCTGCCACCAGCGGTATGGGCGACAGACACTCGGACGGCGGTGCAGGCAGCAGTGGAACAGCTGGAGCCATGTTTGAGGACAGTGCTGCAGCTGATTTGTCATTGTGCTCTGCCCACCTCTTACCAGATACCACTTTACCTCCTTGGGACATGGAACCCTCCCCTCCTCCCTCCGCTGGGCTACTCGAGCGCTCCAAGAGCAGCCGCTACCTCTCCACAACAGGCACTGGGTTCCTGGACGAGCCTCCTCTTGTCAAGTCACACAGCCTCATGTTCACCCCGCGAGGTTGTTACGGCGGCCTCGGGGCAGGAGTCCAGGTGAAAGCTGCAGAGTACACCAGCATCACAGACTGCATCGACACACGCTGTGTGTCTTCTCCCTACACACCTGTAGAACGCTCTCATTCCCCTGGATCCACCTCATTCCCTTTTGATAAACCTCCAGACATCAGCTCGGCCTCTCACCCGGAGAGAGAGGCTGAGCTAAGTCATACAGAATCTGATCCAGAAGACCCTGAGGACTTGATCCCAGCCCCTGATACCCCTCGTCTAGGGGGCCTTAGTGGGCCCCTTGGGGCCCCTCTCTGCTCCCCTTTCTCCAGGTTGGAGCGAGCTAACAGCTGCTCCTCAGATGACTCCCATCCTTCTCTCACGCTGGCTCCTCCGCACCGGAAGAGCCTGTCAGTGAGTGAGAGGATGGAGAGGGGACCGGGTCTGGGGGCAGACAGGGGGCCTGGGCCGGGGGGTCGGGGTCTGGCAGGAACCAGAAACCCCTTCCTCAGGAGCAAGTCTGGAGCTCGGCCTGAAACAGCAAAGACTGACAGCCTCTCCATGAGGAAGCTGGCCACTCCGTCAGCCTTTCGCAGCTTTGATAGACAGAATTACACGTGACAAGAACAGAGGTCAGCACACACACACACTGACAGGGCCGGAGAGGGAACCAGAGAGGGTCATGGGTTTCTATAGAATGGGGGAAAGTTGCCCATGAATGCTGCTCTAAAGGAGACCTGCAGTTTCTTACTTTTGTTAGGAAATGTAAAGGTTTATTCAAAGTCAGCATTTAGGGGCAACTTTTCCCTGGATAGACGTCGGGAAGAGGGAGGAGGTTGTCAGATGATGAGGTCCTACTGTACACCAGTCAAAAACAAAGAGCTATCAATTTAGATTAGTTTTTACCTCCTCTTGTAGCTGAATAACTCAGTGAGGTGTCATGGAAGTGGAAGGTGTGTTTGTTCTGTATGTCTTCCATCCACCACCTTTACATCAAGTAGACATCTGTCACCGTGTTCACCACATATCAGTCATGTTAGCCAGAGAAAGTAGAATATTACTTCTAGCTTTATTTTATCATAAGAAATTTTATGTCTGAGAGATTACAAGAGAGATGAAAGAAAGCCACCTCATTTTGCCATTTTTTTCTTGGCATAGAGTCAGTACTGTCGCTCAAATACATTTTCCTCTCTTCATATGATCCAAACTCCTCTCTGTGAAACACAAGCAACAACACACAGAACATTTCTGTCTGCTTAATAGATAACCACTTAGGGTGTGAAACCTTTGAGAACTAGACCCCTCTTTTGGCTGCACTGGAAATAACTGCAGTAACATGGCAACAGCTTACCTCTGGATACAGTTTATCACAAAAAGAAACATCTCTTTATTACAGCGTATCAAATTTGCTTTTCTGTGTCAGGTTTGTAGCTTTTTTTTATAGACACAGCTGTTGTTACATTTTTGTTGTCAGTTTAACTAGTAAATGAAAGCAGTGTCTGAACATACTCCAGTCACAGTCAGAACTCGAGTTACATTTTGTTCCTATCTTGACTGTTAACTGGAACAGCAAACTCTGAGTATAGTGTAAAAGTTAAAAAAAAAGTCAGGGGTAAATGTGACAAGAAGACCTGCAGGGTTCAGAATGTATTCTTCGATGACTTAAATTTAGAGCAGTTATTTGGTGCCAGGGACACAAAGTCTTTTCTATATGCATTTGAAAACACACAAACATGGTCACACTTGTGCACAGTTAATCGATATACATCGTTTCAAGCCTGGTCACTGAGAGCTCCATAAAGTGCAATTGTAAAAATCTGGGACAGGAGGGCGCTGTTGGTCCTTTTAAGAAGCAATGCTCCCTGAGTGTACCTCATGTGAACCTTCTTTGTCTGCACCTAACACCAAAAATTTTTACTCGTCATGAGCCTTTGCTGTTTTTTTGCCCCAGCTCTCCTCTTTCAGGGTTAAGCTGTGGAATCATGTGTAATGGTTCTACACCCACCTCCATCTAATGGATCCGTCCTTCATTTATAACTGTCAATCATGAGCCTTTCTCCTTTTTTTTCTAGAACTGCATTCAAAGAAAGCAGCTGCAAAGGCAAAAATAACTAATAAAAGCTAAAATAACTCAAACTAATCACACCTATCGAAGATCATATTCAGTGCAGCGACAATTTTTCTTCTGTTAATGCACTACAGATGAGACATTATAAAACCCTGCATTCTTTGTGACATGAAGGGTAAATATGGGGTTGTTATAGTTAAACAATGAAAGCCAGATCAGTGTTTTAAAATTTCTACATTTTTTATCTATTAAAGAGCAGAGGATGGGAAGCCTCCTCTAATAGCCTTGTAAGAAAAAAAAGATAGAAGAAATTAAAATTGATTTATTTTTAATGTTTGTTTTATATCTCATCACTATAACATTACAGTTGAATCATGTTGCATTTATTTTCAGTTTGATTGTGTTAATTGACATTTTCTTGCTCATTATGATGAATACAGTAAATGCCTGTTTGAATTATGAAAATAATATTTATATCTTCTCAGTGATATTTTTGTCAAATTTTAAGTATTTTCTAATTAAGATTTTAAATTGCATAAAGAAGACCATCAACATGCACTAAATGCTGATGTATTATATTATTTATGAAATATAGAACTGTCTGATATACTGTACATTTCAATCATATTTAAAGTATTTAAAGTAGCTTTTCTTCTATGTTTATCAAGCAGCTTATAAGAATTTTCTAATGTAAAGTTGACATGGCAGCACACTGTTGTCAGTAAACCAAACTTAGGGTGCCTTTTGGGCATGGATGGAATATGTGGGGACTGAAGTGAAATAAATCTGTGATTTTTTTTTCTCATTGTTGAGCCCCAACATCTGTATTTGTTCTTTTTAACAATTGGCCTTGCACCCAATCATAGATCTTTGTTATCATTTTTATGCATCAAGTCTGGGATTGTTCTCATATGGAGGCTGTATCATTGTTTGTCTTGGGCAAATTTTAGTTTAATTTTTCAAAATTATAGAATAGATATTATGATGGATTACATATTTTGAAGAGAAAAGATGTATTTGCACATGAATCATGGACACAGGGACAAGGATATATTGTGGCTGTAGAAATGATGCTGTTGCAGTGACTCTGTGTATTGCTTCAGCTTTGATACCTAGACACAACTTTGTGTCACACCCAGATCTGTTTGATTCCCCAACTGTTTATAATACTGAGCCCAACCTGAAACCTTAAAGAGGTACGTGGTATTTAGTCTTCAGAAAGAGAAGCTAAGTGATAGGTTTTGAAATTAAAGTTGAAAATCAAGTGATGGTCAGTGAGCTATATTTAATTTTATCTCCAAAAAGGAGACCAACTGAAAACACAGGATCCTAAACCAAACCTCAACAGCTGTATTCACAAAGCAGCCAATTTCCTCAGACATCACGTTCAGGGTGAGAAACTTGAATCTTATTTGAATGTTGTGCATCTAAGTACCAAGTTGTGGGTCATAATAAAATTGTGTTTGTAAAAAAGAAAAAAAAAGCAAAGGATGGTGAAAATCCAAAGTGACCATGAGACACATTTAAAGGTAGATAATCATATTACATAACCCAATACCTACTCTGAGACATCAACTTGTGTTGGCATTTAGCCTCTTCCTAGCTAGCATTGATCCAAGCCAAGAAATATCCAAATACTAGAGATGTTGTTTGATAGTGTGTCATGAATCATGGTAAGGTATGATATGTATGTAGCTGTAATATAATTAAAAATATAAACTTAATTATAACTATAATGAAAGAATTTGTTCATATAAAGAGAAATACAAAAGAAACCAAGCTTAGAGAGAAGTGGCTTCAAACCAGTAGGTGGTTGTGGCTTAAAACTAACAATTAAAACTCATGTTTGTTAGGAATTGGTTGGATGCTAATGTAAGCTGCTGTCTAATAGCAGATAACAGGTTCTCACATATGTTGTTTTAAATTGAAATACGGCCCTTCAGATTTTATCTTTCTGATATATTCTCATTACCTGATAAAAGAGATAAGTTTGGAAATGATGATTTGTCCAATTCTCTATGTGTATATGACTTTGCTTTAAGCACAGCAATAAAACCTTATCAAGTAAGGACCTTTCAGACCCTGAGGGTGATATCATTGCAACACAGCCACTTAGTGAAAATGTTCAACAGAATTCTTCGTTGCATCTCTATATGTTGCCTTTTACCTATGAAATCCTGCTATACAGCTGTGAGTACACCCAATATTACTCCTGATTACTACAAAACTGACCTGTACTTTGTGCATTCCTAAATCACCCCTTCTCAAATATTAACACACAAACATGAATTGCTTTGCGCTCAGTCGTCTGACATGTAGGTTTGGCAGATTGGAAGTAACACTCTGGTCCATAGAGAGTTATGGTTGTCCCATGCAGTTGATTAATGTACAGAGCTGAATTTGCCATCTCCTCAATTAGAAGCGGATTAAAGTAGGCTTTAAGGAGGAAGTTTAACCCAAGTCAATGCTCAGGGACTGTGGCGATGCAAAAATATATACAACATGAAACCATAATAGAAGGAAAGATGGAAGTAGAAAAAAAGAGGTTTTAAAATGTATTTAGCTGAAAGCTTCCAGTATAATCACTGTGCTTCATGAGTCCAAACTGGTGTCACTGGGGGCGTTAGGAAAATCTTTATATTATGTCTTGTGTCTTATGAAATGGCAATAGATTATGGGTGAATGTCTGAATATCTGACTGACTGACTTTGTTGACAGACAGGTTTTACATTCCTTACAATCTAAATACTGCAACTTTCACATCACAGAGGGCTTTGCTCATACACAGTTGACCTGCAAGCTCAGAACCAAACCAAAGTTAGCCAACCAGGCTGACCTGTTGTCTTCATGACTGTGGAAGAAAGGGTTAACCAAGAATAGGTCACACAGCTCAACTCAGTCGTGTTTGACTAACTATGAAAACAGATGAGCGTGACAGCTGAAAGTTAAGGTCCTTATGTTAAACCTACTGTGGCAAGAAATGGAAACAGCTGTTTGAATTTTGCACAGTTATGATAAAGATAATGAGACAACAATGACTTTGTTACCTCTAACTTGTGTGAACAAGATTCTTGGAGCAATTTGTTGATATGGCTGTTGCTGAAGGTACTGACAGGAAGTGTTTGTTTGTGTATGTTTGTGTATTCATGAACAGTGTGTGTGCCCAGACATGAAGGAGACACTAACTACGGGGAGGCATGCCAACCCAACAGAACTTAAACAAGCAGTATTTTTAAACATTGTCCTGAAGTGAAACTATGTTCATACAATCAAAATCAACAGATCTGGTTTCCACCTATGACCAGTGACTTGTGACAAGTTTAAGAGAGCTCCATGCATATGTTTTTTTCTGCAATAACTGCTGAGGTTGGACCTCTACAACTGAAAGCACTAAGCCCCTTTCTGGTCACAATTTATTTCATGTCCTTCAAATGCATGCAGTTCCTCCCCCTCAGAGTGTACAGAGGCAACCTGTGAAGATGAATGGGAGAGCTAGAGAGAGAGATTAATATAATATGAAAAAGTAGTGAGTATTTGGATGCAACTGCAAATCTGTATTCTACAACGTGAATAGGATCATGTCTGGCATGCATTGTTAAATAAAAAATTAAATAGATTGGTACTTCTTGTCTTGCCTCTTTTTACTTCACCAAAGAAACAAAGGACTGCTGCATGTTGAGAGTGAAGTGATGAGTGAAGTGATGAAACTTCTTCAGAAAAGGTAATGCTGCTTATTTAGTTTTGCTGTTAAGACTGAGAGACTCAACACTCAGGCGGCATAGAGGGAGACTTGTTGGATATTTCCTGAACAGCAGACACATCCTCATTTCTTTGACTTTCCTCCCATCAGAGAGCTGTTAACCTCTTCATTGTGGAACTCCTGAAACATCAAAAGCTCTCAGTGTGAGAAACGCCAGGTAATGAGGCGCATCATACCAGCTGCTCTGCTGCTCTGCAGTCAAAGCACAAACCAGGCTGTGCCCAGCCCCCTCCCATCCCCGGCTGCTGCTGCTGAGATGAGGGGAACAGGTGCTGCTTGTTTGACTGTCAATTTTGAAACTTCTTCACCACCATGAGGCACAAACTGCCTTCAACTGGCTCCATGAGATGAGAGTCTCAATGTAATGTAATATGAATATGTGTAATTGTATTAAGGTTTAACCAATTTCCCGCTAATTGCTGCATTTTGTTTGATACATTTTTTGAATATCACATTTTGAAGCCTCACACTGTCTTGAAGTTGATGGAAAAACTCTGGTTTTATATGATCTTAATGAAGTCCATGAAGTACTTTTTTTGAATAACTGCTACCATTTTTTTTTGGTCAAGGTGTTGCATCATGTCGCTTTAAACACAACACACATCCCTTTGCTTGAACATTGTTCTGAAACAGTTCAATAAATTAGACCAATTGTGAGGTCAAAGTTTTGTTGATTCTGCACACAGCTCATGCTGATCACTTCTTTGGACGGTTTGAAACTGTTGTTTTTTCATGGTGTAACTGACTGGTAAGGTTCAGATGTACTGGCACTTTTGTTCAGATGCATTTTTTAGCACATAATGATGCAGAGCTCACCTTTGTTACTCCACGACAAATCCAGAACTGCTTTGCACGACCCCCTCTGGCCGGAGAGCTAATGCAAACTGCCTTGAAGTATTTGTTTTGAAAGTGAAAGTGAAAGTAGATCTGATCTTACTTTTGACACTACTTTTCTATTTTTAAGATAACTAATTTATCAACAGTTACTTAGCACTGTTTTTTGAAACATGACAACTTTGTGAGTTTGTATCGTAGTTTAGTCGCTGGCTACATTTAGCACTAAGGTGCTCCGAGACCTGTTGGACACTCAGGTTTGAACAGCTCGTTGCAGTATAACTACACCTTTGGCTCTTATTTTAGCCTCTAGCTTGTGTTTTAGCCTCTAGCTTGGCTCTATCACTTTCCTGTTTAGCTCTCTTCTGCTTTTCTGTCCCTTTCATATCAAACAGTCCAACTTCTTTTTCCACTATTACGACTTAATAATTCACAGGGCTCGTTTTAAGTAGAGAAAACCAGATATCTCTTCTCACTGCTAAACTTTGTCAGCTGGCGTGGTGTTGTCATGGAGACTTTGGTGTGCCGTATATCAATCCAGCACTTAGAAATGACCTGTTTTAGTGCCGATAATCTATTTTAAATTAGGGATCATAATCAGGTATAAGTCTAGAGATGAGACTTTTTCAAGATCACAAGTTCTCATTGTCTCTTTAATCTTCATCTCCAAAAAAGCCTAAAACAATAAACCAGCAAAATGCACCAGGGATCTCAGAATTTAAAGTTATCAACACCAACTCTTTATTTTGGGCCCCATATGACAATGTTTACCAAGGCCTTAAATAAAGCTGGAGTAATTGAAAAACTTGACAGTTCTATTGTGCCAATAATGCAAAAACAAGTAAACACGTGAATGTTTTCCTTTGTGCCTTTTGAACTGTGTAGCATGTCTTCAAATCAATGCACCACAACATTGGCAGTGGAAGTCTTTCTGTTTAGTAACGGGTTTACTGTCTGATTCAGGAGCTTGTCAGTTGTGGTGCGTCGTGGCGCGCGCATGCGAGGGAACATGTTGTACCGGGCCACCGTCACGTGCCAAACCTCCTTTCTCTCGGCGTCGTGTGCTCAAAAACAACTTACAAACTCTGACACAATCCCCGCACCATGTCAGCACAACAACATGACCCAGATGCACACTGTGCACTCTTGAACTTTGAGGAAGTTTCGAGCGGCAACCGTAGAAGAAGAAGAAGAAGCGCCTCCTCTTTTTCAGGGAAATGTTTACGGCGTCGCTGGACGGAGGTGGAGCTGCCAACGGGCCGCTTCTAGCTGCACACGCCCCGCGGAGGAACTTTTCAACCGGGTCTGTTTTCCTGGAAACTTGGGGGGTTCTGCCACCGAGTAGAAGTAGCGGAGGCGGAGTTCCTGCACAGGACAGCCCGGGAAAAAAAGGGCGAGGAGATCCTCCTCTGTCTGAGCTTACACAGCGTCTGTTGTGCTCAAATAGAGACTTTGCAGTCATATTGTAACCCGTCCCTCCCTTACCTTTTGTTTTTTATATCGTGTGAGCATTTGACATTAAGGGATCAACATAAATCTGTATGTAGGCGGTGAGTCATTGCAGGATTTAAGCGCAACAGAGCGGAATATTTTTGTGGAGAGAGAGGCGTGGTGGTGCGCTTTGCCTGCCCTGAAATGCTGCTTCATCGTGGCATTCCCGTGTTTATGCTGAAAGCAGCAGCCACAGAGGTTTATTTGAGGCATGTGCAATTGGAAACAGGAAAGCACCTATCTTTATGGGTGCTATAACTCCATTTAAACTACTTTATTCTCACATAAAAAGCCATGGAAACATGTATCCAATTATTCTCCACATAGTTCATTCAACAAGGAGGCATTGCTCAATTCATGAACCCACAAAGCCAAATAGGATTTTCTAGGAACTTCCCCATGAATGAACCACCAACTGCACTCCAGGCTGCTTTTTTTCCGAGCTAAGGATCTTGTTACACTTCCAAGTTGCAGCCTCTCCAGTTTAGTGCATATAGATATATTTATAGGCTCTTAAATGTGCGTGTATTATCAGATAGATAAGATGATCAGAGCTATGCATCACTCATAATGCATTATAACACATGCAGTGGCATCATATGTCTATTTATATGGAGCTCATTTCCGTAAAAGACTTTAAGTCATTATGAGCACACATTAGCTGCTTTTAACCAAGTTGAACTGCCTGTGTGGTTGTGGTTTCACATCTTCATAGCAATCTTCTGCCTGCTTTAATGCAGTAAATGAAAAACATCACATGGTGCAGAGGACAAAGACCTGATACCAGACTCTACCACTCAACCCTGGGAGAGCATGCAGAGGTCCATACAAGCTGCTGTGGTGACGCAAGGAAGAAATATAACCGATGCCTTATTGAAAGCTCATCCCTAATTAAATGAGTGGGGATACTGGCTTTGCAGGATTAAGAAATACATTTTGATTGGCTGACTCATGGACTACTTATTCCAAAAAACAGTATGAGTCACTGAAGAATGACTTGATGCATTCAATATTTGAGCCATACTTAGTTATATTGTGGGCCATGAGTAGAGACTGTAACTTATGTATCCATTACAAAAATGCCAGTCACTTTTCAAGTCATACATAACTTATACACTTTACTACACGTTGACAGATCACTCATAAAACCTACATAACTGTCCAGTTATCCAATTACATAAGCTACTGCGTTGCTCATAAAACTGTGAAGTCTATGAAGCATAACAGGTCACCAAGTGTTTCACTGCTGCTGCATTAAATGATGCCAGAAAACGAAACAAACTTTATTTGGACTTTTATATAGTCTCTACATCTCATTTTGAAAAAATAAATAAACACTGACCTCTTACACAGTGTCAAGTGGGTGTACAGCAGTGCTACAGGGTTCAAGTGCAGCTTTGGGGACAGCCGGGGACTGGGCTAAAATAGGATCAGTGCACACAAGTGAAACAGGGACACAAAGTGAGACCTGTCTACAGCTTAAGCATTAAGGGTCACAGAGGGTGGGCTGGTTTACAGCAAACAAGTCACATAGGCTATCTGTCTTCCCATAACAAAAACTTATGTCTCCCCCAGATATGGCTGGAAGCCACCACAGCTGCTAAAAAGTGAATGTTACTCAATCATGATCTCTGAGACAACACCCACTCAGTTTCCAAGCAGACAGGTACCAGGAGTGAGGATTCAGTCAACACTTCAATGAAAAATCAGAGTGTAAATGATCTATGTATGGTTAAACTGTTGCTCCCAGCACAGACACAGCAGCTGCATTTTTCTATGCCTCACGTTGCATGCATAAGCTGACCTTCATTGATGGACACTCGCAAAGCAAATAGTGTCGTAGCTGCAGGCGGGACATCCGGCAACACCAGGGGATACTGGTTTCTTAGAAACCATAAAACATCCAAAAAACAAACTGCTGCCTCTTTACCATAGACTGTACACAACTCAGGACAGCGTGAGATAAGCTCTTTCTGTTTAAGTCCTGTACATAGATTTCATATTATAGCGGAACCAGTTGAGCTGGTTTCAGTGTTAAGTCAGATCTGGCGCCACACAGCAATCCTGAAGCCTATTGTAGGTCTTTTTCTCTTTTGTTCTCGCCCACACAAAGTAGTGCATTTTCTGCTTATAACGTGACCTTATGAGCTAAATATTTGTGATTAAACAACGAGCATGATAGTTGACATTAATGCAAACAACACACATTATAATACATCAAACAATATTCACTGTCCTTGCAAAAAAAAAATACACAACGAGCAGCCTTCCGCAGTAAACAGGCTTCTCCAGCATGAGGCAACAGTGTGGGCCTGGGGGCGTGGCCAACTGGGTTCATGTAAGGATTCTGGGGTGCTGCGGCGAGGGCCTCTTCAGGGCATGTCGTAAATTTAGCCTGCATTTGGAAACAAGAGGAAATGGAGTTATGCGTTTTCAACTGTTATCCGATTTCCCTGTTCCTTCAAATGCACTTATTTGGTTGCTTATAAAGTGGTAGTCTCAAGCAAATGTGCTTCAATTGTCTAACTATGCCATTCATGTTTTTGTTTTTGTTTTCTCTGCTGTCCATGCAAGTAAGAGCCTGCATGTATTAATCTGCTTCAACCTCTTAAGGCCCAGTGTCCTCATATGTGCATTGTACATTTCTGCCTCTCAATCTATGATACTTCATTTTAAAACTTTCATTGATTAGCCTCATTTAAGGACACTGGCCACAACATCTTTTGGTGATTTCAGGATATTGTACTCATTTCAGTGGAAAAAAAACAGTGTATAGTAATGAACAATAACACTTATAACTAAAATCCAAAAGCTAAGTAATAATGCTAAAGAATAATTTCCTGTGCACAGACTAAGTTTAGTTATCATACTTATTAGGGCTTATTTATTCTAAACAGCAGGGCATAATGAAAAATGCACAACAAAAAAAAGCTGGGGTCTTAAGAGGTTAACATTTGAATTCTATTTCTATTTATTAGCAAGTTTTTCATTTTTTAGAAAATATAGGGACAAGGACTGCAAATTAACCACACCTGGCAGTCCTGTATGTGCTGCATGAATCCAATTTAATCAGATGTCACCATGCCTACAAGTAATGACAGTTTCAAAATGATAAAGTGATAGATCAAATCCATGTTGGAATAAGGTAGACAGGATCAGTACATTAAGTACATAATGGATAAAATGGCTGGGAGAGGAAAACCAATGTGTTTGACTTGTTAAAATGGTGTTGAACATATGTTGAGCTCCACAACATGGTCCTAATTACAAGTAAATCGTTTTTATAGACTGTGTGTATAATAACTTTCGGGTATCAGTCGGGTCATTAATTTTGGACAATAGTGCAGCTATATTTCCCAGTCGTTTTAGGTCATTGAATGCAGCATCAGTTTGATTCCACCCCATCATTGTCTTCTTGCCTGTGATTGGTGCACACGTCCATCACTCACCCTTGTATAGGTAATTCTATAAGTGAGTCATGTTTCCCTCCAGCCAATCACAGCCCTGTTTTCTCATGACACCGTGGGATTCCGCGAAATTGTTTCTTGGAGTTCGAGATGTGCTGCTCGCAGTAAAATAGGACAAGTTGACGCATGTGTGGCAGTGCGCTCAAAGGCGGAATAAACGCAGACACTGTAGCTGCGCTGTGGAAAAAAAGCGCTCTGTTGTAGCAATCTAGCGTTAAGAATAAAGAAGTTGGTTGAAGAAAGAGGGAGGAGAGAGGAGGAACCGTGAGCGATTCAGTCTGCTATCTTTCCCGTGGGGGTGTTTATTTCTCCACCCTGCAACCTGAACAAGAAAGCGCAGCCTTTGCGGAATAGTCACATTGAAGACGACACGTGTGGATGGTTAACCACATGTTTCCGGGGAATACTGTAAACTGATTACTTTAGACTCCCCTCTGATCGGATTTTTAACTGAAAAAGGTAGAGTCTTTCTTTAAACTGCTTATTTTCTCTGTCGGGATCCGCTGTAGTGATGTCGGAGGTCGAGCTCTCTGCAGATTGTGTCCCCAGCAGACCGTCATCGGGTCGGACAGAGGACATGTTGAAAGAGACCCCGGAGAACAGGACTTTACTCATGGTGGCTATGATTTTATTGGACTTGAACAAATGCAGCCCTAACGTCGGAGGAGGCAGCAGATGTCTCAGTGGGGGCAGTGACGCCGGCTCGGTGGAGAAGGTGGAGCGGGTGAGTTGCCGGTTGAACGCCGGGGACAGCCAGAGGGGCTCGGCGGCACCCAAACAGTCCCGGAACAAGAGGGCGACGGCGGCGGAGGCGGTGTCCACGAGACAGGAGTGTCCTGAGAAGAGACACTGCTGTCCTTTCACGGGCTGTGGGAAGATGTACGGCAAATCGTCTCACCTCAAAGCCCACCTCAGGGTGCACACCGGTAAGTGGTGGCTCTGCACTGGTGACACTCTCACCAAACCCCTGTGCTGGTTCTCCAGACTTCACTCCAACCAGCCTTTCACTTCTGCCATCATTGACAACTGTGCTTCAACAATATACCGGTCAGTTCCTGTGAGCTTCTGACAGTACTGAATCAGAAAACTACTAAAAGTAATAACAATATAATAACAGAGAATGTGCCTTTAACATGGTGGGACAATATGAGCTAAAAAGCACATGTTTCTGTAATGAATAACAGATCATAGGAAAGGCGGTCCTGTGAAATTTGCCCCTTGCTGGGGGTGTGACTGCTGGGCCCATAACGGGCCAAAGGCAGGCTGAGAGAGAGAGAGAGGAGGGTGTGGGTGGATGTGGAGGGGTGGTGTTGGAGATCGTGGGGGTTTGTGTTATAATGTGCTGTTGACACGCACCCACACAGCGATTTGGGAACACCGCGTGCCACCGCCCATAAAAGCGATTCAAGTTAGATTGTTGAGGGTGATCAGTCATCCAAAAGCATCACGAGACACTATGTCATCTCAATGTCTCCCCAGTAATCATCGGTTTTAATTAATCGTAGATTATCCAACGACTGATTACAGACTAATTTCCGTTTTCGAGTCTTATTTCAATAACAGCGACAGACAGACAGGCAAACGTCGACATGTTAGCTTATGATTCACTTGCAGGTCACTGCGACACTGTTGTCCCCACATGTTCTTGTCCTGAGATAACCCTCTCTGCACCACTATTTCCTCATACGTCATCTTCCCCCTCCCCCTCTCACGTCGGGTTGTAAACAAGGGCAGACATGTGGTTCAATGGAGCACGTGCAGGAGGAGGAGGAAGCCATGAGTCCTTTTTTATATCTTTTTTTTATACCCGTATCATGAGTCATTAGTCTTAAATCAATATGTTCTGTATTTGTTTTAAGAAGTGCTTTTTTTTCATGCCTTCACAAAATTTGGGTCTTCCATGAATCAAACTGCAAAAACACACATCTGATAAAAGAAATACATACTTTGCCCGCCTCCATCATCTTGCATCATTTTTATTTTTAGCTAGCCTTCTTTTTATGAGCTGGGGATTTAGATTTTAGTTCTGTCGAAATTTAGGAGGATTAGTTTTAGTGAAAGGTGGTTGCATGCAAGGTCAGTGTTGTTTTTAGGGTTCTGGAGATACTCCATGCTCTTTTTGACAGCCTTGAAATCCTACACCTTAAACCATTTAAACCAATGACACCCTCTCTGCTTCTCCCTCTCTCCTTCTGCATAACTGCACACACCCAATTATGAACATAGAAAAATACCAAACATTGTAGTTTCACATCTATGATGATTTTACTATATTTTTTACACAGTACTACTAACCATCCTTGTTTAGTGTTTCTCATTATACAATATAATTTACAAAGAAATTGATCCTTCTGTTGCATTACTCACCTCTAACCAACTCAGTTCATCACCATGGAGAAAAACATAGATCATAAGTATTTCTTCCTATGAGTCTTTTTATCAAAAAAGATTATGAGCGGTGAGCAAAGTCAAAGCTATGTTTCAGTAATTCATATTCACCATCAAGTGATGCAAAGGCAAGTGTTACACCTTTAAATTTTTCCACATAACTTGGTTTTAATAAAGACAGAAGCAGCACAGTAATATTAAAGAATGCAATATCAATATTATTTCATAAATAAAGCAACATGGTCTGTTGGTCCCCTAACAATAAGAAGGAAAAACAATATCAGCAAAACACAAGGGATTGAGATTATTTTGCAGTTCAAGGAAAGTCCTTGAAAGTTTACTGATAAAACCATTTGTGCGTTTGTATGTGTTTCCTCAGGTGAGCGCCCCTTCGAGTGTACCTGGCCAGACTGTGGCAAGAAGTTCTCCCGATCAGATGAGCTGACACGTCACTACCGCACACACACAGGCGAGAAGCGCTTCAACTGTCCCCTGTGTGACAAGTGCTTCATGAGGAGCGACCACCTGACCAAACATGCTCGGCGACACGCAGGCTTCCATCCCAGTATGCTACAAGGCTGCGGTGCGGCCAAGAGACGCCGCTGCTCTGTGTCCTTGTCCTCCTCTGACTCTGGAGACCAAAGCCCTGCTGGGGTGTGAGAAACACCAACATACTGTACATACGTATACATAAAAGAACGTGCATTGAATAGTTATGTACAAACACAGGCTCACCCACTTGTGAAGTGTGTGTGCACTATTATAAAAATCCTGTCGAGACAGATGAGACAGCCTGACCACTATTAGAAGAAGTTTGTTTACGCACGTCAAAATTTGCAAAAGCAAACAGCAACAGGAATAAGAACCTGGCTGTAATCAAAGTAGAGCCCCCCTCCCACTTATTGCATGTGGTGATTTGTATTTATTGAGAATTTTTCAGCTGTCATACTGGCTCTTAATGCTTTGCTGTTTTAATTACTTTTTCTGTGATGTATTTTATTTTATTCTCTCTTTTTTTGGATCAAAGTGCAACCCCAGAGGCATTCATGTACATACAATGTTTTTACAAATACTACACGTGCTCACTTTGCAGCACACACCTCATTTGCAATAGAATACTAAGGAATAATGCTTCGGTGAATATTGTTGTTGCACACATACAATCATATTTGTACCGTAACTCTCCAGTCCAGGACAAGGTGAATGTACAGTATAGCAACAGTGTTATCATGTAAATAGATTCAACAGAGTACTTGAGATGGATGATATACTCGGTATACTGTAGTTAAATGTTATTAGAGTGTAATAAGACAAAGCTATTATATAGAGAATAACAGAATGTCATGTTTGGTCATGGACTTAGTAAGTCATGTATATTGTGAGCTTCTAGGTCTAGGCAGCGTGTTGAAACCTTAATGTTGTCAAATCATAACACACCTTCAAACAACTGCTCCACAATACCTTTGAAAGGACCCTCAAACATACGTTCATTTTTTTACTGAGTTGTGTTATTGGTGCAAGAAAACACAACAGGGTAAAATACATCAAAAGTCAAGTCTGGGACTTAAGCTCCTAACTTGAATTCAAGACACTTTTTGGGTGAAGAACATAATACTTCATGTTAAGTTAAGGTCTGTAAACTGTAAACAAGGACATCTGTGCCTTCAAGGGTTTTGTACCTGAGAGGAATTTCTACATTTTCAAACTGGGGTTAAACTACCTAAATGAACATCATCCGATTCTTTTTGTTAAAGATCAATGACTGTCTCATATGCCAACAGTGCCAGTTGCTGCACATTGAAACAAACTTTTGTTTACTCTTTATCTGGACTGCATCATTTCAGGGACTAAAGAGGTGCATGGTCATTTCTAGAAAAATATCACACCCTGGTGGTGGCATAGAAGCACAGCATTTCTCACAACAGAAACTCAAACAATCTCTTCTGAAATATCCGTCAATTTGAGGCAAACTCTGCTGATAACTTTGTGTTTGAATCAATGACTTACATCATGCAGCATGTTTATATGTATTTGTTTGGTACAATGTTTTTTTTAATTGTCTGATAATCTTTTATAATATTAATAATGGTGTAAGAGGTCTTTCTCCTCCACTGCAGGAGCCAAAAACATTGTTTATATTAGTTTTCTTTTGTACGTGCCACATATTGCATTACAACACCCAGTAAAGTGAGGTGTCATTCACCTCTTTGGACTCAACTACAAATCTTTGTAAAGTGAACTCTGTTTTTTTAGTTTTTGGCATATTGACGACTGTGATTAGATGTTGGTGCCTTTCAGGTTGAAGTTGTTACTTCTGATGCTACTGTACCGTTATCAGGGACTGTCAAAGCAGACCCAGTGTTATCGCAATATCCATAACTGTGTAATAATTACTGCTCAACAGTTTTAACATTAAAATGATTATTCTTATTAACCACGCGCTCATTATTTCAGCCCTATAAATATAATTAATAAGGAGGCTGTGCCTGATAAAGAAACAAATAGGGATGCTCTGTTTGCTTTGTGTTTAATGTTTTCATACACAGCACATATCAATAACACTGTTAAATACTGTAATGGAAGTGTTTACAATACAAGAAAAATCATTTCAAAAAAGGCAAACAGAAAATAAAACAAGAAACACCCGTGTCTAATTCAAAACAAAATTTAAAAAAATCCTAAAATAAACTGGACAATCAACATGGCAAGAAATGCACACTTCCTTTAAACTTTTCTGTATTTAAGGCAAACTCTAATTACAAATTATCATTTGATTAAGAGAGGGTAAGGATATTAGTGCTCCAAATCACTTGTCGTGTGTGTTGCGAGTACGAAACAAAACCCCATCCATTAGTTAACCGTTTTATGTTCGTGTGCATGCATGTTTGTGAGAGTGTGTGAATGTGTGTGTTTGTGTGTGTCAGAAAGGCAGTGGTTCATCTGTTTAGCCTGAACCTGTGTGTGCTCCTTTGATGAAGTTAAATCAGAAATGTAAAGAATAGAATAGAATAGAAGTTTATTGTCTGACACAAAGGTGACAGAAATTCATCTTATGACAGGCCTCAGTTGCCTGAGAGGGGGCTGTCCAGCGTCTCTAAGGTTCAGTGACACTGGGAGATGGTGTAGTGGGGGATAACATCAGTGTGTGCAGAAATATTACGCCACCACCCCCTTTAAATCCCTTTGGCTTTAAAATTGTGAATTCAGTGGGCACCATGTAATCTTCCCTTTTTGACACAGTTCATTTCAGATAAGACACTGTCACTGCTATGCAGGAAAGAGTTCACAGATACGTAAGGGTCCTGAATTACAAAAAATATGTGCAAATTAAAAACAATACAAGTCAAGCTGATTTCATAAAAGCAGCAAATGATTGCACTTAAAATTGGGGTGAGGAAACCAAATGTGGAACAGGCTTTTAACTTCTATTTCCCATTCAATTATTCTGTCTAGTGCTCTTCATGCAGTTTGTTCTTCAGCCATTCATGTTCATACATTCATTGCTAAAACCCAGAAACATCTCAAGCCAGGGGGGAAAAAAAGAAAACAAAACATGTTGAAGGTGTTGTAAATGAGTGCAACAACCTGGCCTGTGCTACATAGCAACCCTGTTCACTACAGTGCATACAGTACCAGGCAGCCTGTGTTAAGGAAATCAAGACCACAGTCCAAGCTTTTAAAACATTTCCACATCAACACATAAAATCCCACTGAACCCCCATGTTTAAAAAACTAAAGCATTTAAATAAAAACGTTAAAAAGGAAAAAGAATAGAAAATGCAACCCAGAATCCAGGTAAGCAGAACAGTTGAGTCAGCAGGTATGCAAGTATATCTCAATTTTCTGGGTGAGGGGAATCACTTTACAGCATCAAAACCTTTTCTGTCAACAAATACCAACATAACATTAGGAGAGAGGATTTTAAACTCAATTGCTCGTCCTACCATAGGAGGAAACCACTACTTTTATTCATATTTCAAATACATATTTCATATATCCATATTTCTACCCTCAGATGGATTTAAACCAAACTTTGTATATGTTAATCTGGTTATTTTTCATTGTCAGTATCATCCAAGCACTTAACTGTCATTACAATAATCTACCAATGCTTCACCGGCACCTCTCTGGTAGCGATGGAAACTCACAGCAGATGAAGATTGGGGGTTATACTGTGTGGAAAGGGGAGGGGCAGAGGGTCTGAGGGGTGGGGTTACTGTATTTGACAGGTGGTGGAAGAGGTTGCCTGGCAGCACATGCAGGTAGGGTTGACTGATTTGGGTGGGATCAGATCCAGGTCCTCGTCATCCGGGATCTCGTCTAGGCGGTAACCATCTTTCAGCAGCTGGATGTTTAGATCCTGATTGATTTGCTGGAAGAAGGGAAGAGAGGAAGAGAAGGTTGACTGGTGAGACTGTGTTTTTCAACTTTCAAAAATGCAGATCGCTTGCTGCATGGCCACGAAGGTGGAGGCATGAAAAACGTGTATCGGACCATGCACATGGATAAATAGTTTGCTGACGTCTCCTCCCATTGTGCAAAGTGAAGACAAAGCAATGCTCATCACTGCACTTTATTTTGCACCAGAAAACCCAAGGCAGCCCCAGAAGGGATGGACCTGTGAATTGATGTCACATCTCTTGAATGTATTCAATGTTGGATGGCCAAAATTCTTACAGCTCACTGAATCCAAATCAGAAATCCTGCTCTTCAACTACACTGCTCAGACTGAAAGCTCCACAGTTTACTGTCATCCCACAGTGCATAAAAAAGAAAAAATGCAGTTACGAGCTGACCTGGAAAAAGCTATTCATGCATTCATCTTTTCCCAACTCGAGTTTTGTAACTAGTTGTAACGTATCTTGGATAACACATGAATTACTCTGATCTCCAATTGGTCCAAATTTCTCATTGGTTTTAACAAATGCCATCAAATCACTTCTGTCCTTGCTTCCCTCTTCTGCCGTTTTAAATTTGATTTTACCAATCCCTCTCAAAGATTGGCTGGGTCTTGCCGTGAGAAACATTATAGAATCATGGACGCCATATAAGCCATCTCAAAGCCTAAGATGCCCAGGTGGGGCTCTTCTTCAAAGTCATGTCAAAGGTGATCCTGCTTTTCCACCTGGGCCTCTGGTACTGTTTGCTGCCACACAGACTCTCTAGTTCAGGGGTGGCCAACCAGTCAGACACCAAGAGCCAAAAAAATCACAGTGGCACTACAAAGAGCCACATCTTAAATGTGGGCTCACAAACTCTCTCACACAAACAGGAAATGACATTAAATGAAAATCAGTACATTGCCACGTTTCCAAACCAGTGTCCCCCGGTCCATCCTCAGACCCTTACACATGATATCTCCCTCATTCATGCTGTACTTTTTCACATCTTCACATCCCTTACCTCCACACCCACACACACACACACACATACACACACACACACACACACACACACACACACACACACACACACACACAGTGTGTGTATTGTCAACGTCGACGACCAGAAAGTTCCTCTCCTTCAAGTAAAAAAGGGTCGGATGTCTTATTATTAATATTGAAATAAATACGTCGTGAAAAGTTTTGTTACAATGATTCACGAAGTGTCTTTAATTTATGAACATTGAAAAGAAACAAAATACTGAAATAAAGGGGGAAATAAAAGAGAAATGTGTGGGGGAGTAGAGGAAAGTATATAAGAATATGTAACTATTTTTGTAAAAGGCTGAAACCACCACCAAAAAGGAGAAAAAACATCCCAGAAATTAAAACCAACAACAATGTTAAAACAAAATAAGGAAAGAGAAGATTTAAGACATCATGAATGTGTGTGTTTATTTCTATGTAAATTCTACCCCCTTTCTTTTTCTAATTGTTTAAAAAAAGACAAAGTGGCCGGGTATCAGTGAAGTCTCCGGATCTATCAAGAACAACGGAATGAAAAAACTCTGAAAATGCTCCGGTGCATGTTTATAAGATCGATGATTCGCTCATTTCACTGTCAATCAAAAAGGGATTTAGCCTCAGACAGATCGTCCAATCATCATCCAGAAGCTGATCGTCAGGGCCCGCCCACTGCTCCGTAGACGCTAGAGAGGCTGACCTGTGTGAAACACGGTGGAGCTGTAGAGACGAATGAGAAGGAATTTGTGTCGGTTTCCTGAAGCTGATTCTGAATAAAAGATGAACGCGTCATGGTGCATATTTAGTAAATGAAATATACACACAGTGGTACATGTTTCACCACGTTTTCTTTTTTTGAATTTACATTTTAGGGGAAGCTGAGCTTCCCTTGCAGTCTTAGTGCAATCACCACTGACATACATACACACACAGTCTCTCCCTCTCTCTCTCTTCTCCTTTATTGACTTTTCTACCCCAAAAATATAATACGGGACAAATGCCTGTATCAACGATAACAGATATTGGCAACTTTGAAATGTCCCGACGATGTCTGGCATATGAGATAGAATGGCTTTCCATTACGTTCAACAAAGAAAAATTCACTCTCCTCAGTTCAGTCTTAAACTTGCGCTTCGCTGCACACTTTTCCCAGCCATTTTTCGTTAAGCAGNCGCGTCATGGTGCATATTTAGTAAATGAAATATACACACAGTGGTACATGTTTCACCACGTTTTCTTTTTTTGAATTTACATTTTAGGGGAAGCTGAGCTTCCCTTGCAGTCTTAGTGCAATCACCACTGACATACATACACACACAGTCTCTCCCTCTCTCTCTCTTCTCCTTTATTGACTTTTCTACCCCAAAAATATAATACGGGACAAATGCCTGTATCAACGATAACAGATATTGGCAACTTTGAAATGTCCCGACGATGTCTGGCATATGAGATAGAATGGCTTTCCACTACGTTCAACAAAGAAAAATTCACTCTCCACTCTGTTAAAAAAGTCCCCAGTTCAGTCTTAAACTTGCGCTTCGCTGCACACTTTTCCCAGCCATTTTTCGTTAAGCAGAAATGCGCCCCAGCAACTGCACTGTTCTCCTTTCCCTCCGAACCAAACACTGTATACCATAGACATTATATAGAGACTATACTCTCTATATATGTCTATGCTGTATACGGCTTCGAACGCAACACGGTCTCATCTGCACATGCGCACTCTGCTCCGCTCACTCACCCCGCCCACACCTGATACATTTTTCAAAGCGCCTCATTTTTTTGAAGAATGGACAGAAGAGCCGCACACTGGCAGGCAAAGAGCCGCATGCGGCTCGCGAGCCGCGGGTTGGCCACCCCTGCTCTAGTTGGTTTCAAGCAGACACTCATATGTATGGACAGTTTTTGAGTTGGTGGGCAAAGGTTTCCTCTCGCTGTTTGTCCTTAAACATTTGTTATTCCAGTAAAGAGCACTGTGGGAACTGCATTTGTCTACAAAACTGTCAATTAGCTCATTAAAATGACTTTAATGATTTTCTTTTGATGTTTATTTAATGATTAGTTGATGTTTGAGTTTAATAAAATACATTTTTTATCTTTGGTAGACAATTCTTAAAAAACAAAAGTTTCCGAATTGGATATAAAAGGTGAGCTAACAGTACATGACTGATATACGATGAATAACGGATCAGGGGTCATGGTTCCAGTGTAGTAATTCAATAAATGCATTTACACTGATGGATCTCAGGTCTTAATTTTGCATTCAAGCAAGAGCCAGGCATGTTTGTAACTGTGTAGGAGTTAGCTTACTCACATAAATAACAATAACAACAATTTGATGAGTCCAAAGGCATCATTTAAAACTTTTATAGGGAAATTTGCCACTGCTGACATTACTTTTATGTACAAGTGGAAAAAGTGAAACAACACCCAGGAGCTGGATAGCTCAGCACAAAGACCAAATACTGTGGGGCTAGCAGCTCCTAAATTAAACTACCTACATCTTGTCTGAGTCTGTTTATTGTGCTCCTACCCAACAAAACACATTTTTCATGTATCTGTCAGGTTTGGAGAATGTTTAATAAATGTTTTCTTTTGTGGCCTGTCACTTAACTTTGGTGAAACTTACAGTGACCGCTATTGTGAAAAGGAATCACAGAAACTCTGTCATGAATATGATGACCAGGAATGGTTACCAGTCATATTTAAACCAATGCAGTACCAATTCCCAGTACCTAGGAATTGGTACCAGTACTCAATGGTACCAATTTTCAGTACTTTTGTTTGTGTTTATGTGGTGATAAATGATAATTTGTGAAATAACAAACACAATTTGTTTCTTATTAATGCACAAGTTAAAATCAAGCCCTGTGCACGGTGGGGAAAATCGCCTACTCTTTCACTCCCTCACAGTCACAGGGATGTGTTTAGATACCAAAACATGGTACCAATGTGGTCAGTGCCTAAATAAATAACAATTCTGGTACCCATCCTAATGATGACAACAGTGTGGCGTGATTTGCCTTTTTAGTAAAACACTGCCTTTTTTAGCAAAAAAAAAATCAAAAGCACAAATTTAAATTCTGAGGTTACACATGCACAGTCTACCCTGGATAAATAATGCCCCCTATTCAACAGAGTTCATATCAAACACAAATCCCTACCAGTTTATAGCACTTTGCAGTTACACAGGCCCCACGGTTATGGTTTGCTTAAAGCCTACTGTTGTACTGTTAAAATCTAAAAATATTGTTCTAGCCCAAGACTGATTAACAGAATTTGATAAAAAGGATTTCCAACAACTTGGTATGCACTCACACATACAAATCCACAAGCCTGACACTGTCAAAGATGAAAGACGGATGTGGATGTGGGGAAGGAAGTTACCTCTGGCAAAAAAATATGATAATATTTCTGCAGCGTTACAAACAGGCTTTTGAGGAGCTAACACTCTGGGATATGATTTTATTTTTATCTCCTCTTTGTGTCTCGTAAATGTGTTTGTGCAGGTATGTGTGTGTGATCCCCATACACTTGTGGGGAATGTTAACGCCCACAGAAAAATCATGGATGAGAGGGATGGGTATAAATGGATCTCCTCAAGACTTTAAAAAGACATGCTGCTGGCCTCTCAACAAAGAAAAAAAATGAGGGAGTGAAGGAACAAGAGGATATATGTGTAAATATATGTTAAGAAGCAGAGAGTTGCTCTGTGGTATCCCACCTCAGCAGAGGAGTAGCCTGATGAGGAGTATCTTGACATGTCAAAGTCATCATCACTGAAACAAAACAAAAACATCAGTTAGATTTTTTTGTTACCAATGTGAATGTCTCAACAAGTGTGTGAATATGTGTTTGTGGTCACCTGTCTGTGTCTAGAGCCACCAGGGGCTTTTCATCAGGGCTCTGGTCTAAAGAAGAATAGCCTTTGTTGGGCACTACCAGCCTGTGAGGAAGGACAGGAAAAAGAGGAGAACATATCAGAAAGATAGCTGTAACATTATATGACAAAAAGAGGGGAGTAAGAGGGGGATAAAGGAGCAAGCAGAGAGGTGAGTAAGAACATGACTGGCTAAGATGTTGAAAGTAAAGGACAGGAAGGGCCTGGAGGCAACATCATCCCCGATCTACAGCCACAACAGCAGCATGAAAGAGGTCTCTTTTCTATCTCTTACGCGCACAAAATCAATAAAACTAACCTCATTTGACAGAAATTAGACTTTGGTGTAAAACTCATCCTGCTCAGTTCATGAAAATACTGCATTATGTTGTGGCTTTTATATGTTGTTCCTCAAATAACATCATGACACAATTACAGACCTAGATCTAAACTGTTAGTAAATGAAGAAAGCATAATTACTTTATAGTCTCAAAATACACCTACAACCAAAAAAAGAATGAGATCTCATTTTCTGGACTCGACCAGGACTCCCGTTTGCATTTCTCACCGTGTTCTGGCCATGACGTTGTTCTTCTTAGGCTGCTGGTTGACTGGACTTCCTACAGCGTTGCCGTTCTTCAGTGACCCCTTCCTGGCCAACTCTCTCTGTTTCTCTACATTAAAAAAAAAATAACAGAAATGTCTTACTGCTAAATATCAGCAAACTTTTGAGCCGTATGATTCCTTAAGCAACAAAGTTGATGAGACAATATTGATCTTTTTTGGGACTGCTCTCTCAGCCAAATTTCCAAAAATGACATGTGTCTTATTTCGAAAAGAAAATTGAAAAGCTATAATACTTGGATTTTTATGATTTTTTCTGGCAAAATGTAGTGAAGAATTACTCACAGAAGAATAAAAAGACTTGAACCAAGTTAAGGCTCTACCCCTGTGTTGCATTTCTGTAATTTTACAGAAATCAGTCAAATTACAACCTTCACAATTATATGTCAATGTGAACTCACACAGGTCACAATACATTTTAAGCTCAAATCTGGTATACGTATGAAGCCCTAATCAAAAAATTTAAAGTAACACTGCAAACTTTGTGAAATTCTTCCTGGGATATGTCAAAGATAAAATTAGCCAATGTCTGGAAAAAAAGGCTTGACTGTCAATACTTTGTCTCATCAGGTGGTGTGATATCCAGGGAAAGCAGGTTCTCACTTTGATGAAATCTGAGATATCTTTCCAAACACCATGTCTGCCACAGAACATGATGTTCTGTTTATTGGAGGGATTTTAAGACTGATGCTGTTTATTTGTTTGGAATAATAAAGTAAAACAAAAGCACAAGACAAAGAATCCAGCATTGAAACAGCATTGATATTAACATCTTCCTCATCCCATTTCTTCCTCGTGTAATTCTCATAACTGATAGAAAAGAAGGTGGGAAAACTTAACCTGTTTATCTAATTTAGCTGAAGTGTTATCCAGCAAACTAACTAAAAAACAGCTCTTGTTTAATTTGAACTATTGCCTTTAATGTAACAAGGATCACAGGTTATTAAAGCAGTCTTCAAAATTTCAAAGGATTTTAGCTCTTTTCTAACATCACAAAGATAAAGTGACAGACTTAATGAGGATGTTTGAGTTTAATTGTTAGAAAAGACTCCAGAGGCTGAAACAAATAAAATTAGCACAACCAAAGTTTTCCCCAAAAAAACATGCAGGACCGATGTAGCATTCAGTGAACTTCTGAAGAGGCAAGCATGGTAGTTCAGATGAAGATACCAGAATTATCACTAAAAACTACAATTTCATGCATTTGTGTCCCTTAAGAGTGCACTGTTTTTTGGTTTTGATTTTAAGTACTTATACTGCTCACCCTTGGACTCTGTCCAAGGTGCTGAAATAAGTATTGAAGGACTGTGGCTTTTCACAAGGATTAAAAAATAAAATGACAATGACAAACAAGTTAGGGAGACTAACTAGAGAGAGAGCACAGTTTTCAGTGCACAAATCTGTAAAATTAATTCTTCTTCAATTAATTAAAGAATAATCAACAACATACTTATTGGTTTAACTTACTTTTCATCTTAGCAGGTCAGTCTTTGCTGGTCCCAGCATTTGTTTTTCTGTTTGTTTGTTTGTTTGTTTGTTTGTTTATGAAGACTCCTTGTGTTTTATCTTTATTGGCTTCAATCTAAAACTTTAAGGGTATGGTCCTTTTCTTAAGAAGATGAATTGGTGCATTACCTTAGGAGTACATCAATTTGGGAACAATAAACTTCACAATAAGTACATTTTCACCAAATTGATAATATAAAATGATAATGATCCATGTTCAATGGATCACAACACAACATCACATTCTTACTCTGTTTCATAATTGGAGGGCTGCCTGAAAACTGATCCTCACTATTCAGATTTCAGAAGCCTGTTAAATTATACGGCCCAGCAAATCTGCACAGTCTCTACTCAGTTCCTCTGTCTTGTCTATATATCTCTCATGTGTACAAATATTACAAGCAGTTATAATCAAATGTCTTTTAATTAGACCAGGTCACAAAAAATCCTAGAGGCTCACATTTTCATAAGATATTAATACAATTCCTTTCAGATGTTTTGAACTCTAACTTACCTATTTTCATCTGCAGAGGTGAGGGTTTGTAGTTGATAGTGACGGGATCCCCCTCTCTGGTGTCTGAGTCGGCCTCTGAGGCTGTGGACGAGGCTGGGTCCTGGAGACAAACAGGAAGATAGCATGGAGAGAAATATGAGCCGAAATGGGCATTACTGGGGCATTTATGAATTTTTAATATCTGTTTGTAACACACAGTACACTTCTCTATGCCCAGACAATGTGTATAAAATAATACATAGAAACAGGTGAGGAAGAGGCTCCTTTTGAAAGCCTTCCTGAGAACTGGTTAACAAACCCAGGGGCGTATTTAGTGATCTGGGGGCCCGAGGCAAATTCAGTCACTGGAGCCTTCCAAATACTTTTACTTCTTTATCCTCAGAGCTAGATTGACTTTCTCTTGGGTCCATTAAACCTGAACCTGGCAACATCATGTTACTATGTATTTTATCAATTTCTGTACTTTGGTTCAATTTTATTTTCCTTTTGAAATCTGTTACAATTATCTGACAGCTTAAGTTACAAGCAATGTAACCATGTCTACATATCTCCGCTGTATTTTTTTTTTTTTTTTTTAAGTTATTTTTTTGGCTTTTTGTGCCTTTATTATATAGAGGAGGACAGTGGATAGTGTCGGAAAGGGGAGAGAGAGTGGGGAGTGACATGCGGGAAATTGGCCACAGGTCGGATTCGAACCCGGGCCGCCCGCTCGAGGACATAGCCTCATGGTGCGCAGCCATATCCACTCGACCATCCACGCCCCCATATCTCCGCTGTCTTGAGAATTATTTATCACCAAGAAACAAAAAGGTTTTGAATCTAAATGTTCATCAACTACAAAGTGTGAATTTGAGAAAACTGTCCTATCCTCCTGTGCTAGATAGTGTTTCCATTGGAGCTAGTTGTAACGACCATGATAAGTTAAGCATTTTGATGTATGTTAAGCATGTAAACAAGGTTAAAACAATAATAATAACTTTTAATCTAAGAACCCTTTACTAGTCAGTTTTTATGAGATGTTTGGGGGGATCCTGAAAACTGTGCCCCCCCCCCCCAGGCATTTGCCTGTATTTGCCTAATGGTAAGTACACCCCTGAACAAACCTTTACAAAGTTTGTTCAGGACCTAAAACAGGTGTGAATTGAAAACATTTAGAAAACTGGATGATGAGACTAATGTAAAATGACCCAAGAAATGTCAAAGGAGGTTCCCATGTATCAGGTTGAGAAACAGTGTTAAATAGCACAGATTTATCAATGGCTCTGTAGGGGGGGGGAATGTGGACGCCTGTAGACTGCAGGTCAGACTGCTTTGGGTCTAGTCTGGCTCTGTAGCGGCAGCAGAGGCCGCCCTGTAGGCTGCAGTCGTCCAGGGCCCTGCTGCAGGCCACGGGGAGCATCACCACGTCAACCACGCTGATTTTTAAACCCACATACATAAGTTTAACAGCGTAACTGAGCTCATACTAGCAGTACAAGACTAATTTCTAATCGCGTCATGGCGACAACAGTGGCGTCGAAGCCAGAGCTCCTTGCTGCATGGATGCTGAGGATGAAGCAGCAGTGAATGCTGGGATGGGATGCTTGTTTTTCGCCAGACATGACTGATGCTGCTCACTACGCAGCACACCAGACTCCACTTATACACAACATTAACAAACAGAAGCCTCTGAAATGCTAAGGTTGGGCTTTTAACTGTGAGCTTCACAAGTTCCTGAAAACGCTTTACAGCTACATCAGCCCATATTACGCGTGGAAAGCAGTTGATGGATTTGTCTGCATCCAAAAGCAGAACATGAGGGGAGATGGGTATGGTGCAGTAAGCTTCCTGGATGATAAAAGTGCTCAGATTTGAGATATTTCAGCCAGCACTGATTTGTTCGATCAAACATAACTTACCAGCGGCTGCATCTCCGCCTGCATCTCCGCCTCTTGAACGGCGCTCGGCACCTGAAATCTGTCGATTTCCTCCATCATTTTGGCCACGCGCCCCTTTGTTGACTTCTTCTAAGAACTAAATGTTGGTTATTTGGCGTTTGGACGAGATATGTGAATGATTTCAAATTTGTATCGATCCCTGTAGGTCTCCGGTAGAGAGCTTCATCCCAGCAGTCAGCGGGCTATGTCGATGGTGGTGTGACCAGTTTGGTGACGGTGACTCCACCACCCACTTCCGGGTAGGGCACCCCAAGCGTGGGTCCGGGTCCCGAAAACGGCCTTCATAAAAGAACCAGGGGGGTCCTCATCAAAGTGGGTGAAATATTAGTGTGAGTAAGAATAACTAAAATGACTTTAATAAAAAAATGAATAAAATGGTTTTTTTTTTCCATGAGAAATTTCTTTTCTTAATTAATAGTAATTTATGTTCATCTCAAATAATCTTAAAATGATTAAAGGGGCTGTGTCCTCATCAAAGTGTGTAGAATTTTAGTGTGAGTAAGAATAACTAAAATGACTTTAATAAAATAAAAATGAATAAGTTGTTTCGTTTTTTTTTTAAAGTCATTTTTTTACTCAATTAATAGTTACTTATGTTCATCTCGAATCATCGTAAGAATAACTAGAAAAGCAATTTCTGAAGAAATTGCGCTGTGAATGCAGAAGCTGAAGCAGCTTGCGCTGAACTGCTAATGCAGAATCCTGAATATGCTGAATGACTGAATTTATCTGAAAATGGTTGAATGAATCTTGAAAAAGCTTGCACTGAACTGCTAATGCAGAATCCTGAACATGCTGAATGACTGAATTTATCTGAAAATGGTTGAATGAATCTTGAAAAAGCTTGCGCTGAACTGCTGAATGCAAAATGTTGAAGGAGAACTCACTAACATGAACATGAAGACTTGGCTGAAAGGATGTGAAATAATGTCCAAAATGAAAATATGAATGGGTGAATTGAAGAATAAATGGAAAAGAAAGGAAATCAATGAATCACAATGAAAGAATTTTTTTATCCCTACAAGTTGTGTGGGAATTATCAGAATTATCAGATGTTTGAGACAGTGAAGTGTATATGTGTGTGTGTGAGAGAGAGCAAGCTTGTGTGTGTGCTTGTGTGTTTGTGTGTACATGGTTGATATGCTTGTGTGTGTTGTGTGTGAGTGTGTGTGCTTGTGTGTGTGTGTGTGTCGTGAGTTCTCCTTCAACATTTTGCATTCAGCAGTTCAGTGCAAGCTTTTTCAAGATTCATTCAACCATTTTCAGATAAATTCAGTAATTCAGCATATTCAGGATTCTGCATTAGCAGTTCAGCGCAAGCTGCTTCAGCTTCTGCATTCACAGCGCAATTTCATCAGAAATTGCTTTTCTAGTGTTAAATTGTTGATCTACCTAGAGAAACAAGACCTTTAGACCAGAGTTAAATTTTTCATTTTGAAGGTGTGTTTTGTGACTTTTGAGAAGACTTTTGGCATGTGAGATGAAGTGAGCCAACACAAAGGTACAGTGATTTTCCCTTACCCTGCTTGTTTCCTTTTTTGTAGGCTTGTCAAAGGGATCTCCTGCTTTCTGTACTGAACACCCACTGTGATAGCTCAGTTGGTAGAGTGGAGGACTGAAGACACTGATTATAGCAGTGATCCTAAGGTTGGTGGTTCAACTCCTGCTCGAAGCATGGGCTTTCTCCAGCATTTTCGACTGTGCCACAGCTTAGATCAATGAGATCCAATGGCACTATCTATGTGATGTTTAATTGTTGCTCTGCCTAGAGAAACAAGACCTCTAGACCAAAGGTAAAATTTTCATTTTGAAGGTTTGTTTTGGGCTTTTGAGAAGACTTTTGGCATGTGAGATGAAGTGAGCCAAAACAAAGGTACAGTGATTTTCCCTTTCTCTGCTTGTTTCCTTTTTTTGTAGGCTTGTCAAAGGGATCTCCTGCTTTCTGTACTGTACACCCACTCTGATAGCACAGTTAGTAGAGTGGAGGACTGAAGACACTGATTATAGCAGTGAACCTAAGGTCGCTGGTTCAACTCCCGCTCGAAGCATGTCCTTTTTCCAGCAGTTTCGTACTATACCTCAGCTTCGATCAATGAGATCCAATGGCCCTATCTATGAAAAGTTAAATTTTTTGTCTACCTAGAGAAAAAGATCTCTAGACCAGAGTTAAATATTTCATTTTGAAGGTGTGTTTTGTGACTTTTGAGAAGACTTTTGGCATGTGAGATGAAGTGAGCCAACACAAAGGTACAGTGATTTTCCCTAACCCTGCTTGTTTCCTTTTTTTGTAGGCTTGTCAAAGGGATCTCCTGCTCTCTGTGCTGTACACCCTCCTCGATAGCTCAGTTGGTAGAGTGGAGGACTGAAGAAATTGATTATAGCAGTGATCCTAAGGTTGCTGGTTCAACTCCCACTCGAAGCATGTGCTTTTTCCAACAGTTTCAACTGTGCCTCAGCTTAGATCAATGAGATCCAATAGGTCTATCTGTGCAACTTTAAATTGTTGGTCTACCTAGAGAAAAAAGACCTCTAGAACAGATGAAATTTTTCATTTTGAAGGTGTGTTTTGTGACTTTTGAGAAGACTTTTGGCATGTGAGATGAAGTGAGCCAACACAAAGGTACAGTGATTTTCCCTTACCCTGCTTGTTTCTTTTTTTGTAGGCTTGTCAAAGGGATCTCCTGCTTTCTGTGCTGTACACCTACTGTGATAGCTCAATTGGTAGAGCGGAGTAATGTAGATGATGTTATTCACAGTGATCCTAAGGCTGGTGGTTCAACTCCCGCTCGAAGCATGTCCTTTTTCCAGCAGTTTCGTACTATGCCTCAGCTTCGATCAATGAGATCCAATGGCCCTATCTATGCAGCTTTAAATTGTTGGTCTGCCTAGAGAAAAAAAACCTCTAGACCAGATGAAACTTTTCATTTTGAAGGTGTGTTTTGTGACTTTTGAGAAGACTTTTGGCATGTGAGATGAAGTGAGCCAACACATAGGTACAGTGATTTTCCCTTACCCTGCCTGTTTCCTTATTTTTTGTGGGCTTGTTAAAGGGATCTCCTGCTCTCTCTGCTGTACACCCTCCTCGATAGCTCAGTTGGTAGAGTGGAGGACTGTAGATGATGGTTGTAGCAGTGATCCTTAGGTCGCTGGTTCAACTCCCGCTCGTGCATGTGCTTTCTCCAGCAGTTTGGTACTGTAACTCAGCCTACGTCAATGAGATCCAATGGCCCTATCTATGCAATGTTTATTTGTTGCTCTTCTTAGTCAAAAAAGAACTCTAGACCAGAGGTAAATTTTCATTTTGAAGGTGTGTTTTGTGACTTTTGAGAAGACTTTTGGCATGTGAGATGAAGTGAGCCAACACAAAGGTACAGTGATTTTCCCTTACCCTGCTTGTTTCCTTATTTTTTGTGGGCTTGTTAAAGGGATCTCCTGCTCTCTGTGCTGTACACCCTCCTCGATAGCTCAGTTGGTAGAGTGGAGGACTGTAGATGATGGTTGTAGCAGTGATCCTTAGGTCGCTGGTTCAACTCCCGCTCGAAGCATGTGCTTTTTCTAGCAGTTCTGTATTGTAGATCAGCCTACGTCAATGAGATCCATTGGCCCTATTTATTTGTTGGTCTACCTAGAGAAAAAAGACCTGTAAGACACTGGTAAATTTAATTTTAAAGGTGTTTTTTTTTACTTTTGAGAAGACTTTTGGCATTTGAGATGAAGTGAGCCAACACAAAGGTACAGTGATTTTCCCTTACCCTGCCTGTTTCCTTATTTTTTGTGGGCTTGTTAAAGGGATCTCCTGCTCTCTGTGCTGTACACCCTCCTCGATAGCTCAGTTGGTAGAGTGGAG